>JBBBDQ010000325.1:2025000-2042500 GCA_037127315.1 Ascarosepion bandense
AGTAACAGAAGCACAATGTGCCAAATACAGGTCTGGGATACTAAACTCAAGCGGATACAGAAATTTAAATACATGTAAAGTGTTTGGTTATTGAAAATAATTATTTTAGTTAATAATGATGATAATGAAAGTTTATAACCATCATTATTATTTTCCTGATGAGACATTATTCTTTCAATGTCGAAACACGATGTAAACTTTTAGTAGACTGCAGTTTGTACATGTTCTAATGTATAATTTATAATATATATATATATATATATATATATATATATATATATATATATTAATTCAGATACTTCAATCCAAGGGAAAAAAGCAGGAAGGTAAATTCCAAAAACCCGATCCTAACTAATATTAAAAATTTTATTTTAATATTAAAAAATGATACAGGAAAAGAGCTCCATGTATTAAAATATTACAGAGCATATATATATATATATATATATATATATATATATATTATAAATTATACTTTAGAACATGTACAAACCGCAGTCTACTAAAGGTCTACATCTTGTTTCGACTTTGAATATATATATATATATATATATATATATATATATATATAGATATATGTACTAGTGCAAGTACCCTAAGATTTTATGTCTATATAAGGTAAGAAAAAAACCTTTTTTTAAACCTGGAAAACACATTGAAAAATCCTCTCTTAAATCCGGAGTGGAGATCCGAAAGCGGATTGCTGTCAACAGGGACAAATTTTGAGCAGCTTCTGAAGCACTGTTTTCCCTATGTGTAATCTTCTTTATTACTTACTGTCAGTATGGCTATGGGGTCTTGGCAGCTTCAGTAGACGGTTGCTCAGAGTTGTGTACTAGAGAGCTCACTCCAAAGAGCCCATCATAAAGAAGAGGGATTACTACGTAAATACACAATCTATAATTTACATAACCCGGCAGCCAACATGGTAAGTAGAGATACAACAATAAGCATCTCACAGCACACAGGCTCCTATCGGACAAGCAGTATGGTTTCCGATTCACCAGGTCTACTGCTGATATGCTAACGACCATCGCCGAGGACATATATCAGGCACTCGACAGGAATGGTGAAGCCCGAAACGTTGCCTTGGATATCTCTAAAGCGTTCGACAGTGTTCGGCATGCTGGTCTTCTATGCAAACTGCGGAGCTATGGTATAGCTGGACAATTGTTTGAACTAATCCAGTCTTTCCTATCTAATCGCACATTGAAAGTGGTATGAAACGGACATGCCTCCCAGAACTACCATACGAATGCGGGTGTTCCTCAAGGCTTATCCTAGGTCCTACGCTATTTCTGATCTACATTAATGATCTCCCTGATACCATAAGATCTCAAGTAGGTATGTACGCTGATGACACCACAGTTTATTCTCGCCTCGATCAAAAATCTGGTGTGGACGACAAAGCTAACCTTGCAGCCGAGCTTGGAAAGTACCTCCAATCCGTAGTGGACTGGGGTAAGAAATGGCTCGTAAATTTTAATGCTTCTAAAACGAAGCTACTATCAATTAATCATCATAGACAATCGCACCTACCTCCTATTAGCATGGACCAGGCTTGCCTCCCAGAGAGTAAAACCCTACGCCTCCTTAGTCTCACACTTTCAGCAGACCTCAAGTGGAATGACTATATCGAATCCATTGCTAAATCCGCTGCTTTGTGCAGGGCCCGGAGGTTTTTTCCGTCTGAATCTATCCTGCACATTTATAAATCTACCATCCGCCCGTGCATTGAATACTGTTGCCATATCTGGTCGGGTGCACCTGCTATTCTCCTTGGGCTTCTCTACAAGGTACAGCGGAGGGTCTGTAATGTGATCGATAACGACTTAGCAGACCGCCTGCAATCTCTCTCTCACCGGCGCGACGTGGCTTCCCTGTGTCTCTTCTATAAATACTTTCACGGATTCTTCTCCAATGAACTTAGATCACTGGTGCCCCCAGGTCCGAATTTGCACGAGAACCTAGACTAGCAACTGGATTCAACACTTTTAGAATGAAAACGATGAAATGCAACCGCAACTTCTACTCCAACAGTTTTTTTTTTCTCGCACTTCCTGACTGTGGAATTCCCTTCCACATGACTGCTTCCCCAGGAGTTTAAATGTAAGGTCAATAGACACCTTCTAACAAATTAACTCGCTTCGATTCTTTCAAACACTCTTCTCACCCACCCAACTATCTATCACAGCCCTTCTGACATTTCCTATATCTAACCACTCTTTCTATTTACCTTCCCCTATGTAGCCCCAAGCGCAATAGTGGCGGTGGAATGCCTTGCTTGGGGTGAAATGATTAAAAAAAAATTCTACGAGAAATAGCAATACATAAAAATGAAATCCAACATTTAAACAATGAAATTTCAGAAACATAATGCGATATTAAAATTCACAAGACCAAACCTGAATATAATGAAGCAAGATAGTATTTATAAGGAAAAACCTTTTATAGGTATAAAACTTAACGACAGCATCTTTTCTGACATTAAAGAGGGATTGCTGGTTAAACACACACACACACACACACACACACACACACACAAATACACACACAACATAGATAGATAGATAGATAGATAGATAGATAGATAGATAGATAGATAGATAGATGTAAAATAATTTTGTTAGATTATATCTGTAAAAGGACAATATCAAAAAAGTGATAGGTTTTACTTTTGTCTTTTTCATATATATATATATATATGTGTGTGTCTGTGTTTGTTTGTATGTATATATTAAATCATCCGATTGTTTTTTGTTTTTTTTTCTGTACAGGCAAAGAAAATGCTATTCATGTTTTACACTGATCAATGTTTGTCCCTGCTTTCGGGAAGAATTGGATTTATTGTCTGTGTTTTCAACACGAAATTAAAAAGAATAAACTATCAAATACCCCATAATGACAAAGCAAAAAAAGAGAGAAATCATGCTAAGATAAATGTCTTTCTTTTTATTTTAGAGAAAGCAGTCATCGAGTTTGTATGGGATATTCAAACAGAGCTGCTTCACACGTTTCACATGTCATAATCTGTTTTTACTCATAGCACCTTTTAAAAAATAGTTGCATCTCAAACAAGAAGATAACGTCAATAGAACGTATGGAGTTACAGGGAGTGAAAGAAAATTAGAACACTCTAGTTAGAAGTAAGTTAAGGACAGAAAAGGGTTCAGGAAAACAAAAAATCTTGATTGACATTGCATTTAAACTTTTAAAGATTGTAGGTGGTAGGCAAGCAAGAACTCTGAAGAGAGTTCTACATGTGAGAAGTTTGAAAGAAGAGACTATTGGAATTGAACCTGCGGTTACATCTAGGTAGTTCGATAGTAAAACGTTGAGATCTATTTATCAAACTAGTAGCAAGCTTAACGTTAAAACTTAATCCTAACAGTTGTCATTAATATTTTTGCAGAAAAGACTGAAAGAAGCCACATCACCTCATTGAGAGTGTAACCGAAATCGAGATGGCAAATCAGAGCCGTTTGCATTGCATAATTATTAGATCCTGTCGAGAAACTAAAGGTGAATAGCAGATGCACCCGATCAGATGAACGGACGAATAGTAGATATATAAATGTATAAATATGTGAAAAACATAACTTTACCATAAAAGGTACGAACTTTTATGCAGATATCGATAGTTGAAAACGTAAGATTACGTACAATATATTTAGATTTCGGCATTAAATAAAGCATAGGGGTGTTGATATTCCGAAAAACAAAATCAACCATCTAACAAACCTATCCTCGTTTTTTTTTCTTTGTTTCTGTTTTGTTATTTATATTTTTTACTAAATATATATTTCGTTGAGCTTCAAGAATATTTCCTTTATATATATATATATATATATATATATATATATATATATATATATATATACAGATAGCTCTGTTTCACTCTTTGATATCTCAAATGTACAGTTAGACATCCGATTGCAGGATTGAAATCCGACCTAACTAAAATCAGTCGGCGATTCTACCTCTGAGCTACGGGCGCTTGAGAAGAGGAGGTGGACTTTACAGTTTTATATACAACGTAAACACAAGTCAGTAGCCGACAGTGTTCAAATTCATTATTGAATGAATGACGCGTAAATGTGTGAGAAGCTATTGTTTTTTTTTTTTATAAGGTCTACCATTTATCTATAAAGCTCAATCGGGGTGCGAGAGCGTATATATATATATATATTATAAGCTTTTATAATACAAATACACGGCGGCTTTTGTGTTGTAGTCCACTATATTTTTATTATAAACACTTGTAATAAAATATTACTATAAATATTCAGTCTACTAACTAACGAGCACTCTTCAAGAGTTAACTCACAACAAAGAGCGGATTTTTAACTTATTTGATTGTACAACATCTAAGAAACACACATACACACACACGCACAAACATATATATATATATATATATATATATATATATATACTAGCAGTATAGCCCGGCGTTGCTCGAGTGTAATGAAAGCTTTAAAACTAATCCATGGTCCTGCAGCTCAGACTCAGTCTAAGAATATTTGTGTGAAGTTTGGTGAGAATCGGATAAAAATTGTGGATTTGTATAAAGGACATACAGACAGATAAACAGACACACACACAAACATCTTACTTTTTATATATATATTATCGATTTTCTGCACTATTGTAAGAACTGCAACCTTGAAAATTCTGAATATCGTTTCTTATGTTTTTGTCTATGAGTGTATGAAATTTGATTAAAATCGACCACTCCTTCTATAACCCGATTTTTTCTAGTATCGATTTTTGATATTTATCGGGGGTACCTCGACACAAAACCTAGCTAAGAACATGCGCAGACGCTTATAGTACAACTGCGTAAATTTTTAAGAAAATCGGTTCAGCCGTTTTAGAGTCTATAAGTAACGGGGACACACACACTTAGACACACACACACACAGACAATGTTCCATTTATAAATAAGTTTAGACATATTGTTGTTGTTGTTGATTTATTGTAGTGCCAAGATTGTTGTTTTTCAGTAGTTTTACTGATAAATGATATTTTGGCAAGGAGAAATCTCAACGAAATATAAATTTATTAAAAAGAGGAACATAAATATTAAAAATAGACGCAGAAAGAAAAAATATAAGTAAACACAACAAAAAATATTCAATAAAACAAATATAAAGAAAACAAAACAAATACAAAGTAAAAAAATATGATACTGCCGATAAAAATACATCTGCCCATTTAAAAATACATGTTCAAAGCTTTCGTAACAACTAACACCAACACAAGCAAAAAGATTTACATAGAAGCAACAGGAAAATTCTTCAAAATGTTTAATAATCACAAAACATTACTTAACAGAGAAAAATACAAAAACTACAAAATACAATCAAAATACACATGAAACCAGAATTCTAATAACATTACTGCCAAGACTAACTAAAAAATAGTAAAAATAGAACCACCACAGAGCAGAAAAAAATGTAAATTATGCCTAAAAGATAAACTAGAAAAAAAATCAGCTTTAAAAACCAAATTAAAATATTAACTAAACGAATCGAGATAATGGGAAAAAGTAGACACGCGAACAAATATTTAATTTGTTATACAAATAACAGTAAATAACAACAAAAACTAAATAAACAAATTAAATGTAAATAATAATATAGAAAAAAATAAATCATGACAACATAAGAAAATAATATAATCACCAACAAACAGAAAAAAATCACACAAAAACACCACAAACACAAATACGCACAATAGCACAAAATCCCAAACAAGACAAAAAAAAGAAACCCTTAAGCAGTCAAATACACGGTAATAAAACACCTAAAACATACAAAAGAAATCAATAAAAAAGTGTTTAACCTAAATGACACGAAGAGATCAACTAGGAAAATCGGTTCTCTGTGCAGGGCCCGGAAGTTTTTTCCGTCTGAATCTATCCTGCACGTATATAAATCTATCATCCGCCCGTGCATTGAATACTGCTGCCACATCTGGTCGGGTGCCTTTGCTGTTCTTCTCGGGGTTCTTGACAAAATACAACGGAGAGTCTGTAATGCGATCGATACCGACTTAGCTGACCGGCTGCAGTCACTCTCTCACCGGCGTGACGTGGCTTCCCTGTGCCTCTTCTATAAATACTTTCACGGATTCTGCTCCGATGAATTTAGATCACTGGTACCCCTAGGTACGAATTTGCACGAGATACTAGATTAGCAACTAGGTCCCACCCTTTTAAAGTGAAACCGATAAAATGTAACCACAATTTCTACTCCAACAGCTTCTTTCCTCGCACTTCCCGCCTGTGTAATTCCCTTCCACATGCTTGCTTCCTCGACAGTTACAATCTCCAGGAGTTTAAATGTAAGGTCAATAGACACCTCCTAACACACTAACTCTCATCCACTCTCTAAACTATCACTCGGTTCACACTCCACCCACGTCTATTGAACAGGTGTATAGGCTCATCCCTTGTTCCCTGTTTAGGATGTGGTTTCTGGCTTTCTCTTTTCCAATCTTTTCACTTTTCCTTTTTTTTCAATTGGACTGGATAGACTAAACTATCGCCCGGTTCACACACTAGCCACGCCTGTTGAACAGGTGTAGAAGCTCATCCCGTGTTTCCTGTTTAGGATGTGGTTTCCGACTTTCTCTTTTCCAATCTTTTCACTTTTCTTTTTTTTTTTTTCAATTGGAGTAGATAGACTAAGCTATCGCCTGGTTCACACTCCACCCACATCTATTGAACAGGTGAAGAAGCTCATCCCTTGTTCCCTGTTTAGGATGTGGTTTCCGGCTTTCTTTTTCCAATTTTTTCACTCTTACGTAGCCCCCTGCACATCAGTGGCGTTACCGCCTTGCTAGGGCTGATATGATTAAAAAAAAAACACTCTTCCCATCTACCCAACCCTCATCCTCGGTATCCTTACCCATCTATCATCCTTCTTCTGATATTTCCGATATCTAACCACTCTTTCTCATCACCTTCCGCTATGTATCCCCTTGCGCAATAGTGGCAGTGAAATTCCTTGCATGGGGTGAAATGATTAAAAATAAATATAACCAAAATGAGCAATTTAACGGAAAGTTAAGCAATATCAACCAATTCAGTGAAAATCCACTCTCGCCTGCCTTAAAAAAGCAAAAAAGAAGTGTTAAAAGAAATAAAATATATGCACAAGAAGAAATAAAAAAAAACAATCACTAACATTATCAATCTCACAAACTTTCAAATCACACCGAATTCTGTATAGATTAAAACAAAACGAAAGATTAAACAGCAAGAAAATCCATCAAGCTGAGTTCAACTGAAATATTCATTGAACTATATATATATATATAAATTTATTTTTACATATCACCTGAAGAGGAACACTTATGTTTTGAAACATGAACATTTTTGTGTAGTGATATTCTATATTTATAAACTATTGTAATAAGAAAATTAAAATATTAAGTAAATGATTGAACAGTGGGTTTTTAATCTACATGTTCTTTCATTTTTCTGTGACGCCATTTCGGTCGGTTTTCAATCCTGGGTAAAAAAGCAATCGGAGTCTAACCGTACTGATGACTTGTGATACGGGGAAACAGATCTGTCTGCGGATGACAATATATATATATGTGTGTGTGTGTGTGTGTGTGTGTGTGTGTGTGTGTGTGTGTGTGTGTGTGTGTGTGTGATTTATCAACACACTTTTACAAACTGCGGTGGCTCCTCGGACAAAAACAAGGACAAAATTCTATATGAACATATGTCTGCAAATTCTTGGTTTTTTTTAGTTAGTAATTTAGGTAATGTCCATCCAGAAATATTATAGTTTCTTGTGTCATGGCTCCTATCGCTGTAACGCGCCGATAAGACTGGATGATCAACTGTCAGTCTGGAAACTAAATCTGATATAGTTATGCAGCCTCACGTCTATTACCATTCGATTAACCATGTGTAAAAATAATACCTACCTGCTCACGATATGAATATCCTACCATCTTTAAAGGAAACAAGTTTCAGTTAACTCACTACTGCACATGTTAAAATTTCAAAACATCATTGCGACAAATATACAGGATTGACAAACGTAACCTAGTCTAAATAGCAACATGTATTTCGTTGAGTTTTCTTTCTTAAATTTGTAATTCTGGGCATAGCGGTAAACTGCATCCGGCAGCAAGGCCTCTGATTGGGAAGTTGTTAAGAGCAACCACCTATTAATTGCTGTTGTTCTCAGGTCTACCCTGACCTGGATTGGTAGCACCTGTTAGGGTCTCAGCTATGGGCAAATAGGTAATCCCCAAACTGGGTTCAAAACACTATGGAAGTATAAAAATACACCTTTATAGAAATATATACGTAAAAATAGACTTTTATAGAAAAATATACATTTTCGAAAGAAAAATATACATTTTTAAAGAAAAATATTACCAATAATACATTTTTAAAGAAATAATATTATCATAACATATTTTTGAAGGAAAAAATATTTTCAGCAAAACATTTTTGAATACAAAACTAGAAGACATTTTCAGTTTTCTAAAATAAAAATGAATAAAAAAATTAATTAAAATCTGACTAAATCAACTTTCTCGCTATAACCGAATATTTAAAAAAAAACTAAAAACTGCTTTTTGGCATAAAATAACCCACAGAGATGTTGATATGCCGTTAAACAAAACTCAAACTCAAGCAATTCTTTTAGATTTTACTTTCAATATATTTTGTTATTTGAATTTCTATATTATTCTTTAATATTTACATTCCTTTATTTTATTTTCCTCTTATTTCATTTTACCGCTTACTTATGTTATCTGCAATTCTTCTTTCACTTGGGTCAGTTTTTTATTAATTTTTCCATTTTTTTATTCAAACTTTTGGTAATGGTTCGAGTTTCTCTATAATCCAAGTATATCTTCCATACCCACGCAGTGACTTCTATCGCCATAACATACATTAACCGGAATAGTCAAAACACAACTTTGCTGGGAAGCCTTTATTTATCGTCAACATCTCTGACATATTTCTTGGCACTTTCTTTTCAAAGGCTATATAAAACCAAGTATCATGGCGCCTCAGCTGGAGACGCAGAGGAGAGAGTGACCTGATTGTGGCTAACGCTCCCTATCGTGTAACACGTGCTAAAGAGGCAAACGTGTGTCCACTCCATTAGACTAATAATACTTGATGGACAGCAGCTTCCCCCATTCCACCGTCAATCAGTTTCAAACTTCAGCCAGAATCAATTTATGACAAGCACGCCAAACGCTTACCAGGAGGTCGCGAGTTTTTGATCTTGCCTAAAACGTTAGAATAATGTCTGTGTCGTGACGTTATTTTCTCGTTTTGGAAAGTAATTGCTTATCGAGTTCTGTTGGCTGGATTTCCAGTAGAATTTGTCCATTACCATATGTATCGCAAAGAAATGGTGCTGACTATAGCATATGCAATGTGTTTACATTTATGCACAATTTTTGCACGTATGACATTACTACAGGTTGATATATACAAATAGCCTATAAAGCTAAAGATTCAGTATGGTTTCCTGCTCTCTATTAATATACCATATCTTCCGAGTACAGGATGCGTGCTTTACACCTATATTTGATGGCTAGATCTGCTTGCGATCTACACACGGAATGCCTAAACTATATATATATATATATATATATATATAGAGAGAGAGAGAGAGAGAGAGAGGGGTAGAAAAATAATGAAAACACTTAGCACCATAATATAATAATTTGGAAAATTTGCTTAAACTTTCAAAATCGTGTCTATTTTTATTTTTGATGATTTAATATTAGGAGTATTTCACTTTTATGGAATTTTTTTCATATATTATTTAAATAAGTTTATTAAAATCAACAGTCAGGACTATTGAAAAATTTAAGTGATCAATTTCTTCAGGAAAGATAATGGAGGAAAATGCCATATTTCAGGATGATAATGCACCCATTCATACTGTTAAAGTTGTAGCCGAATGTCACGAGAAACATTCTAGTGAATTAGAACATCTTATCTGGCCACTACAGTCCTCAGATCGCAACATCATTGAACATTTATGACTCATTTTAGGTAAACAACTGAGGAGTCGATATCCTCCAATCCTTCAAGCGGTAATTACTGCCAAAGGCGGTCCCTAACCCATATTGAAATAAATTTGCTTAAAATGTTAAGGTGTTCTCATTATTTTGACCCCCACTCTCTCTCTCTCTCTCTATATATATATATATAAAAACCCGTTACATGAACGTTCTTTAAAAAAAAATGAAAAAAGTAAACGGTAAGATCAGTTACTGAAAAACGTTTGAAAACACCACTCATGGTAGAAAACTAGGTCGCATAATAACTTGTTTACAAATGGAAAATCTTCAAAACTTCCGCCTTGCTTGCGGTGATATGATTAAAAGCATATATATATATATATATATATATATATATATATATATATATATATATATATATATATATATATATATATATATATGTGTGTGTGTGTGTGTGTGTGTGTGTGTGTGTGTGTTGAACACTTTTCAATTCAAATGTGCATTGGTCCACTCTTATTATAAAAAGAAACTAAGTATAACACACACACACACACACACACACACACACACACACACACACACACACATATATATATATATATATATATATATCACTCTGAATACACCGGTTCTTTCTTGATCACCTAAGTTAAGCAACGATAAGCCTGGTCAATACTTAGATGGGTGACCGCTTTGGAATACCAGGTGCTGTAAGCGTTTATTGACGGATGTGCGTTGTGGTGCAGTGGATGTCGGCTCGGAAAAGCAAATCGGTGAGCCGAGTTTCAATTCCAGTCAAACACTTTGCATTCACTTACGCACTGGTACCCTTGGGAAAGGTATTAATCCGTCCCTTCACTCCAGTTATGGGTTAAGTATCTGAGGTCTGCTGTTCATGCGATCCGTGGTAAACTTCTGCACCTATTGTTTGCTATCAGCAGTCCCCAAAAGTGTGCATGGTGCTACACAAGCCTTCGACACTCAAAACAATTCTTTGTGTGGCAGTCTAAGTGGGTATATATATATATATATATATATATATATATATATAAATTGCGAGAAGACGTGAATGCTTTGTTTAATGTGTAGATTTATTGTTACTATTATTAATATTACATGTTTTATGATATATTAAGTGTGTATAATTGTATATTATCTTCTGTGTCCATAATCTGTAGTTTGCAAGTGATATTAATCATAATAACACAATAAATCTACACTTTAATATATATCTATATCTATATATATATATATATATATATATATATATGTTAATAAATATACATATATTTACTCGATGTTCATTGAAGTTTATTCTTAAATAGTTAAGTTACTATTTTTTTAATATCAAGAGAAAAATTGAAATTAGTATTAGAATTTTAAAATTCAAATTTTTAGTGAAAAAACATTATTCATATGCGGGGCAGATGAAACCAAAAAGGCATAATTCGTAGTTATTAATACTAATATTTGCAAATAGCCCTGACGAGTGAGAACATTATAACTGTCTTTTCACAAATCTTTCAATCGACAATAATCTACTTGGTTAAAAATACAAACACTTTGAAATTGTCAACGCTCTAACTCCACCCCTATATCGTGCACTTTGCGATAAAAGACCTGCTCGCCAAAAGACATTTTATCAGTAAAACCACTGAAAAGAACAACAACCTTGGAGATAAACATTATTATGATTAAACACTATATATATATATATATATATATATAGTCATCCGCAGACAGATCTGCTTCGCTGTACCGGTACGGTAAGATATCCGATTGCTTTTTACCCGGGATTGAAACCCAACCGAATTAACGTCAATCGACGATTCTACCACAGAGCTATGGGCGCTCGGTTTTATTTCATATTATCATTTTTTTCAAATTTTTCAAATTTTTTCAAACTTTTTCAAATCTTTTAGAGTTTTTTCAAATTGAAGTGACAATATCACCATGAATATCGATCACACTGACAGCCGACATAACATGAATCCATGAGTTCGAATTTCAGTTGAATTCCTTGCATTCACAAATAACCTTGAGAAAGGTATTAATCTGTCTCTTACCTCTAGTTATGGCTTAAATAATAGGACAGACTGGGTTCTATATCCTTGGCTGGCGACCAGTCTACCGCAGAACGTAATGGCAACCTACTGCGGGATAATATTCTGCCCAGTCAGTCATGTCTCGTAAGAGACATGATCGCCCAAAGCCATCTGTAGTAGACTGGTTGCTAGCCAAGGCTATAGAACCCAATCTGTCTTGTTATTTAATCCATAACTGGAGGAAAATGACGGATTAATACCTTTCCCATAGGGAATTTGTGCAAGGGATTCAACTGGAATTCGAACTCGGCTCCCCGATTTCTCGTTTCTCGATATCGACTCAGAAAGACAAATCGGGAAGCTGAGTTCGAATTCCAGTTGAATTCCTTGCATTCACTTACGCACAAATGGGAAAGGTAGTAATCTGTCTCTTCCCTGCAGTTTTGGTTTAAATAACAAGACACATTGGATTCTATAGCCTTGGTCGGCAACCAGTCTACCACATAAAGCAATAGCAATCTACTGAGGGATAATCTTCTGCCCAGTCAGTCATGTCACTTTCGAGACATGATCGCCCAAAGAGCGTGTCACGTATGGCACGTAATTGAACCGACAACTGCTAGGAAATAGTGAGCAAAGAATTAAAAGTCACCTTCGCATGCATTTTGTTTCCTACAAAATAAATAAGACACATCCTCCAAGTGAATAACGATCTGATTTGGTTTTCAGTACAAGGCAGATTTGAAACAACTTGCTCATATTGATGACAAGAAAACCGTGGAAATGAACGTGATGACGACACATACTCTTTGGACTAAGGAAAATGATTGTCCGCAAGACAACCTCATCCAACCGTGTAAGATACCGCGACAATTAAACATATTTGTTAAGAACATAAAAACAGTGAATATATTTACTTAACGGTTTGCGTATCTTCTTCAGTATAACAGTCATAGAGAATCATTTTACTAGATTGTCATTAGTGTTAACCCCATCATTGGATTGTCATTTCAATCTCCCAACGTAATAACTGATGAGTTGTTTAAACAGTGAGCTTGTTAATTATAGAAAAATACTTTGTTTGTGATAAAAAAAATATTAATTCTATCAAAAGAGATCTCAATTTTCTCGATGCAAAATGGCCACTGCTATAGCTGCAGATAACAACACGAAATGTCATTTTCGGTATCAGAAAATTAATTTAATTTCTCTATTTATTACGGTAGTCGACTTTTCTCTCATCTCTTATACGGTGGTTTCTAAAATGTATCAATAAAAAAATTATTTCTCAAGAATATTCTCGAAGTATGACGAACCGTACATTTCAAACTGATAAAAAATGTGTCTTTTTTTTTTTATCGAAATTGATTCTGTAACTTTCATAGGTAATTAAATTCTAGACTTTATATAGTCTTAAAACTCCCACGCAATTTTGCTTTTTCGGGTTCTCGCTTTGTTGACGTTGTCTACGGCTGTATGCATCTGTCAATCATTAAATAAATTTAGACTGCATTTAACATCTATTTTATCAATATTTGATGATATTAAATCTTAAGTATTCTTACTCAAAATCAAGTAGCTGTAAAAATGTAAGTACTTGGGAAGTGTTCTAACAGAAGACGGAAAGTGCGACACTGAGATCCGAAGGCAAACAGACATGACTAATGAAGCATTCAAGAAACTGAGCAGAGTATTAAGAGACTGGAAAATTGTGCTAGAAACAAAGAAGAGAGTTCTGGATTGCTATGTGACGTCTGTTCTTCTATATAGCAGGGAATGAATACATTGAAGCAAGTAAAATGTTGTTATACAGAAGGATGCTGCGAATATCATGGATCGAGCATGTGAGCAATGATGAAGTTTTAGAAAGGATGGAAACGAAGAGGAAGTTGATACTGGGCATCAGGAAGATACAGCTGAAGTTCTTGGGACGTAATCAGGAAGAAAGGCTTGAAGAATTTGATACTCACAGGTTTGACAGAGGGAAAGAGAGACTGGGGAAAGCGGCGGATAACATATTTGAAGGGTCTCGACAGGTGGATGGCAAGGCAGAGTTTGTGTGGGGTAACAGGAACAAGGGTGCTAAGAGCTACTAGGGATGGGGAGACGTGGAAAGCCATGATCGTCTACGTCTTTAAGGGACATGGCATTTAGAAGAAGACGAATATACATCTTGAGAATGTCCCTGTTTAATTGCGATGGTTAAATTACAAATCATGTTGAAGTTATCATTTGAGGAATGCACTAAACTCTTGCATTTTAATTAAAAATCGTTAATGTTAAGTGTAAAATGTTTGTTCAAATTTGAAAGCTGCACAAAATAATTCTGAAACTATTTTTAGAAATAAATTGATTCCAATATCCACATTTAATGTTTTTGCCGAATAGTTGGAATCTTTCTAAGAATGTCTTTCTCTTGAAATTTATGGCGTTGTATTGTAATCGTCATATAATTAACTCTAATATTGATTCTGGTATTAATGGACATTTTCGGATTGAGACTGCATTTGGTAGAAAAAGAACTTTGGAAAGACGCACATTCATATTGTTAAAACCTTTTGTGGCTGTAGGCGTTACTTAGACGTTTCTCTGTAACTTAGATTGCTGCTGTTAACATATATAAACAATTCCAAAACACAAAAAATTTTCACTTGTTAGCGTTTTCATTACTATTTTTACTAAACTTTCAAGCCAGTAAAAAGCTCAAGTATCGGTCTAGATAGATACTTTGTAATTATTAAACATGCACATAAAAGAGGGTCGACATGTAAAAATTTAAATTAAAATTTTATTTTATTTATGTATATGTCATTGTTATAATTTCGAGCTGATTTCATTTATTTAACTCACTTTTTTCTTTATTGTTTTATCACGTTTTTATTATTAAACTAGCAGTATAGCCCGGCGTTGCTCGGGTGAAATTAAAGCTTAAAAATTAATCCATGGTCCTATAGCTCAGACTTTTTAGACGTTGGCACGAAAGACTAAAAAGCAATAGTTGTTTCCAGTTAAAGCGAAACTGTAGACTGAAAGAAAGATGAATGGAAGTCAAATTTTGAAGTTTGGTGAGAATCGGATAAAAATTGTGGATTTGTATAAAGGACATACAGACAGATAAACAGACACACACACCCACACACAAACATCTTGCCTTTTATTTATATATATATATATATATTATCGATTTTCTGCACTACTGTAAGAACTGCAACCTTGAAGCTTCTGAATATCGTTTCTTCCTTCATTGTCTATGAGTGTATGAAATTAGATTAAAATCGGACCACTCCTTCTATAACCCGATTTTTTCGATTATCTATTTTCGATATTTATCGGGGGTACCTCGAAACAAATCCTAGCTAAGAACACTCGCAGACGCTTATAGTACAACTGTGTAAATTTTCAAGAAAATCGGTTTAGCCGTTTCGGAGTCTGTAGGTAACGGACACATACATACAGACAAACACACGCACACATAAACACACACAAAGTTCCATTTATAAAATAAGTTTAGATATCCCATACTATGATAACCGATGATCTGCCAAAAAGGATGAAATATCGTAAATGTACTACAGCTTATCTAGGAATTAAAGCAATTAATTTATATGTCAATTTTAATATATTTTAGTCTTAATTAGATTTTATTTAGAGCAACTTTTTTTAAAGAAATAAATTATATTCATTCATTGTATGAACAACTAATGCAATGAGTGCGTTGTTTTGTAAATTATTAGTTTTTTCTGATTAGTGTTGACACAAGAAATATATAGGAGAAACATCAAGTAATTTAAATAAATCATTACACGAAAATAATTTCCACGTTTACACACACACACACACACACACACACACACATATATATATATATGTGTGTGTATGTGTGTGTGTGTGTGTGTGTGTATCTTATAAGCATATACACTTAAATGTAAGAGACAATGAATGTCTATTATGTTTAATCGTGAGCCGTTCTAAACGTCGTATTTCAGTTGAAAATAAAGACAAAAATTCTCCAACAATGGGATAATTTTGTTTTAATTTGCTTCTAAGCTTTCGGCTCACATGAGCCATCTTCAGAGAAGTCTTCAACACGGTAACACAATAACATCCACCATCACCGACGATTTTATTTTGTGCTGACATAAAACTCCGCTAGGCAATGGCAATTGTTACCAAAAATAACAAACGCAGTTCGCAAATTTGCAATGCGGTTCCATAACGTCACGCCGCGTGAAATGACAACAGAACTATGTATTCAAATGCAATGTAATATGTTATGGCTAGATTTAAATAAATCAGGCCATCTCTGAAGATGGGTCATGTGAGCCGAAAGCTTAGAAACAAATTAATAAATAATTATTCAAATGTTGGAGAAATTTTGTCTTTATTTTCAACTGAAATTAAAGCCAAAATACGACGTTTACAACGGCTCATGATTAAACATAATAAACATTCATTGTCTCTTATATTTAACAGTATATCTTTAGAAAATTGTTTGTTTCCTCGCTACACTAAATTTATGTATGTATATATGTATGTATGTATGTATGTATGTATGTATGTATATTTCATATGTAAATTCAATATTTTGCATTTATAAATTGACATTTCTATAGGCTATCAGCCCCGGTAAGAAGTATCATGAAGAAATTGTTGTGCGACCAGAAGTAAAGATTTGTTTCGAAAAGGAAACAGGCAAAGATAGTAGAGAGAGTAAATTAGTAGCACTAGCTTAGTTTATAAAAGTTGGAGGTACGTAGGTCAGGCAGCTTTGCTCGACAGTTGAGGCGGTAGGTTGAACTGAAAGGGCATCATGTGCATAAAATTTAATTCTAAACATAGTTTAAAAATTAATGTGAATATTAAATGGGAAGAAAGGGATTTTGTTAATTCCCTATTAAGGGAAATTTACACATACTTCTATGTCGACACTTACTAACCTTCTCATTTCGCTGCTTTAAAAATAAATTTTGATTATGATATATTGATATGCTAATTTTTTCTACTACGCACAGATTACATTCATCACTCAAACTATTGAGAGTTAGCTGCTGAGCCTATTAATTTCCAATATATTTGTGGACTTGGAGTTTCGTCCTTCAGTTCACAATGCCTTCAGCAAAGGATTTTCTGAAATTTTAATTTTGGATAGATAAAAATATATCTAAGAGAATAAAATCTTTCTTTCCACCAGCCCATCTATCTTATGAATACATATAATTTTTCTTGTTCTCTTTGCGGGAAATGGTAGCTTGGTAGATCACATTGATCGATTTACATTTATCTTCAACAGGACAATTTTTCTTGGATCAGTAATTGCAGAGGGATTCAATATCAGTTTTAATATTGGCTCCATAGCAATTTCTTAAAATCTGGTTATTATGTGAATTGATGATGTTGTCCACATTACTAGTGCAGAAATGCAGAACGGG
>JBBBDQ010000325.1:2045000-2407500 GCA_037127315.1 Ascarosepion bandense
ATTAAAATTTAGCAAATAACATTCTTTCTATCTATCTATCTATCTATCTATCTATCTATCTATCTATCTAATTCACATTTTCTCTTTTAGTACCTAAAGCGCTTTCAAATTTCTTTATTAAATACAAAACTCTGAAAACACTCTTTTAATCAAATATATCGTTAAAGTCGGCATCTCGAAGCATCCAACTCTGTAATTATCAAGAAAGTGAAAAATAAAAATAAATATCCATGTTGTGACGCGTCGAAGCAATATGTCGAGGCAAACATCTTTACATCCTCTTGGGTTTTCCAGACCGGGAATATCAGAAAAATAGTTACACACGGTTGTTTGCCATGCGGAAGAAAGAGAGAATAAATACTGCGTTCATTTTATTTGTGCACTTACAACAAAAATAGACCCCAGACACATGCAATTGTTAGTATGAATTCACATTTGCATAAAAACGTAGATACACAATACCGCATACAAATATATATACACGCACACACACTGACAGCTCTCTCAGATACGCATACGTTTTTATGCGGGCATACTCAGTATGTTGGCTTCAATTAAACAACTGTGATATGGAGCGAATCATAAGATTTTATTCACAATTTTCTTTAAAGGAAAACAAATTTCGACTCAGTTCCGGAAGATAATTTTTTAATTTTTCTATTATTTTTTAATGAAATTAGTTTATGACCTCACTCTGATAAGCGAGAGAACAGATCAAGATTTTAGAACTGAAGTGCATTTATAAATAACTAGCAGTATAGCCCGGCGTTGCTCGTGTGTAATGAAAGCTTTAAAACTAATCCATGGTCCTGGAGCTCAGACTCTTTAGACGTTGGCACGAAAGACTAAAAAGCAATAGTTGTTTCCAGTTAAAGCGAAACTGTAGACTGAAAGAAAAATGAATGGATGTAAGTCAAATTTTGATTTCCTGGTATCGATATCAAATAAGATTTTTCGTCGTAAACTGAATTTTAAAGGCTAAATAAGTCCTCTGAGTAAATGGTATCATGGCTGAGACTAAGAACTACAATTATACCTACTTAGAGCCAAACCCGAAGCAAAAAGCAAAATAAAACGGCTGAAAAAATACAGACTTACAAGCAGATAAACAGACACACACAAAAACATCTTGCCTTTTACATATATTTATTATCGATTTTCTGCACTATTGTAAGAACTGCAGCCTTGAAACTTCTGAATATCGTTTCTTATGTCTTTGTCTATGAGTGTATCAAATTTGATTAAAATCGGACCGGTCCTTCTATTACCCGATTTTTTCGATTATCGATTTTTGATTTTATCGGGGGTACCTCGACACAAAACCTATTAAGAACACTCGCAGACGCTTATAGTACAACTTTGTAAATTTTTCAGAAAATCGATTCAGCCGTTTCGGAGTCTATAGTTAACGGACGCACACACACAGACACACACATACACACACCCACACAGACAAAAGTTCCATTTATAAATAAGTTTAGATTATAACTCAGACTGGATGGAATTTGTATATATAACAACAGATGTGACAGCGAAATCCGAAGACGTATTAGAATTGCAGAAGAGAACTTTCTGTATACAGAGCAAGAAAATATAAAAAAAAAACTAGAATATCTCGTTAGAAACAAAGAAAGAAATTCTAAGTAATATCAATTCCCCTATATGTTATTGAATGCTGGATAATCTCCTCACACAAGAAGTAAAGAATTATGAAAACTGGGATGCGGTTTTACGGTCAGTCAGTCGGTCAGTTAAGTGCCATACGTGATACACACTTGGGCGTTTATGTCTCGAAAGAGAGACATGACTGACTGGGCAGAAGATTATCCCGCAGTAGGTTGCAATTGCTTTTTGCGGTAGGCTGGTTGTCAGCCTAGGCTATAGAACCCAATCTGTCCTGGTATTTAACCCATAACTGGAGGGAAGAGATGGATTAATACCTTTCCCAAGGGCATTTGCGCGTAAGTGAATGCAATGAATTCCGCTGGAATTCGAACTCGGCTCCCCGATTTAGTTTTCGATTATTACAGTTGAGATGACAAGATGTAAATTCTTTGCTAACATTTTTTCTTGAAATTCTAGATGTGGAATTCTGTTTTCTAGCCACATTCATCTACTTTCCTCCTGATTAATCAAAATACTTCTCGCTCATTATTAAAGTTTCTAGTAATAATTCTCGCACACATTGTAATTTTTGTGTCTTAGTGGCTTTATTACATTGCATGAGGTGATTAAAAAGCATATAACGAGGGAAGAGAATTCGATTCTCACAAAACAGTAAAGTCAAGCATGACAGAGGAACACATTGATTAAACTTCCGAACTAGATCATGTAAAAATGAATTACGGGTGATAGTAAAAAATAAATTCTTTATCTATCTTTCTGAGATTAGGTAGTATTTACATAATTTACATTATCTGGACTGTTTTCCTCATCTTTATTGCTATTTGTACGAAGTTTCGGCCTTCTACGATCAGGCATTTTTCAGGTGCTAGGAATTTCGAACCAAAATCTAGGTATTGAACCTAATGTTATATATATATATATATATATATATATATATATATATATATGGCACCCAACAACGATCGCCAGTCGTTCATGTCATGCTTAAACGCAATATTTTTTACTGTTTTAAACTTAATATTCAGAGGGCGTTTATACATGAAACAGACTTTAGCCGACACTCAGTGTTGACCTGTGTTGAAATTCACACGCTATATATCTGAAAATGAACACTCATATCCATGATTACAACATATATATATATACATATATATATATATGTGTGTGTGTGTGTGTGTGTGTGTGTGTGTGTGTGCGTGAGTTTGTGTGTATATATTAGTCATCCACATACAAGCCTGTTTTGCTGTATCACAGCTCATCAGTGTGGCTAGATTTGGTGTCAGTCGGAGTCGCTATTCTCTAAGCAATAGGCGCATGTAATCAGAGAAAGGAAATTTTAACGTAACCAGGGTATACACACGCCAGTCACCGAAAGAACTCAATTCATTTCTGAAGAGTCACGCTTAAACAGCAGAAGTAGAAACTGTTTTTAAAATTTTCTTCTCTTGAGAGCTCAATCGTAATGTGATCATAATATGTTAGTGCATTAATATATATATATTTATAACGTAAATTGTACCTGATATATATTGAAGTCGCTTTGACGGTCCCTCAATGTTAGACTGAGACATTGCTTTTCTGTCTTATTCTTATATATATATATATATATATATATATGACAATACCGCTGAGATGAGATAGTTTTTGTGCTATATACGTTGTTCTGACTATTGTCAATAAAGGCGAAAACAATAGTCCGAACAATATAAATAGTGTAATAACACACACACACACACACACACACACACACACACACACACACATATATATATATATATATATATATATATATATAAATATTAGAAAAATTTGCTTTTTATTCACACGCCAATTATTATCTAACCATGTGTTCAGAAACATAGTTTCGTTGAAATGCAATTTCCAATTTCAGAAGAATAATTGCTACAGGCTTTTTTTCTCTCCTGCAGAAAAGATTCGACTAAGACTTTTTGCTTG
Organism: Ascarosepion bandense; assembly: GCA_037127315.1. Taxonomy (NCBI): domain Eukaryota; kingdom Metazoa; phylum Mollusca; class Cephalopoda; order Sepiida; family Sepiidae; genus Ascarosepion; species Ascarosepion bandense. Next base: position 2,048,583 of record JBBBDQ010000325.1, read on the forward strand.
TTTGTGTTTTAGGTATTTTTGTTACCTGCCCACTTTGTGCTTATATAAGACCAGGTGCGAAACTTGAATTATTGACATCCAGAAAGATGGCAAGATAGAAGATCGTTTTTGTTTTTGTTTTTTTTTTCATTTTGACTTACGTGTTATCAGTTCGGAAATACCTTGCAGACAAATGTAGGAAGTCAATGCACCGCTTCAGAAATTGTCTCCACCATATATTATTTCGTTTTTTGTCTCTACTTTCTTTCCATTGACCAAATTCAAAAGATCTTTTAACTTTGATAACGATAAACAGATAAATTTGCAATTTGAAATTTACTAAACATTCCTTTGTCTTGTAAAATATTGCAAAACGTTACCAAATTTTTGACATTTTACAAACTTCATAGATATTTTAGGGGTATTCAAATCCTAAGCAGGATGTATTTAATTAATTTATGAAATTAATTAAATATAACCCCGCCTTGAAAACTATTGGGTCTCAAACTCACACTTGACATCAAATCAAACTCGCATATAGGATTCATTGGTAATGATGCAAGTAAAATTTTTGGCTACCTGTACTAATCCAAAAAGTATCTGACTCTACCTACTACCTTTACAAGAGGTAGATCAGGCCAAAAATGAAGTGGTGTCAAACGGGAGTTTCCTAGATCACTCTCACGTCTAAAAGAATCTCTGAGCCCTGATTGGTGATGATTAATCTCTACACGCTAACCTCTCTCTCATACACGGGATGTGGCAAGTCTCTCGCTGTTCTGTCGCTACTTCCAATGAAAGTGCTCGGACAAACTACATTCTCTCACCCCACTCATTGAAAGCTTCATGACAGGGACACACTTATATAGTAGCAAACCATCCATATTCCTTCCGTATTGCATCGGTGATAGGTAAGTCTATTCTAACACCTTCTTCTCAAGAACCGCTGCTCTGTGGAACCAACTTCCAAAACAGTATTTCTGCGATCAGTACAATCTTAACCTGTTACATAGTAGGGTTTACCGTTATCTTCTACATCAATCAACACAAATTGTCTCCTAACGTAAATCCTATATCTCGAGTGGCCTCAGAGCCTTTTAAGAGGGATCTTACTGCAATATATATATATAAACGTGATTATAATTATACTTCTCTCGAAAAACTTCCTCGAAAATTATCGAATGAAGGCAAAAATGGTTGTAAAAAAAGAAAGAGATTAGGGCATGAAAGTCAGTCAAAAGTGTTCGGAGGCAGACCCCCCACCACCAATAAGGAAAAAACTCCGACACGAGTAACCATCTAACAGAAAGCGCTCAATACAAAACCAGAGCGAACTAAATAGCACCTAATGAGCCAGACGAACCTAACTCGATTTCTCCTAAGCGGATCGTCAGAGAAAAGCTGGCTAAAGAGGAAAAGAAAAAAACGACATATTAAGACAACCCACGTGACCAGAAAATGAAAGAAACTCCATAACACAAGGGACGTGGGGGGGGGGGTAACAATTTTATTACTTTTAATTTTTTATTTTCAGGGTGACTGGTAAAAGACAAAGAAAAAGAGGTACTTAACCACGATATATGGGCCTAATCTAATTGCCAGGGATTCCTATGCCTACATTTATTCAGGATTTCAGTCTTAGAGATCGGTAAGTTTGTCGGTTGCTTATACAAAGCTATATCTAGTTACTCTTCAATACAGAACCTACGAACATCCTGGCCAGTTTTGTATTTCGTACATCTGTTCAGTATCTCCCATTTCAAGATGGGTTCCTTGTTTATTTATTGCTTAATAGTCCATACGTAAGTGGATAATGTAATACTTTGCTTATTTTTTTATTTAGGACATCTGTTCAGTATGTCCCATTTCAAGATGGGTTCCTTGTTTATTTATTGCTTAATATTCCATACGTAAGTGGATAATGTAATACTTTGCTTATTTTTTTATTTAGGACATCTGTTCAGTATCTCCCATTTCAAGATGGGCTCCTTGTTTATTTATTGCTTAATAGTCCATACGTAAGTGGATAATGTAATACTTTGCTTATTTTTTATTTAGGACATCAGTTCAGTATCTCCCATTTCAAGATGAGTTCCTTGTTTATTTATTGCTTAATAGTCCATACGTAAGTGGATAATGTAATACTTTGCTTATATTTTTATTTAGGACATCTGTTCAGTATCTCCCATTTCAAGATGGGTTCCTTGTTTATTTATTGCTTAATAGTCCATACGTAAGTGGATAATTTAATACTTTGCTTATTTTTTTTAATTAGGACATCTGTTCAGTATCTCCAATTTCAAGATGGGTTCCTTGTTTATTTATTGCTTAATAGTCCATACGTAAGTGGATAATTTAATACTTTGCTTATTTTTTTTAATTAGGACATCAGTTCAGTATCTCCCATTTCAAGATGGGTTCCTTGTTTATTTATTGCTTAATAGTCCATACGTAAGTGGATAATGTAATACTTTGCTTATTTTTTTTATTTAGGACATCTGTTCAGTATCTCCAATTTCAAGATGGGTTCCTTGTTTATTTATTGCTTAATAGTCCATACGTAAGTGGATAATGTAATACTTTGCTTATTTTTTTATTTAGGACATCTGTTCAGTATCTCCCATTTCAAGATGGATTCCTTGTTTATTTATTGCTTAATAGTCCATACGTAAGTGGATAATGTAATACTTTGCTTATTTTTTTTATTTAGGACATCTGTTCAGTATCTCCCATTTCAAGATGGGTTCCTTGTTTATTTATTGCTTAATAGTCCATACGTAAGTGGATAATGTAATACTTTGCTTATTGTTTAAGTTATTGAAACTACATGTGTGATTATAATATCTATTTTTATTTAAAATTTATCCTGTGTAGCTACATATATATATATATATATATATATATATATATGTGTGTGTGTGTGTGTGTGTGTGTGTGTGTGTGACTACATATAATTTTAGTGTAGAGAAATTGTCACTTTAACTGAGCTGGTTCATACCGACTTCAAAGTTTCATGACTACACTCTTATGGTGTCTTCCCTTATTCGGCCCTTTTGTTTTTGGAAATTAAAAAAAAACAATATTAACGGAAACTTCGAAGTTGACATGAACCTGATCAGTTAAATTGACAAAATCTTTGTACTAAAACTCAATATATATTCTTTTTACGAAACTTATCTCCACCCTGATATCGAGCACTTTACGATAAAAGATCTATTTGCCAAGATACCTGTTATGTGTATAACTACTGCAAAACAACAACAATATATATATATATATATATATATATATATATATATATATATATATATATATATATACCAGTTTCCAGTTTTATATACAAGCAAGCAACTTGATACATATTTGAACACTCACTATGTGCATATTCAATGGTCGGTACACTCTTAGAAAATTGATAAAAGATGGACATATGTTGTGACGATATTTTGTGACACGATAACTAAACGTATATTAAGGTGCTTTGTAAATATGTATTTTATTATAATAGATTAAAATAGAAAATGGTTAAGAATAGAAAATAGATTAAAAACATGTTTCGTTTAACAAAAATGAAAAAGAAGTGAAAAAATAAATAAACGCTTTTTCTTTTATGAGGAAAATTGTGGAAGAGAAAAGGGTATCAGATTACTGTTTTAAATCCTACCACTCTTCCGGTAAATATTTTACTCAGTGATTTGATGTGATAAGTGATAAAGTTCAGGAAATAGGGTTTTGAATGACCAGGTCAAAGGCTCTCTTTTACTGTATCTTGACCACACATTAAGAATTTTCCAGTGGAAGCTTTATTAAGATAAAAAGATAAAAAATCCTGGAAAAAAATACTAAAGCTAAGTGCAGACTGGATGTCTGCAGGATGTTTACACATCAAAAGAAGGAAAATTTAAGTACCCTGAAATTTCGGACTTACAGTCGCCAATGCTTATCACCCGGTGGTCTAAAGCATTTCCGGATTTCTGGATTAATTTTAAATAAATACAGGTGATTTTTCCGAGTCAGACCAAGTGAATGAGTTGAGTTGAGTTAGTTCCGCCGGGCGTGTGCTTGAAGTAGGACCTCCGTTCGTCTTGTTTCGGTCAGTTCATATTTGATCTCCATTAATTAGAGTTAGAGCTGTGTGTCACATTCGCCTGCCCCAAACAAAAAGGCTAAGTCTAAACGACATAAAGCATCGTTTCAAGATCAACTCATCCAAGTTGTGGAAGTTCGTTCCGTATATTTTAATCTTGTACCCCGAGCTTGAGGCTCCGACTTTTTCAACAAACTCCCGGCAACATCACAGCGTGGAGAACGGTCGCCGGAGAAATTGTTCGGACCGTTCACTGGGGTGTTACAATTTTCATACCCCCATCGAACTATTATTTCCCAATTTTTGAACCATTAAATGATTGTTCAAACCCACTTATTGTCATTGACCGTTTATATTGACCGTTTATAGGATACTGCGAAACAGTTCTCTTTGATTGTCAAGCCCACTCTTCTTGTATTAGGCACCTAAAGTTATTAACGGATCACGGGAGTTATTATGCCTTCCAAAATTAAAATTGAAGATTATGAAGGTATAGGAATTACAGTGAGGTCGAGTTATATATTCAGCACGGCCCTTTCTCAAGGTCGGTATTTCATTAGAGAGACATTTTTTGGGATACCATAGCTGGTAAACGTTGGTTGTTGCTGTGCAACTAATTCGTTTTGCTCTACAGCTAGGCATCCAGAACAGTAAATTTCAGTCGGGTTATTGTTTTGCTCACTAGAAGTGTTCTGACAAACTGAAAAATAGCACATATACAAATCAGTCCTCCGTCAGTGTATAGAATACTGCTGTCATATATAGTCAGGCGCCCCTGCTGTTCATCTCAGTGTTCTCGACAGGCTCCAAAGGAGAATCTGCAATGTGATAGGTCCCAACATGGCGGCTCGACTCCAGCCACTTTCTCACCGGCGGGATGTGGCTTCCCTCTGTCTATTCCACAAATATTTTGATACCTTCTGCTCCGGCGAACTTAAGGGACTGGTGCCCCCGCCACAAGAATTTACCCGTGCAACCAGACTGGCAACAAGGCCGCACCCATTTACATTTAGATCAACCAAATGCAGTCGACAATTCTACTCCACAGTTTTTTTCTCGCATTTCCCGTCTGTGGAACTCCTTTCCATATATTTGCTTTCCTGACGGCTACAATCTCCAGGAATTCAAATGCAATGTCAATTCCCATTTCTTATCCACTTGACCCCAGTCCTTTCTACATCACACCGTGTATCGTGTTCTTTTATTTTCTCTTCACACCTGTGTTCATATCCTTCTCTTGCCCATCCACTGACACCCACTGTAACTGGTTCATTTTTCTCTTCACTCTCCCCCATCTAAACTTTTACTTTTATATAGCCCCCTGCGCATCAGTGGTGGTACCGCCTTGCTTGGGATGAAGCGACTAAAAAATAGAATAGTTCTCAGTATCCTTCTGTAAGGTTCATCAAGCTTATACTCTAGGATATTAGTGTATTAATGTGTAGGCAGTAGCACCATACATTAACGTCGTCTCTAACGTAGCTCGAAAAAATCTTCTTTTGAGTTTGTCTGGTCAATCAAATTACCAAATAACATTCATTTTTTCAGAGCGACCCAGACTTTAGCTATGCAAATCTTCACATAATTTTTAGTAGAATTTCGTTTACTGAGTATGGAGGATGTGTGTCGTAGTGCAGTGGATATCGGCTGGGAACAAAAATCGGAGTGCCGAGTTCGAATTTTGATTGAATTCGTCGTGTTCACTTATGCGCAAATACCCTTAGGATAAATATTAAACTCTCTTCCTCTCCCGCTATGGGTTAAATAGCAGGACTGATCATGTTCTGTACCTTTGGTTGGCAACTAGTCTATCACAGAAATTAATGGCAACCTACTGTTCAGTCAGTCGTATCTCTTTCGAGACATGATCGCCGAAACGTGTATCACTTATGGCACTTAACTGACTGAACCGTAGAAAAAATTCGACAGATTTTTAATATTCCTGAGACAAGTTGAAGCCTATGAATTAATTTTTAGTTGTATTGAAATAGAGTCCAACATCACTGGATTACGGCCTACGGATTACGGCCTATCACGTTGAATACAACGGTTCTCGCTCGATCACCGAAGTTAAGCAACGTTGAGCCTGGTCAGTACTTAGATGGGTGACAGTTTGGGAATACCAGGTCAGGTGCTGTAAGCGTTTAGTGACGTATGTACGTTGTGGTGCAGTGGATATCGGCTCGGAAAGAGAAATCGGTGAACCGAGTTCGAATTCCAGTTGAATACACTGCATTCACTTAAGCACTGGTACCCTTGGGAAAGGTATTAATTCTTCTCTCCAGTTATGGGTTAAATAAACAAATCCCAATGAAACTTGATACTCGAAAAAGAAAAATGTATTACTAGACACAAAAACTTATATAAACAACAATAAATTGTTTTAAAAAAAGGTATTACCAGCAATAAATAAAGTTTAGTTGGCAATAAATAACCCGCCGAGGTTGATTTGCCAAAAACAAAAACAACCAACATCATTGTTAACATTTTCTAGTTGTTGTAGGAGTACTATGGAATTGGTAGTCATATCTGAAACTATAATTAAGCCGTCTACATAGTGAACTGGTTAGAAACCCAGCCGGAGATACTATCTTTTTTGACATCAAACCAGTAATCCACGAGGCTGATACCATTACAACTTTTGCCTCTTTGTTATCCCCTTTGGCTACCTATTGAGGACTTCCTACGCCAAACATCATTCTTCGATATCAAAGTAGGAATGCTGTAGGGGTTTTCTCTTTGTTATCACGGTTGACTACTTATTGAGAACTTTCTTCGACAAACATCATTATCTGAGCTTTACCTTATCCCCAATATCCTGCAAAACAGTAGCCAGATATCGACCATGCAGGCGAGCTATCTATCACTGCAGACACCAGACCAACAGCATAAATTAGACATTATTTCAATTTTCCGTACATGAAAACTTAATACTTACACTTCTAAGTTGAATGACACACACCCTTATACCTCAATTTCTCTTTTAACACATTTTGGGTAACGACGAAAATAACAAAAGAAAATAATAATTCAATGAATATTTACAAAATACAGCGAGAATGTATTACTAATATTAGAGACAACCCACATTCGATAGATTCTCGATAGAGTTTAAAAATATATCCTCAACTTTGGTGGTGATGAAATAATTTTCAATCTTCAATCCCTTTTCAACAGTTGAAAAGCCACAAGCCTTATTCTGCGTTATCGCTATTTCTACGTGTTTAGACGAAGTACATTTCTTGGCTCGACCAGTTCTAACCTAACGGCTATGACTCACCACGCTATGCACATTAAAGCGAACCACCATTCCCTTCATATTCCATTGATGAAAAGTTTTTTCCTGTGAACTGCTGCTTTGTGGAACCGACTTACAAGAGGATGTTTTCTAGGTCGCTATAATTTTAACCAGTTCAAGTCAAAAGTTTACCCTTATTTTCCCTGCATATCTGCATAAATTGTGCCTTTTACTTTTAACACACTACCTCGAGTGACTCTTGGGTCCTGTACAGAAAAAAACATCATTGTAAAGAAATAATAATTTCTGTCATGTAATTGCGGATAGAATGAGAAATGAGAAATCTTGTCAACCATTACGCTACGTCAAAGATCATACTTAAATGTATAATATATTGATATACACTAATATGAATGCGGCAGCTATATATCTAAACTTATATATAAATGGAAATTTGTCTGTGTGTGTGTGTCTGTGTGTGTGTGTGTCCGTTACCTATAGACTCCGAAACGGCTGAACCAATTTTCTTGAAAATTTACACAGTTGTAGTATAAGCGTCTGTGAGTGTTCTTAGCTTGAGTTTGTGTCGAGGTACCTCCGATAAATATCGAAAATCGATAATCGAAAAAACCGGGTTATAGAAGGAGAGGTCCGATTTAAATCACATTTAATGCACTCATAGACAAAGACATAAGAAACGATATTCAGAAGTTTCAAGGTTGCACTTCTTACAATAGCGCAGAAAATCGATAATATATATATATATATATATATAATATAAAAGGCAAAATGTTTGTGTGTGTGTGTCTGATTATCTGCCTGTATGTCTGTATTTTTCATCCGTTTTATTTTAGTTTTTGCTTCGGGTTTGGATCTAAGTAGGTATAATTGTAGTTCTTAGTCTAAGCCATGATAGCAATTACTCAGAGGAATTATTTAGTCTTCAAAATTCAGTTTACGACGAAAAAACTTATTTGATATCGATACCAGGAAACCAAAATTTGGCTTACACGTCCATTCATTTTTCTTTCAGTCTACGGTTTCTCTTTAACTGGAAACAACTATTGTTTTTTACATTTTCGTGCCAATGTCCAAAGGACCATGGATTAGTTTTAAAGCTTTCATTACATCCGAAAGATAGCCGTGCTATACTGCTAGTATATATATATATATATATATACGATTCCGGAAAACCCTCGATGCAAACACAGCTAAACACAAACATGGTAACATATAATGTAATTTGACATCTTTGAACATCGCTTATGTAAGCCGAACACTTAGATTGGACTATTAAAAATTATGTATCAATATTGTAATTTTCTTTCGTCATTTAATGATAATCCTCTTAAGCTTATTGGAGAATATGAAAAAATTACATAAACTAAATAGACAACAATTTTCTATATAATTTAATGAATCGTGCATTAATAAAAAAATGCTGGCTAAATACACTCAATATATATATATATATATATATATATTGAATATATATATTCTTTGAAGAAAGGTAGACTTTAAAAAACAGTAGCTACTCTGGTATGTACGCATCGTTCATTCAGTAATGAATTAGATCACTCTGGCTATTGAGCGTGTATAATGATAATATACGCGCTAAAAAGTCTGCCTTCTTCTACCGAGCGCCCATAGCCCAGAGTTATGATCGCCGTCTGACGCCAATTCGGTCGCGTTTCACTCCTGAGTTAAGAGCAATCGGAGTCTAACCGTAATGATGAGTTGTAATACAGCGAAACAGATCTGTCTGCGGATGACTACATATATATAAATATATTCAAGCCTGTTTCTTTGAATAATATAGATATATGTCATTTATTTTGTAATAACCTTTTCTAGTTCTGTAATATGCTTCTTGAATTTAGGGGAACTTGAACAAGAAAGGTGGTGTAGTTGTTTTCTACCCAAGTACTTTCGACCCCCTTGATGAATTTTGAACTTAGAGGAACTTGAACAAGGAAGGTGGCGTAGTTGTTTTCTACCCAAGTACTTTCGATACCCTTGATAAATTTTGTCTCAACATCAAAAATTGATTAAAGTATTATAAGGTATTATTAGAAAATATAACAGACATTATATGTCTATTTTATGCAATTAAACATGTTCTAATGAAGATATGCTGCCTATGTATGTATGTATGTATGCATGTATGTATGTATGTATGCATGTATGTATGTATGTACGTATGTCAGTGACAGTGAACGAGTGAGTGGATGATTGAGAGAAAGGGAGGAGAGTGAGTGCATTTCGTTAGTAGTTGTTTTGCTTCTTATCCATCAGGTAACATCTGAAAGCATTTTACTTTCTCTCCTACTCTTGCAAGAACTCATCAGGAAGAGGGTCTTGTCAGCCCTCTTGCTATTGAAGCCTTTCTAGTACGTTCGAAAATGCGATGATTTTTCCCTCTTCGTTGTGAAAAACGCATTCCGGAACCACCGCGCACCCTGGAGTACTTCCTGTCTCAGCCACTAATCGGAACGCGATGAATCATCGTATTGATTTTTAAACGACAACAGTCTACCTCACAGGGATTTATTATTTTTCTTTATCCTAATTGTAGCGCATGCGCGATGTCTCTTGTCTGTATGTTCCTACTTTTTACGTATTTTTTTTTCTGTACAGCTTCTTTTTTATTTTTTTTTTCAAGCAGTCATTCTCTGCGTATTTTCCTTTGTCGAAACAAGAGCTGACAAAGAAATGGTGCCTCAAAAAAATCTGAATTTTTTTCTGAAAACTTTTATTTCAAGGCTTGTAGACCTTAAATTTCTTCGCTTCGATGAGCCCAAATTTGTTTACTTCCAATTTTGGTCCGTTTTTAAGTTACTTTCTACTATATTTTATTCAGTGCGTCTTCCTTTCATAGTTTCTTTTATTTTATTTTTGTCATTCACGTTCTCATATTTTTTTTCTCTTGTGTTGTTTCCTTATTTTTATAAATTTTGTTTCTCGATTCTAAATTACTTTCTCAAGATAAACTTTATCCTTCTGTTGATGTTAAGACCTGTTCTCTTTTGATTTTGATGTTCGTATTTTGTATTTGGTTTTTTAAGATCTTTTCTTTCGTTATGTATATGGACTTTCATTACTCTTTTTTGTACAACCTGATTCTAATTGCATTTCTTCATGTTTACATGTAAGAAAACTTCATTTTCTTGCATTTGATTAAATTTCTCTTTCCCTTTGGATATTGCTTTTCATTCTCGCGTTTTCTCGTTTTATCCATTTTTTTCATTAACCTTTCTTTTTTATGTTTTTTGCAGCTTAAAGTCGTCTGTTTGTTCGTTTTTCTCTTTTTTCATAACTGCTTTAACCTACCCTTTCTTTTTTTTATTTTTCATTCAGTTTTCTTGCATTTGATTAAATTTCTCTTTCCTTTTGGATATTGCTCTTCATTCTCGCGTTTTTTCTTGATTTATCCATTTTTTCATTAACTTTTCATTTTTATGTTTTTTGCAGCTTAAAGTCGTCTGTTCATTCGTTCTTCTCTTTCTTCATTACTGCATTTACCTACCCTTTCTTTTTTTATTTTTCATTCAGTTTTCTTGTATTTGATTAAATTTCTCTTTCATTTTAGATATTGCTTTTCATTTTCGCGTTTTCTCGTTTTATCCATTTTTTCATTAACCTTTCTTTTTATGTTTTTTGCAGCTTAAAGCCGTCTGTTCGTTCGTTCTTCTCTTTCTTCATTACTGCATTTATCTACCCTTTTCTTTTATATATTTCATTCAATTTTCTTTTCTTTATTTAAAAAACATTCTTCTTTTTTTAATCTATTTCCTTATATCTATTTTATTATTATTTCTATTATTTATTATTTTATTTATACAGTTTAAATTTTTCTATTTTCTCATTCTTTTATTTCACATTTTTTTCATTCATTATTTAGTTTAATCTTTCTTATCTTCTTTTCATAAATGTTTGATTTCTTCACATTTCCTTCCATTTTTTTCATTCTTACACTTATTTTTCTTTTTTATTCCCATCATTTTTCTCTCATTTTTTCTTTTCTCCTTCATTCATTCAGCCATATTTTCTTAACATTTACTGTTACACTTTCTGTTTTCTTTTCCCTCTTGTCTTCCTATTGCTCCTTCCTTCCAGTTTTCTCTTCATTTGGCATCGACCCTCACCTCAACCCAAATTTCATTTATCCTTTTTATTGACGTTAGAGGAGATTCGAATTGTCCATTGCTGCAAGCTGTCTTTTTTGGGATGTGTCGCATATCTGTGGGGCTCGTGAATCATCACAATGACATTCTTCTTGTCAATCTTTTTTTCTGAACACGTCCACCAAACCTTTTGCTTACTACCATTCATTGTGTTGCTTACGACAAGGAGAAAGAAAAAGAAATGTGGCGACACTCTAAAGAAATAGATGATGACAAGGAGGGAAAATATATTGCATTTATTTTGCAAGGTTTCAGTTTGGTTTTCGTGAAACTTTTTTTCGTCTTTTCTTCTCGACTGATATCCACAATTATTCTTTGGAACTTTGCTGCCAGGTTTATAGGATCGGGAGATTTTTTTTCTCGTTGTTTTTACTTTTTATTTTTATTCTTCTTTGCTGAGATGTGCTATTCTATGAGATCAGTAGATTCAAAGTTCCTTCAATGTAGTTTTCGTATCATCTATTTATTTTCCTTGAAATTTATAAAGTCGAACGGTTTTAACACTTTTCTGAAATAAAATTTCAGTATTTTGACCATCATGGCTCTCCATAGATTCACTTCTTTATCAAAAGTAAAGAACCATGGCTTGTGGAGTTGTTTTCCATTATTTTCCTCACAGGTTTTTGTTGTTTTTGAGTTTTCATTTGCCTATAATAACTACCATACCATTTTTTTCTTTTTAATTTCTCAAACATTGGAATTAATAAGAATCAGTCTATTTTAATAAGAATCGAGCGGCTATTCACTTTTTCATCAAGACCAAAATAGTGTAAGCGTGTTTAGGCAATAGAAACCTTCTTCCCGATGGTAAAAAAGGTTAGAGGTTCGATTCATGTTGAAGACAATCTTTTTATCAGTAAATCTTCACAATCTCGGACGGTTGTTATTAACTTCACTCTTTAAAAAAAGAAAATACATATGGTTAGCAACTTAAAGTTGGGTACCTATTAAATATAAACTTTACAGCAATAAGAAGTGTACGTCGGATAGAAATATATATATAAATCATCCACATACAAACCTGTTTCCCATCTCATCAATGTGGCTAGAGCCATGCACATGCTTCAGGCCGGGATCGAAACTTGACCGATTTAGTGTCAGTCGGAGTCGCTACCAACTAAGCCATAGGCACATGGAAACATAGAAAAGAAATTTGAACGTGCTTTATATAAGGAGTGTATACACACGCCAGTCACCGAAAGAACTCAATTTGAAGAGAAATGCGTATGTCACTGAAGTAGAAACTATTTTTAAAATCTTCTTCTCTAGAGAGCTCAATCTTAACGAGAGCATAACATATATATGGTAATATTTTTTATTTTAAGTTTATAAGAAAGACATAGTTTACTGCAACACAAGAACCTGACAGCGTATAACGATAAAAATATTGAGGCTATAGGGTATTACAGGGACGATGATGTTATGGTGGTAAAAATTTCACCACTGTTAAAGCCTGTAGAATAAGAGAATTAATACTTGGGAACTGAAAAGTCTTAACCTTACGCTGACAATCAAAACGAACATAAAAAAAGGTAGACTTTCTAGATGCAACACTTGATCTAGTCGACGGTACATACTCTTCCTATTTAAAAACTAACGCAAATCTCATAATATACATCCAATCTAAATCTAATCACCTTCGATCAATCATCGTGCATATACCCTTCTCTAATGAAAACAGAATTATTAACAATTCTTCTAATGAAGACATCATTTATAAACATAGCAAATTCTTTGACATAGCACTTAAAAACTGAGGCTATAAATGCTCTGATACAATAAATATAATAACAACAACAACAATAAATATGGAAATAGAAATATATTTGAAACACCCCCATTTTAGCCAAATAATAAGTACTAAGTAAGGGCGCGTTCCAGAAGATGAGCAAAATACCTACACACAGGAAAATCTCAATAGAAACGAAGAAAAGAGTGCTAGACTGCTACGTGATGTCAGTTCTTCAATACGGCTGTGAATGCTGGACAATATCATCGAAAATGAGGACAAAACTGGAAGCGGCCGAAATGTGGTTCTACAGAAGGATGCTACGGATATCGTGGACTGAGCATACAAGCAACGACGAAGTGTTAGAAAGAATGGCAACAAAAAGGAAATTGATGCTGAGCATCAGGAAGAGACAACTGAAGTTCCTGGGACATGCAATGAGGAAGGAGAGCCTGGAGAACCTGATACTGACTGGACAGATAGAAGGAAGGACAGACAGAGGAAGGCAGCGGATAACATATTTGCAGGGCCTGATCAGGTGAACGACGGAACGGAGGTTGCCAGGAGCAACAGGAACAAACATACTAAGAGCCATAAGGGATAGGGAGACGTGGAGATCCATGATCGCCTACGTCCTGAAGGGACAGGGCACATAGAAGAAGAAGAAGAAGAAGGGCATAAATTTTTTAAATTAATTGAAAAAAACTTCTCTGAAAATAAGCCTCTTAGCAAAATTTTTAACACTGATATAAAACTTTAGCTGTAGGATAACCTTGAGACGATCATCAAAAAATAACCACAGAATTTTAAACGGACATAATAACTTAAACAATCAACTACATCCTAAAAAAATAATGCTCACAATAACAATAACTGCAATATGCGAAAGACTATTGAGTCTCCATTAGCAAATAAATGTTTAACTGATTCTATAGTGTACAAATATTTCCACCATAAAAAATCCTACAGTTACAAAATAACATATCAGGAAGAATATTTTTAAGATCCGCCATGACTTTCACACCTTCTCTTTTAATAAGACTTACCGTAATAGCACATCACTAACTACATAGTATTGGCAATTAAAAGATGATAGTAAGACGCCTACCATTATAATGAATAGACTTTTTAAAAAGCAGAACTTGTAAATCTATATATCAGCCATGTTTTCTATGCTTACAAGAAAAATTACTAATCATCAAACTCCCAAAACTAAACTTACTCAATAAAAGTAGCGAAATAACTTCCATTTATCATCATCGTCTAAAACCATGGTTCCCAACCCCGGGGTAAATTACCCCAGTGAGGTAATGAGCCCATATTTTGTGGGTAATGGATGCTTGGTTTGGGAAGAGGCAGTCAGCTTATAATTTCACCCTGTGTCCTTGGAATGAAGACCAAGAAACGTAGCAGACTCAACGTGGCAAACGACGCCCGAATAGCCCTTTCAGTTACAAAGCCAAGAATAAATAAACTGGCACTGGCACATGCAATACAAGCTCAACACTCACATTAAGAATCAAGGCTGGGTTACGGCTACTATACTTCTGATTATTATAGATTGGTACTGTTGTATTGAATAATTTCCATTAACTTTGTTTTTGATGTATGAAAATATAATTACTTCGTTTCCTATATTACGGGTATTTGTTTATTGGGGTAATGGATAATAGTGAAATTGTATTTTGGGGTAATCTCAATCTTAAGTCATTTGAAGTATCTATCTTCGTTTATTCTTACAATCAAATTTATTCTATACATCATCACCTAATTTTCTCTTGGTTAGCTGCGATAAACCCCCTTCAATTCTCCCATCTTAATTGTCTGGATTTGGTAAAAAAATGTGTTGTTTTTGCTTTTTATATATAATAATTTCTAATAGAACATATAATTCATTGCCTTACGAGGTGCTAATAAGATAGTACCGAAACACATAGGCTCTTGTTTGGCGGGAAACAATGTTTTTATTATAAACTTATGAAAAAAATATTACCATATATAATGCTCTACTAAGTATCGAACACTCTTAATGAAGTATTTCACTACAGTGGACTGTCAACCCATTAGTTTGCACTATTTCTAAGGTATGTATACATATATATATATATATATATATATATAATGCTCTCATTACAATTAAGTTCTCTAGAGAAGAAAATCTTGAAAACAATTTCAACTTAACTTTTGTCATATATGCGTTACTCTTCAAATGAATTTAGTACACAGTGCTTATATAGAACAAGTCATCGAGTTTCGATCCAGGCCAGAAGAAAGATGGATGTGTTAGTCATTCTGATGAGCTGTGATAGAGCGAAACAAGCTTGTGTGTGGATGTTTTTATATATATATATATAAATTTAGTGTATCGAGGCACAAGATAATTTTCTAAAAAATATACTGCTAAATATAAGAGACAATGAATGTCTATTATGTTTAATAATGAGCCGTTCTAAATATCGCATTTTGGCATTAATTACAGGTAAAAATAACGACAAAAATTCTCCAACATTTTGATAATTTTTTTTATCAAGTTGGTTCTAAGCTTTCGGCTCACATGTGCTATCTTCAGAGAGGTTACATGGACGTTAACATAAAAACATCCACAATCAGCAACGATTTTATCTTGTGTTGGTATAAAACTTTGCTAAGCAACAATGACAGTTACAAAAAATAGCAAACGCTGTTCGTAAATTTGTAATGCAGTTCTATGACGTCACACAGCGTGAGAACTCGAAATGATACCAGAACTGTATATTTAAATGCAATGCAATATGTTAGGACAAGATTTAAACGTGATTTTATTAAGTGTGTGTTTGGATTTACTTGTAGATGGCCTCCAATATCTGAAAGTACTTTTTACTGTGTATATGAGTTAGGATTATTGTATTGTTGACTAAAATCTGTCTGATATTACCTACATGACTAAGTTTTTCTAAGAAATGTTGTTTAATTGGACTCTGATCACAAAGTTGACGGGTATTCTACGGGTGCACGTTGTTGTAGTAAAACCAATATATGTCGTGGGTCTATTATTAATACCAGAGATACCATCTCTGAACGGGTATGTATATTGATACACTGCATTGGTTTCTGTAGAGGATTTAGTTAAGTGCTTGTGGGGTTGTTCGTGACTGTGAGGTCAATTGTTTTGAATTTTTATGTATGCTGCTAAAATAAACTTTTTTTGCCGCTAAGAATGTTAATAGTGCTAGCTGGAATGGTAGTTGGAATGGTGACCCTGTATGGTGTGTTTCCCGTTTTCACTGTGAATTCAAGGTTTGGTAGTCTATGGTTCTTCCTCGTTTGCCATTTTTCTTGGCGGTAATTCTCATAGTGATACAGCAATCAGTGGGCATGCCAACGGGTACTGGGGTTATGATACCCCTTTTTACAATTTCCCAAACGGCCTGCTTTACGGGTTCTTTGAAGTGAAAAGGCACAGGAATTGGTTTATGTCTGGCTTTGGGGACTGCTCCTTCTTTAAGGTGTATATTAGCAGTGGGGCCAGACATTGGTGCGAATTCACCATTGTTTTTTGAATGCTGTTTTGGTGAATTGATTCAAGAGCCAATTCTTGAGCATATCAATGTTTTGTTCTGTTGGGGGAAAAGGGAGTTTTTTTGGGGTGCATTGATAGCTTTTCCTCAGTTTTGTTTTGTTCTGATTTTTTATGTGTGCTTTTTGAGGGCATGTATTGCACTGTCATATCTGCCTGAGGTAATATTGTATTCGTCGTATTCGGAAAGCCTTTGGGCAGCATCCCTACGTCAATGCAGGTTGCTTTGCTGAACTATAACCGCATTCTGCATATGCACAGGGCTTGTTTAGTTGTTTTTCCTTTGACAATATATTCCATGGGGAGCCATCCCTGAAATATGAGTGTAAAGCCTCCCACAGCTCGGACGACTTTTCTTGATGGAATGAGGTTGTTGATAATGAGCCCCATGTTCAGAAGGTGCTTAAGTCCCCCGAGACATATGGTGGCCCCACTGTCGGGAAAGATCGTCATTCTAGTGCTATGATTACTGGGGATATTTCTATCTTGCCTGGGGTCCGGTTTTGGCGAGAATGGGACAACATAAGCGTCAATCTCCCTTATCTGGCATGTGTCTTTAGATGTATATGTGCCCGTTGTTTGATTGAATGTGATGTGGACAATAAGTGTCTCCATGGCGGCTCCATCAGCCTCTGGGATTTTCCTGACCGCTTTAGTCGGTTTCCTAGCCCGGCATACCCTCGATAGGTGGTTTGGCTTTCTACAATTACTATATGTTTGTCCGGATGCTGTGCATTTTAGCTGGCGGGATCCAGTTCCTGAGGTGCATTTTTGGTGGCTGCCACAACCGAAGCAATTCTGGTCGCGAGAGGTGCTGGTACGGAGATCCGCCTTGTTGGCTTGTGGCCTAACCTTCTCTCTGCGGTATGTTGATAGCCGTGCAGCGACTGTATCCCAAGCGCTGGCCATTCAGGTTTGGTCTAGCAATGTTTATTCGAATGCTTCAGCATGATGGATATTTTGCTCAAGGGATTTAAGCTTTGGCCAATAGGTCAGCCTGAAGTGTATCGTTTGCTATTCCACGAATGATCTGATCCTCGATGCATATATCAGACAGATCATGCAAACACGAGGGGCATGGAAAGTTACAGTCAACGGCTACGGCTCTGAGGCGGACGAGGTAACTTTGTATTGGTTCATCTTTATCATGAGACATGAGGCAAAAGCAAGGCGATGGACAATAGGATTTTACCTCTGGGTAACCAACACTTCTCCCATGTTGAGTAGCTTATCTGGATCAGTCGTAAAGAAGTCAGGGTGTGTGTTGATTATGGTGTTTTGCACAGGTTCATCAGCACAATTATACAAGTGAATATTAGCCTGGGAGCTTGGCATATTTGTCATCTTGGTAAAGACATCCCAGTCAATTCGGAACTTCCTGAATTGCTGTGGTGTCATCTCTAGACTGAGATGGGGAGACTGGGCTGCTAGTGCCTGAATGTGGGTTGTCTGGGTGGTGGCTTACTTTGCATGCTTGAGGATACAAAGGGCTTCTCCCATTAATATGTCTCTTAGCTCCTTCATCATAAATCCGTCCAGCATTTGAAGGCTCTCAATGGTCAGCTTCTTGTCTGCAAACCTTGTTTCATGAGTTTTTGGCCGAGTCAGAGGATGCGCCTGCTTCACTGAAGAAGTATTCCTAATCTTCGGGGGTCATAAATCCTGTTCGCAGCGCCATGGAGAACAATTCTGTTTTTAAGATAAACACTCTATATTTATTGTATAAAGAAAGACAATTATGGCACAAAGCCGATTTGGGGAGGGGGCAAAAAACTCAGACTGGTCTTCAGTATCTATCTTATACCTAGCTAATCCCACGACCCAAACATACTTTAAAATTTTCTCGTCCACCAAAAGAATGTGTCTATCATCATTCAATCCTTCATACACCAAAATACGTCAAACATAACAGGGACCTAAAAAACCCAAATGAGCATAAAAACTTTTTGTTAATAACTGATACAAAATATATTTAAAAATATATCATGAAATGATATGTCGTGAGGGACATGACATCAATTCTCAAAACAACATTTTTTTAAATAAAAGATACATGATGTTAGTTGGACCAAACCAACCCACAAAATAAAGAGGCCGCTGTATTATGCCCATAGGACAAAATAAAGAGGCACACTTTCTACAGATATTGGAGAGGAGAAACTAAACTGGATGTGGAGAATATAATTCTGACCCAGACGAGATAAAACGGGAATAAAAAAAACTGAGGAAAATGGGAACCTCGACCTGGATCATAACAAAAGACAATGCCGAGGACAGGCTAGGAAATACATTAATTCCCATTAACTAGGTACACAAAAAGAACTACCATAACCAGGGGAGGGTTCTAAAGGAATCCACCCCGATGTGACTAGCAGATCTAAAAGAGAAAAATCAATGCTAGCCCCGTTCACGCGAACCAGGCTCACCACATTTACCCACTTTTTGCTAAAGACTGTCGAGGTCAATCGTTTCCAATCAGATCTAATTCTAATTTTGAGCTGGTCCTCAAAATATCGAATCAGATCCTGATGTGAAAGTCGGCGACTCCGCAAGACTTCCTCCAGTCGTGTCGTAAATATCACCATTCGAGCCGTGGCCAGTAGCGACAGAAACACCATTCGCTTCACTCCCGAAAACGGGGGCGACACATTGTCACAGGCGTATGCACAATCAATGAGCTCGAGCCCACGCGGCGCGATACGAGCAGTCAACTCCCCGACACAGTCCCATAGAGGGCGAATCCGAGAACAATGGTAGAAGGTCACAAACCAAGGTCACAGTGTTCAAAATCTGGTAAATCCGCCAGGCCCCATATGAAGGCCGTGTCATTGAGAGACAAACGATTCCGAGCTAATCGTCGGGCAAGTGAAAACTCAAGAGTTGCTGAGATAATCGGCACCTGGCGCCCAAGACCAAAAAGAGCAGTACTCACCCTCCGACCTGCCGAGCACTTCGAATAGTGGATTCTTCGCGACATCGACCACTAATCCCTGATAGAAAAATGTTCCTAAGCCGAGAATGGTCACTGGACCAAGGATTAGCCCTCAGGGCCGCCAGACATTCGAGGAAAAAACTCGAGAGCCCCCGAGGCTTACGGCACCGCCTCGTGACCGGGGGAGTGATAGTAAGTTTAGGGAACAAGTCCCTCACTATCCCCGTTAGCAACGAGTCTTCCAATAACGCACGTCTGAGAAAAACCACCCTTGAAAGGAACTTGTGACTCGCCAAGTGCGGCATTCTCAGACACCCATGCCACGGACGTTGGTAACAGATACGTTTGTCGACGTGATGCTTGCGTCTTCTCCACAGAAAGGAGAATAGCAAACGCTCAATCGCCTTCTCACGCTCGTCACAAAGTGGAAGCACAGACAGCCGGGAAAGGATTACGGGAAAGATGTGTGGCACACAACTCAGCCCAACCCTTCAAGGACAAATTCCTTCGACGCCAAGTCTCGACTGACGCGTGGACCTTTGCCTGTACTTCAGACCAATTCTTCTCCAACTGTAAGTCCGGCCCAAACCACACTCCAAGAATGCGGACAGGACAGTCCGTCCAGTCGAAGGGCCCCGGGAGGGTAAAACCCTTACAGGCACCTAACCGCGAGCCGGAAGACTTGTCGCGGTTAATCGTGGCCCTTGTCACCTGTTCGTACCATTTAAGCCCCTTCTGTACCACCTCAATGTCACTCCGGGAGGACACGAAAGCGGTTACGTCATCGGCGTAAGCGAAAACCCTGGCTTGAGTCATACCAGGGAACAGCGATTCCACGTAGGGCCGGTCTGCACGTTCTATCGCTTAATCGGCAAAGGAGAGACTCCAACGCCAAAGCATAAAGTAAGGACGACAGTGGACAACCCTGTCGAACCGACCTAGACAGCGCAAACGCGCTTGACAGCTTCCCGTTCACTTGTACCACAGCCGTGAAGGATTGATACAGGAGACGAATCCAGCGGCAGAAGTAGGTTTCTCTCACTAACATTCTATCCAGGTAACTAGATACCCGGGTAGAAGGCTAACTATGAGTCCAGGTCCACATCTTCCCACCCGGATGATCGAAGCGGTATCTATCGACGAGACCGAATTCGACAATGAGATCAACCAAGCTACGATCACCACTCTACCCACTAGCACCCCACCTTCTATCCCACTTGGGGTTCAGGATGGCATTCCAATCCCCCATTAGGACTAGTCGTGATGAATCAACCAGGAATGACTTCAACAGCCGAAAAAACGAGACCCGCCTATCCCGATTATTGGGCGCATAAACTGCAATCAGATGAAACGATTTGTTTTTCACTGCAATGTCGGCCACGATTAACCGGCTCTCGGCACCGACATGAACAAGGTCCAAGCTTTTCTTGATAAGGCAGGAGACAAAGAGATCAATTTATTAGCGGGGATTGGGAACGTTTCAGAGTGGAAGACGGAAAGCTTTGCGCCTTCTCTGCGTAAATATCCCATCTTATTGGCGACCGTGGTAGAGAAGACGCTTTGGGTACCTCTACTTTCTCTCTGCTTCTGCTTTTCCGAAGGACCTTCGGGTTGTCCTCCTCCGCTTCACTGTCCCTGCCTCGATTCAGGGACGCAAACCTGGGGGTATCTAGTTCCATTGCATCCTCCTCTTGCGTTGGTCTCTCCCGGGAATATTTAGGTTTCCCTCGTGGGACGACTTGTTTTAGTGGCGATTTCTGTGACGGAGAAGGCTTCAAAGTAGACTTCGGAGGCGACATTAAGAGAGACTTCTGTACCGGACGTGTCAGGGACGTTTCCTGCTGTACCTTGTTCGTCTTTTTGTAGACTTTCTCCCAGTCTCCGTCCTTGGTCACTGCTTCCTGTGGCTGTTGGGAAGTCTGGGACACCTGCGCAGACTGGGTATTCTTGGTCTCCAGGGCTGCTGATGTAGTTGGAGCCTTTGGAGGTTTTGTCGGGCATGCTCTGGCTACGTGGTCCGACGCTCCACAGACCCAATCAAAAGGCTTTCTTCCTTCGACGATCACAAATATGGATCGACCCCTGCAGGTGAGAATGTTGGGAATGGCGGTAAATTCCTTTCTGGTGACAGTCACCTGCAGGTTAATATCGCCAGTGGCAAATCCAGATTTGGAGATTACCGAGGACACTTCCGACACTTTTCCAAATTTTGCAAAAAAGGCTCCTACGTGATCTGTGAAAATATCCATGGGCACCCCGTGTAGCGTAATCTTCGTCTTGCGGGTGTCCATGTACTCCGTCTGGAGCTGAAGCGCTTTGGTTATTAATATCGCTCCGGCGAGCTCCTTAGCCTCCTCCACTGTTGCCATTACGACGTCCCACATTGCCTGGCTGCGACTAGCCACCATTTTTACCTTGATTTTCAAGGTTTTCACTGCTTCCTCTATTACTTCCCTGCTGATCTCCAAGAATTTGTGAGTTTTGACATCCTTCGTCAGGACGGATGTAATTCTAGGTTCAATTACTTGGAGCCTCTCTGGCACTGATAAAAGTTCATTACTGTTAATGAACTTTTCGAACCTTTCTCGTGTTTACTCATAGTAGGTCTCATCCTTTTTCGCAACATTGCCTCCACTCCACGCCGAGGTGGAAGGAATCGGCGAAACAGATCTTGCTGAAGAGTTTGCGAGATGTGGCGTTTCTGGAGTCGGTATCTGCCATTCCCTTTCCTTCCAACCACTCCCGGCCGAAGTGGATGGAACCGGCGATCCAGGCCTTCGGTCGGCCAATATCCTACTGCCGACGGAGGCCAAATTTCACGACTGCGAACCCGAGGAAGTCAACGGAGAGCGTAGAAACGACGGACAAACAACGAGCTACGGACAACGAACCTCTGATGTGCAACAAACACGCATATTTATCACACGGAACTCGAAGTTAAGATAAACGCTCAAAACAAGCTGAGAGCATAATAAATCCACCTTGAGAAAGAGAGCTAATTATGGTGCCCTGGAGCATCTTATTGTTCTCAAATGGGATAGTCCATTGCTTTGGCTGTGATTGGCTGCTGGTAAATGAGTGTCAGCAATTCTGTATAAATACTAGCTTGATTGCAGTCATAGTTTGCATAGTTTGCATTGAAGCAGTCGTCTTAGGATGACTGCTCTGTAACTCTATAACACTGTCAGCTCTCTGCTTCCGAGCAGAGAGCACAAACCCAGTCGTGGTTCCGCCGAAGGGTAGAACCACGACTCGGTAAAAATAGACAGACATATTTTTGGCCCGGCTATATGGCCGGGAATTCACACATTAAAATAACCATGTGTCACATCCAGGCTTACGTGGGAAGCCAAGTAAATACAGCAGAGTTTGCATTGAAGCAGTCGTCTTAGGATGACTGCTCTGTAACTCTATAACACTGTCAGCTCTCTGCTTCCGAGCAGAGAGCACAAACCCAGTCGTGGTTCCGCCGAAGGGTAGAACCACGACTCGGTAAAAATAGACAGACATATTTTTGGCCCGGCTATATGGCCGGGAATTCCCACATTAAAATGACCATGTGTCACATCCGGCCTTGCGTGGGAAGTCTAGTAAATACAGCAGAGTTTGCATTGAAGCAGTCGTCTTAGGATGACTGTTCTGTAACTCTATAACACTGTCAGCTTTCTGCTTCCGAGCAGAGAGCACAAACCCAGTCGCGGTTCCGCCGAAGGGTAGAACCATGACTCGGTAAAAATAGACAGACATATTTTTGGCCCGGCTATATGGCCGGGAATTCCCACATTAAAATGACCATGTGTCACATCCGGCCTTGCGTGGGAAGGCTAGTAAATACAGCAGGGTTTGCATTGGAGCAGTCGTCTTCGGATGAGTGCTCTAGAACACTATAACACTGTCAGCTCTCTGCCTCGGAGCAGAGAGCTCAAACCCAGTCGTGGTTCCGCCGAAGGGTAGAACCACGACTCGGTAAAAATAGACAGACATATATTTGGCCCGGCTATATGGCCGGGAATACCCACATTAAAATGACCATGTGTCACATCCGGCCTTGCGTGGGAAGGCTAGTAAATACAGCAGGGTTTGCATTGAAGCAGTCGCCTTCGGATGACTGCTCTATAACCCTATAACACTGTCAGCTCTCTGCTTCCGAGCAGAGAGCACGGGCCCGGTCGTGGTTCCGCCAAGTGGTGGAACCACGACTCGGTAAAAATAGTCAGACATATTTTTGGCCCGGCTATATGGCCGGGAATACCCACATTAAAATGACCATGTGTCACATCCGGCCTTGCGTGGGAAGGCTAGTAAATACAGCAGGGTTTGCATTGAAGCAGTCGCCTTCGGATGACTGCTCTATAACCCTATAACACTGTCAGCTCTCTGCTTCCGAGCAGAGAGCACGGGCCCGGTCGTGGTTCCGCCAAGTGGTGGAACCACGACTCGGTAAAAATAGACAGACATATTTTTGGCCCGGCTATATGGCCGGGAATTCCCACATTAAAATGACCATGTGTCACATCCGGCCTTGCGTGGGGAGGCTAGTAAATACAGCAGGGTTTGTATTGAAGCAATCGTCTTAGGATGACCGCTCAATAACTGCTCTATAACACTGTCACCTCTCTGCTTCCGAGCATAGAGCACAAACCCAGTCGTGGTTCCGCCGAAGGGTAGAACCACGACTCGGCAAAAATAGACAGACATATTTTTGGCCCGGCTATATGGCCGGGAATACCCACATTAAAATGACCATGTGTCACATCCGGCCTTGTGTGGGAAGGCTAGTAAATACAGCAGGGTTTGTATTGAAGCAGTCGTCTTAGGATGACTGCTCTATAACACTGTCCGCTCTCTGCTTCCGAGCAGAGAGCACAAACCCAGTCGTGGTTCCGCCGAAGGGTAGAACCACGACTCGGTAAAAATAGACAGACATATTTTTGGCCCGGCTATATGGCCGGGAATACCCACATAAAAATGACCATGTGTCACATCCGGTCTTGCGTGGGAAGGCTAGTAAATACAGCAGGGTTTGTATTGAGTTATAACAGGCTTTATTTTTGTCTGCAGCTGGACACTAGCGGGGACCCTTACGCCGGTAAGTGTTGTTAGACTATTGATATTCTACTGTCTTAGTTTAGAATGGATTTAAAACACGAGCATTCATCTAGATTTTCTCAAAAAAAAATTCAAAAGGGGCTCTGCAATATAATCGGTCTTGACCTGGCATCTTAACTTCAGTCACTTTTTTGGTGTTTTTTTTTTTTTTTTTTTTTTTTGGTTATTCTAAAAATATTTTCATGGCAAGTGTTTAGATCACATGAATTTAAGCAATCTAATAGATTTGCATGTAGGTCCCACGCTTTGACGAGCGAAATGTAACTGCCAACAGTTTCTGTTCTTCCCGCTTGTGGAACACCCTTCCGTTTACTTGCTTCCCTGAGAGTTACAATCTCCAAACATTTAAATGCAATGTCAATTGCCATCTTCTATCTTCTTGAATCCCGTACATCTTTTAATCTTTCATTACTATTCACTCGCTGTAAACCCCTGTGCACTAGCGGCGCTTCCGCCCTGCGTAGGGGGATATTATTAAAAATAAGAAACAAAAGAAGAAATATTCACAAAAAATATGAATTACTCGCAGTATAATCCGGCGTTGCTCGAGTGTATTGAAAACTTTAAAACTAATCCATAGTCCTAGAGCTCAGACTTTTTGGACGTTGGCACGAAAAACTAAAAAGCAGTAGTTGTTTCCTGTTAAAGCGAAACCGTAGACTGAAAGAAAAATGAATGGATGTAAGTCAAATTTTGATTTCCTGGTATCGATATCAAAAAAGATTTTTTGTCTTAAACTGAATTTTGAAGGCTAAATAAGTCCTCTGAGTAAATGGTATCATGGCAGAGACTAAGAACTACAATTATACCTACTTAGAGCCAAACCCGTTAGTAAAGACTAAAATAAAAGGGCTGAAAAAATACAGACATACAGGCAGCTAAACAGACACACACACACTTGCCTTTTATATATATATATATTATCGATTTTCTACACTATTGTAAGAACTTCAACCTTTTGAATATCGTTTCTTATGTATTTGTCTATGAGTGTATCAAATTTGATTAAAATCGGACCACTACTTCTATAACCCGATTTTTTCGATTATCGATTTTCTGTATTTATCGGGGGTACCTCGGCACAAAAGCTAGCTAAGAACTCTTGCAGACGCTTATAGTACATCTGTGTAAATTTTCAAGAAAATCGGTTCAGCCGTTTCGGAGTCTATAGGTAACGGAGACACACACACACACACAGAGACGAAGTTTCATTTATAAATAGGTTTAGATTTAGAGACATACTGAAAAAATCAAGGTATATCGTTATTTTCTTTTTATAGATCCTCTCATTTTAGGGGCGGGCTTGATCAGTCTTAAACGATCAACATAATGTTTTGTTGTTGAAAGTAAATTTTGATCATCACTTTTCCCCTTGTTCAGTTATCCTTTCTCATATATATATATATATATATGTATATATATATATATATATATATATATATATATATATATGCATTAAAACGGATAATCACTGTTTTCACGCTTCACAATTCTTCAGTATGTTTCTGTGGGTGTTAAATTATCGCAGCTTTCTTTCCAGCAAATTTTAACTGACTCAGACAAATGTTAGTTTGAGTTCATATTTTCCGTAAATTTTCCCCTTTGATATTTTCTACATTCCCAGGATCTGTCGGTCCATTTTTCATCTGCTAAGACTGTCCAGCCATCAACAATTATTTGCCCTTTATAAATTTACTATAGTTAGGTTACTTTTACAGAGATTTATTATATAAGTAACATAGGTTAAATTGTTAAAGTTGAATTTATAAATAAAATTATAAACGTGTTATTGTGGAACAACCTGCCATCCCTGAGAATAGAGTACTCTACTTTATAAAAGATGGTAACGAGCGGTACGAAGAGGAAACGTCTTCGGCACTCGCCTGACGACGCTATGACACTGTCAAGTCTCTGCCTTCGGGTAGAGGGCGCTCTCTGCTTCCGAGCAGAGAGTACAAACCCAGTCGTGGTTCCGCCGAAGGGTAGAGCCACGACTCGGTAAAAATAGACAGAGATTTTTTTGGCCCGGCTATATGGCCGGGAATACCCACTATAAAATGACCATGTGTCACATCTGGCCTTGCGTGGGAAGGCTAGTAAATACAAACGTCTTCGGCACTCGCCTGACGACGCTATGACACTGTCAGCGCTCTGCCTTCGGGTAGAGGGCGCTCTCTGCTTCCGAGCAGAGAGCACGAACGCAGTCGTGGTTCCGCCGAAGGGTAGAACCACGACTCGGTAAAAATAGACAGACATTTTTTTTGGCCCGGCTATATGGCCGGGAATACCCACTATAAAATGACCAGGTGTCACATCTGGCCTTGCGTTGGAAGGCTAGTAAATACAAACGTCTTAGGCACTCTCCTGTTGACGCTATGACACTGTCAGCTATCTGCCTTCGGGTAGAGGGCGCTCTCTGCTTCCGAGCAGAGAGCACAAAACCAGTCGTGATTCCGCCGAAGGGTAGAACCACGACTGGGGAAAATAGACAGATATTTTTTGACCCGGCTATATGGCCGGGAATACCCACTATAAAATGACCATGTGTCACATCTGGCCTTGCGTGGAAAATCTAGTAAATATAGATAGGTCTTAGGCGAAGGCATTCACTATTCGATAGTCGATTCCTCTCCAACCCGTGGCGTGCCTATATGTGTATTATTGTTAATTGTACCTTAGTACAATAAATCTGTATTTCTTATTCCTGGTGTTGAGTACCATTCTTCAACTGAGCTATTTATACTTTATTCCTTTCTCGGGATATATCAAAACGTAATTATGGAACTGTTTTAACCTGTTAATTACATTTAGACTACGTATTACAAAATGTAGTGTCCAGTTTTTCTTTTTTATATTGAAAAATTTTGGTTGTGAGTAATTTCATGGTTTCTTCTATGTGCCTTCTACATCTCCATAACCCATCTCCTATTATCCCACTCAATCCCGGATCAATAATCTATTTGCTGAAGTCTATCAAGTATGTCATGCGTTGCTTTTGCTTGTCTCTCATTTCCTCTATCCGTCCAGTGAACATCAGTTTCTCTAAGCCCTCCTTCCTCATTACGTCCCAAAAACCACAGCTGTCTTTTCGGGATATCAGTTTTCTTTTCCTGACCATCCTCTTCAAAAGCTCGTCGTTGCTCCCGTTTTCCGTTCATGGTATCCTCAGCGTCCTTCTGTAGAACCACATTTTGGTTACTTCAAGTCTGTCCTTTATCGTTGATTAGATTGTCCAGTATCCACAGCCATACTGAAGAACCGACATCACATAACAATCGAGTATTCTCTTCACTGTCTCCAGTGAAAATTTTCTGTCTCTGAATCCTCCACTCACTTTCTGCAATGCATCATTAGCCATGCCAATACGCCTTCGAATATCTGTATCGCACTTTCCAACCTCTGTTAGAACACTTCCGAGGTATTTAAATTTCTGAATCAGTTTGATTTTAGTATCCCCAAATTGTTATTCACTTTTTTCTACGCTTACTAGCAGTAAAGTCTAGCGTTGCTCGGGTATAATGAAAGCTTTAAAAGAAATCCATGGTCCTGGAGCTCAGACTCAGCCTAAAGAATATTTTTGTGAAGTTTGGTGAGACTCGGATAAAAATTGTGGATTTGTATAAAGGACATACAGACAGATAAACAGACACACACACACAAACATCTTGTCTTATATATATATAATATCGATTTTCTGCACTATTGTAAGAACTGCAACCTTGAAACTTCTGAATATTGTTTCTTATTTCTTTGTTTATGAGTGTATCAAATTTGATTAAAATCGGACCACTCCTTCTATAACCCGATTTTTTCCATTATCGATTTTCGATATTTATCGGGAGTACCTCGACAAAAAACCTAGCTAAGAACACTCGCAGTCGCTTATAGTACAACTGTGTAAATTTTCAAGAAAATCCGTTCAGCCGTTTCGGAGTCTATAGGTAACGGACACACACACACACACACACGCACACACACATACACACACACAGAGTCAAAAGTCCATTTATAAATAAATTTAGATATGAAGTCATAACTGTTTGAAAATGTAAGGATAAAAACATATATCAAATGTTTTTTAGCATAGAAAATAACTTTTTATTTGTGTTTCAGGGTATGCATTCCAACTTAGAATAATTCTTTTTCTTCTTCTTCTATGTGCCCTTCTTCTTCAGAACGTAGACGATCATAGCCTTCCACAGCTCCCTATCCCTTGTCGCTCTTAAAACCGCCTCTCTTGTTATCCTACTCAATCATCGTAAGTCATTTGTTGCTTTCCCCTTTTTTCTCTTCCCTTCTATCCGTCCCGTGAGCATGAGCTTCTCCAAGCCCCACGTCTTAATTAGTTAGTTAGTTAAGTGCCATACGTGATACACAATTCGGTGATAATGTCTCGAAAGAGGCATAACTGACTGGGTAGAAAATTATCCCGCAGTAGGTTGCCATTGCTTTCTGCCGAAAACTGGTTGCGACCTAGACTACAGAACCCAATTTGTCTTATTATTTAACTCATAACCGGAGGAAAGAGACGGATTAATATATTTTCCAAGGGTATTTGCGCGTAAGTGAATGCAAAGAATTCGACTGGAATTCGAACTCGGCTTCCGATCCGATATCCACTGCACCACGATGCACATATCCCAAAAACTTCAGCCTTCTTTTCCTGATGTTAAAATTCAGTTTCTTTCTTGAAGCCATCCTCTCGAAAACCTTATCATTGCTCACATGTTCCGTCCCTTGTCTCCTCAGCATCCTTCTGTATCACCACATTTCTGTTCTTTCAAGTCTTTCCTTCATCTTTGATGAGATTGTCCAGCATAGCAAAGGACAGACATTAAATAACAATCTTCTTTGTTTCCACCATATTTTTCCTGTCTCTTCATACTCTACTCAGCTTCTGAAACACATCCTTGGCTATACCAATACATTTTGGATCAACGTATCGCACTGTCCGTTGTCGGTTCGAAACCTTTCCAGGTATTTAAATTTCGGCACCAGTTTGACTTTAGCACACCCAAATTGTATTTGGCTTTATAGCAACAAAGCGTTTTTGTACCTTTCTCCTTGTACCTTTGTACCTTGTAGCTTTCCGCTCACATGAGCCATCTTCAGAGAGGTAACTAAGACGGTAACACAATAACATCCACCATCACCAACAATTTTATTTTGTGTTGACATAAAATTCCGCTAGGCAACGGCAATAGTTACCAAAAATAACAAACGCAGTGCGGTTCTATGACGTCACACCGCGTGATAGCGCGAAATGACAACAGAACCATGTATTCAAATGCAATGTAATGTGTTATGGCCAGATTTACAAGTGATTTTATTAAATGTGGGTTGTTTGGATTTAATGTACTTGGTCTCCAATATCTGAAGGTTCTTTTACTGTGTGTATGAGTAAGAATTATTGTATTATTGACTAAAATCTGCCTGATATTACCTAAAAGTTTATATTTTTCTGAGAAATATTGTTTAATTGTACTCTGATCAGAAAGGTGACATATAAGTCTACGGGAGAGCGTGGTTGTAATTAAACCAATATATGTACTGGAATTTTTATTAGTACCAGAGATACAATCTATTATACAATCCATATATTCTAGAGTAGAATGCTGATAACAAAAACCTATGTAGTAACATATAGTACATTATAAATTTTTGTATACGTATTAATCAATTTAATGCTATATATTACCTTTGTATTCTTAATATGTTACTTATATGTTCAGAATAAATGATTATTTTCACTGAATATATATATCTAGCTCTCGATAAGAACGGCGAAGCTCTAGCTGTTGTCCTGGATATATTCAAAGCGTTTGACAGTCTGGCAAGCTATGGGGCTATGGGATAACTGGACGACTGTTTGATCCAATCCAGTCGTTCCTTTAAAATTGCGTAATCAAGTTAGTATTTAACGGACATGCCACCAGATACTATCATACGAACACAGGTGTCTCTCAAGGCTCTATTCTAGGTCCTACGCCTTTCTGATTTTCATCAACGATCTCCCTAATGTAATCAGATCCCAAGTAGACATCTACGCTGACGAAACCACCATTTACTCCCGCATCGATCAGAAATCCCCTGAGGCTGACAAAGCGAACCTCGCTGCTGAGCTTCAAAAGTACTTCCAATCTGTGGTGGTCTAGAGTAAGAAATTGCTCGTGAATTTTAATTTTTCCGAAACGAATCTTTTAACCACCATTAACATTCTCTTCTACCCCCATTAGCATGGATCAGGATTAGTCTCCCTGAAAGCAAGACACTGCTCCTCTACGGCCTAACTCTCTCAGCCGACCTTCAGTAGAATGACTACATCGAATTCATAGCTAAATCTGCTGCTTCTAAGGCCAGTTCACTGTGTAGGGTCAGGAAGTTTTTCTCGTCTGAATTCATCCTGCACATATATAAATCAATCATCCGCCCGTGTATTAAAGATAGCTGACACATTTGGTCCGGTGCCACTGCTATTCATCCCGGTGTTCTTGACAAAATCCAGCTGAGATTCTGCAATGTGATCAATCCCGACTTAATAGCTAAGCTCCAGTCATATTCTCACGGGCGTAATGTGGCTTCCCCCTGTCTCTTCTAGAAAATAACTTCACGGCTTCTGCCTCCGACGGGCGTAGCTTCTTGGTGCATGAATTTACTCGAGCTATTAGACTATCAACTAAGTTGTCCTCTTTTACAGTGAAACCAATAAAATGCAGCCGCAAATCGGTTCTACTGCATCTTTTACTCTGTCAGCTTCTTTTCTCGCTCTTCTCGCCTATGGAATTCCTTTTCTGTATACTTGCTTCCCTGACAGCTACAATCTCCAAGAATTTAAATGTAAGGTCTATTGCCATCTCCTATCTCCTTCACTCGCATCTTTTCCCTCGTGTTCTTTTCCCCGTCCACTCTACAATCAGCATCATTCAGTGTTCTCATCCTTGTCTTACCAACTCTCTTATGCCCCCTATAACTTGTCCCTCTTTCTCATCACTCTCCTCTTAATTACCTCCCTGCACACCAGTGGCAGTACAGCCTTGCTCGGGGTGAAATTAATATTAAAAAGTAAATATTTACATGTATTAGTCTACTGTGTATTACATACTTTTATTTATTTATTTTCTATATTAATGTTTATTTTCTACATTAATGTTTATTTTATTCTCTTTTATTTTTTATTTTGCTTTGTTTATTTTTGTGCATGTTTTTTATTCGTAATGGCTTTTCTTCTCCGTGGTATAATTGTTTATTCAGATGAACCCTTTTCTCGTTTTTGGTTTCCATAACCGCCTAAGGATCGATTTGCGCATTTTCTGGTAGGGACTTTTTATCAAATCTATAAAGCAATATTTATTTTTGCTGAGTTTAGAAACTTTATTTTTGGCTTCTCTGATCAGTGATTTTTGTTTCGTCATGATGGTTCATTCTATTACAAATACATTGGTGAATATATGATTATTTTACAAATTTCATATGTAAACTTGTTGCGATACATAAAGATTAAAATATGTATACTGATTATTGTTATTAGGTTGGTTCACGAACACGGCAACATGTTTTAATGATTTGAGACGTCCTCCCTATGTAGTCGTGTCCACAACTACATACGTATTTATGAATTACGGAATTAACATGATGAGGTCGGGGGACATACTTACAAATCGAAGAAAGAATTGATCGAGTAATAAATATTAATCGAACGTTAGCCGAAAAATAACAATTTTTTAATCATTTCACCCCAAGCAATGCATTCCACTGCCACTATTGCGCAGGGGGTTACATAGGGAATGGTGATGAGAAAGAGTGGTTAGACAGGAAATGTCAGAAGTGGGGTGATAGACGGGAAAGGATATTGAGGATGAGGGTTGGGTAGATGGGAAGAGTGTTTGAGAGAATGGATGCGATTTAGTGTGTTAGAAGTTGTCTATTGACCTTACATTTAAACACCTGGAGATTGTAGCTGTCGGGGAAGCATGTGGAAGGGAATTCCACAGGCCTGAAGTGCGAGGAAAGAAGCTGTTGGAGTAGAAATTGTGGTTACATTTTATTGGTTTCACTCTAAAAGGGTGGGACCTAGTTGCTAATCTAGTATCACGTGCAAATTCGTACCCAGAGGGCACGAGTGATCTAAGTAAATCGGAGCAGAAGCCATGAAAGTATTTATAGAAGAGGCACAGGGAAACCACGTCACGCCGGTGAGAGAGTGACTGCAGCCGGTCTGCCAAGTCTATATCGATCACATTGGCATCAAAGACTGGATATTCCAACCAATAAGCCATTTACCGTTCGAAAATGAGCAGAATTCTAAAAAATAGCGTCTGATATGAATTTCTATACGAAACAGAGACTTGTTCTTGAAGATATTTTCATTCTTCGACGCATTGTCAGCGTTTGAAGATAAAAACAGCATATTTCGGCACAGTTTGCAGAAAATGCATTCTGCTGTGTCATGGGTGATTTATGTAAAAAAAAAATGACCGCCTGCGCTAGTTCTAGATATTTACGAGAGTGACATGAAGCTCTGGTTTATCGCTTTGAAAAATGCCTGTTGTTCCGACGTATAAAACTTTGATAGCAGTAGAACAGAACTACACAATATGTGCGTTGTGGGGCATTGGATAACGGATCGGAACGAGAAATCGGGGAGCCGAGTTCAAATTCCAGCCGAATTCATTGCCTTCACATACGCACAAATCCCCTTGGGAAAGGTATAAATCAGTCTATTCCTTCCAGTTATGGGTTAAATAACAGGACAGATTGGGTTGTATAGCCTTGGTCGGCAACCAGTCTACCGCAGAAAGCAATGGCAACCTACTGCGGGATAATCTTCTGCCCAATCAGTCATATCTCTTTTGAGACATGATTGCCCAAATGTGTATCACGTACGGCACTTAACTGACTGACTGATTTGTCGTTTCTGTGGAAATAAAAAACATAAAACGTTTCTGCTTGTATATCTGTCTTACAATGTTTGTATATACGTATATAAAATGAATTTATTCTTCAATATATGTCGTTTCATTTTGAGACCTAGACGATCATGTATTATCCCTTGCTTCAAATTCATTGTCGCTCTTAATATTTTCTTTTTGTTATCTCTCGCAAGCCCCACTCCGCAATTCACCTATTCAAGCCCATCATATATGTCTTGCACTGTTTTGTCCTGTCTCTCTCATCCTTCCTGTGATTATTAAGTTCTCCAAGCATTCCTTCCTTATTAAATATCCCAAAAAAAAACAGCTGTTTTTTCAACAAAATTTTCTTTTCGTTTGTATTCTCTCCAAAGCGACGTGGTTGTTCATATGTTCATTACATGGCATCCTCAGCATCCTTCTGTAGAACCACATTTCTGTTGCTTCGAGACTCTCCTTTATCTTCATGGAGTTCATCCAGCATTAGTCATCAAAAATACATCTAAACTAGTCTTGTTTAATTCAATCGACAAGGGATATCTAAACTTATTTTATAAATTAAACTTTGTGTGTGTGTGTGTGTGTGTTACCTATAGACTCCGAAACGGCTGAACCTATTTTCTTGAAAATTTATACAGTTGTACTTTAAGCGTCTGCGAGTATTATTAGCTAGGGTATGTGTCGAGGTACCCCCGATATATATCGAAAATCGATAATCGACAAATCGGGTTATAGAAGGAGTGGTCTGATTTTAATCAAATTTGATACACTCATAGACAAAGCCATAAAAACAAAATTCGGAAGTTTCAACGTTGCAGTTCTTACAATAGTGCAGAAAATTGAATATATATATATATATATATAAAAGGCAAGATGTTTGTGTGTGTCTGTCTGTTTATCTGTCTGTATGTCCTTTATACAAATCCACAATTTTTATCCGATTCACACCAAACTTCAAAATTTGACTTACAGTCATTCATTTTTTTTTAGTCTACGGTTTCGCTTTAACTGGAAACAAATATTGCATTTTAGTCTTTCGTGCCAACGTCCAAAGAATCTGAGCTCCAGGACCATTGATTAGTTTTATAGCTTTCATTAGACACGATCAACGCCGTGCTATACTGCTAGTCTGTTTAATATTTTATTTTCTAACTATCAAAAATATTTTTGCAGCGGGATCAAAATATGTATGTGCAGTTCAGAGATTTGTCTCAGTTTTTTCCACCGTCACAGGTATTATAAAAAAATGGATGTTATCAGTCTGATAGAACTGGTTATGTTGATTACATACACACATTTTTTTCTCGTGATATGATTTGTATTTTGGTGTTTCTTAAAGTAAGAGAACATAACCACAAAATATTATCTACCATTTTGACAATACACAGTACATGTTAATGATAGCAATGGTAGAAATAACTTGAACAGAATGAGGGGAAAACATTAACATTCGAAAGTTTAGGCAACTTTTTTAAAAGCGTGTGCAACTTCTTATGCAAAACTTGTAAACATATATTCAGAAATGAAACAGTCTTCATAGGTTGAATCTAAAAGAACCTGCTCGAAGACACGTGCATATTCATGCAGGCACACACACACACACACACACACACACACACACACACACATATATATATATATGCATGTATATTATCCGTGATTTTATATAACAAATATTTAAACGAAGCAGTACTGAATCTAAAATGTAAACTTATTTATAAATGGAACTGTGTGTGTGTGTGTGTGTGTGTGTGTGTGTGTGTGTGTGTGTGTGTGTGTGTGTCAGTTACCAAAAATGGCTGAAGCGATTTTCTTGAAAATTTACACAGTTGTACTATAAGCGTCTGCGAGTGTTCTTAGCTAGGTTTTGTATTGAGGTACTCCGGATAATTATCGAAAATCGATAATCGAAAAAAATCAGGTGACAGATGGAGTGGTCTGATTTTAAGCAAATTTGATACACTCATAGTCAGTCAGTTAAGTGCCATACGTGATACACGCTTGGGCGATCATGTCTCGAAAGAGACATGACTGACTGGGCAGAAGATTATCCCGCAGTAGGTTGCCATTGCTTTCTGCGGTAGACTGGTTGCCGACCAAGGCTATAGAACCCAATCTGTCCTGTTATTTAATCCATAACTGGAAGAAAGAGACGGATTAATACCTTTCCCAAGGGTATTTGCGCGTTAAGTGATTACAGTGGATGCAGCTGGAATTCGAACTCGGCTCCCCGGCTTCTCGTTCCGAGCCGATACTCACTGTACAAGAACGCACTCATAGACAAAGCCATAAGAAACGATATTCAGAAGTTTCAAGGTTGCAGTTCTGAGAATGTTGCAGAAAATCGAAAATATATATATACAAAAGACAAGATGTTTGTGTGTGTGTCTGTTTATCGGCCTGTATGCTGTATTTTTTTCAGCCCTTTTAGTTTTTGTTTCGGGTTTGGCTCTATCTAAGTATAACTGTAGTTCTTAGTCTCAGCTATGATATCATTTACTCAAGGGACTAATTTAACCTTCAAAATTCGGTTTACGACGAAAAAATCTTATTTGATGTCGATACCAGGAAATCAAAATTTGACTTACACCCATTCATTTTCTTTCAGTCTACGGTTTCGCTTTAACTGGAAGCAACTATTGCTTGCTTTTTAGTCTTTCGTGCCAACGCCCATAGAGTCTGAGCTCCAGGACCATGGATTAGTTTTAAAGCCTTCATTACACCCGAGCAACGAAGGGGTATACTGCTAGTGTAAAAATATATACAGCGTTATAAAGACCACATATACAATATATATAAAAGATGCTGATATTTCACTGTTTCCTGGAACTTGCAGTTTCATATGGATAAACAATTCATTTGTACCAAATGATAAAATCACCAACCGGTTGTAAAAAATAGGAAAACCTCTCTATCTGTCTGTCTGGCTGTCTGTCTGTCTGTCTCTCTCTCTCTCTCTCTCTCTCTCTCTCTCTCTCTCTCTCTCTCCTTCTCTCTCTCTCTCTCTCTCTCTCTCTCTCTCTCTCTCTATATATATATATATATATATATATATTCTTCATTTTAAACGCGTTATTACGTCCTCTAGGTATCTACCACCTTTGATGTGCCACAAGATCATATGACGATCAGAAATTTCAGAATTGATTAGTGTATACATTTTAAATAAAATCCACAATAATACAGAGATGACGAATTAATGATAGCACCAGGCAACAAAAGAGAAAATGATAAAATAAGGAAAGAACTTCTCAAAGCATTCAAAAACTAGATTTTGAGATAAGAGTAGAAACAAATAGAAAAGTAGTCCAATATTTAAATGTGGAAATAAATTTAAATAAATTGCAAACATTGTGGCTGCTTATTTTTAATAAAATCGGTTCATACTCACGTATAATGCTTCGCGTATTATAATTGAAATATGTCAGAAATGAGCCACAACTTTGACAGATGTTATTAGCATTCATTTCTCAAGGTACCCAAGTACTTTCAATCTATTTCCGAGATTAATTTCAGGTGTGTGAGTTATTGCAACAATATAATCGCAAGACTGTGTAGCTAAAAACTAAAAATTACTGTAAATTTTATTTAATTTCTGACATCTTTTAATTATAATACGTGAAAGATTATCCGTGAGTATGAACGGGTTTTAATAAAAAATAAGCACACATAATGTTTGCAATTTATTTAATCTAACATATCTAAAAGAAAACTTGCTGCCTAAATATATATATATATATATATATATATATATATATATATATATATATATATCCACATGCGGTGTAGATATATAAGAATCCAAAGGAGTGTCCTGTACATAAAGTGGTAGAATAACTATCTAGGAGAGCTCTAAATACATATGTATATGAATATATATAGAGCAAATATATGTAAAAATTAAGACAGACATGTTATTCGATGGTTTATCAGGAGTGTGGCAGATTTCAGGCGAACCATCATCAGCTTCCGTCGTTATTGTACAGAAGATTTTACAAGATTTCTTATTCGTGTAAAATCTTTTGTACAATAAAGACGGAGGTTGATGATCAGTCAGTTAAGTGCCATACTTGATACACGCTTGGGCGATCATGTCTCGGAAGAGACATGACTAACTGGGCAGAAGATTATCCCGCAGTAGGTTGCCATTGCTTTCTGCGGTAGACTGGTTGGCGACCAAGGCTATAAAACCCAATCTGTCCTGTTATTTAACCCATAACTGGAAAGAAGAGACGGATTAATACCTTTCCCAAGGGTGTTTGGTGTAAGTGAATGCAATGAATGTAACTGGAATTCGAACTCGTCTCCCCGATTTCTCGTTCCGAGCCGATGTCCACTGCACCACAACGCACATAGTTCACCTGAAATAGGCCATACTCTTGCTTAGCTATGAAATAACGTGTCTTTCTTAATTTTTGCACACACACACACACACACACACACACACACATATATATATATATATATATATATATATATATGTAATTATGTATGTGTGTATGTAAAAATTACTGTTAACTTTTACACACACACACATATATATATATCTATATATAATTATGCATGCGTGTGTATTTGTGTGTGTGTTTACTTGATCCTGGTATATAGCTCATCAACACACAAAGAAAACACACGCACACACACGCGCATGTGTATTTGCGTGTGTGTGCTTGAATTTCGTTACGATGACTTCCATCCCTATCCGTGCCAGATTATTCGTTTAATGAGATTTTACACACTTATTTATTCGTTCTTGAGATTTTATGTCGATTTGCTTTCTAATAGAATCTCATCTTCCGATATTCTTTGCTTTCTCCGAGCCGCCTTTGGGTAAACCTTTTAAGTCTCTGATAAATCCATTTCTCACATTAAGTGATGCGCTGCTCACGATCCCCAGCCTTCCGTTTTATTGCTTTTATCTGTGTCTTTTTCACAGAATCTCACAAGAATGCAAACAAGTGTCTAGGTAATGGTTGTGCAGGCACATGACTTTCTATCTGATAAGAGTGACAGTGAATTATTTTCTCTTTCAAATAAATGTTGTCGTCTATGCCGCTTCGTACATCAGTATTACACTGCGAAATTCGGTTCAGCTCTTGTCAGATTTTGACTCTAGATCTCGTATTTCAAACTGCATACAGAGAAACACACCATTTATATATATATATATATATATATATATATATATATATATGTATGTATGTATGTGTGTGTGTGTTTCCACATTTCGATTCGGTCTTCTAAGCGCAGTGTCCCTACAGGACGTAGGCGATCATGGCACTTAAACGTATCCCTCTCCTTCGTAGCTGTTAATAAATATTGCTTTTTTGTTATTTCTTCTAAACCTGGTTCCGTCATTCATTCACCCAAGCTCACCAAGGAGGTTATGCGTTGTTTTCTACTGTCCCTCTTGACTTTCAACTTTCACGTGAGTATCAGGTTTTCCAAGCAGGCTTTTTTCATTTTACGTCTTAGAAATTTCAGTTCTTTCGTCCTGATGTTAGGGTATGAGTCAGTTAAGTGCTATAGGTGATACCCGCTTGGTCGATCATGTCTCAAAAGAGACATATCTGACTGGGCAGAAGATCATCCCGCAATAGGTTGCCATTATTTCTGCGGTAGACTGGTTGATAACCAAGACTATAGAACCCAATCTGCCCTATTAACCCATAATTTGAACGAAGAGACATTAATACCTTTCTCTGGGTTATTTGCGCGTTAGTGAATGCAAGGAATGGATGTGCGTTGTAGTGCAGTGGATATCGGCTCGGAAATAGAAATCAAAGGAGCCGAGTTAGAATTCCAGTTGAATTCGTTGCACTCACTTACGCGGAAATACACTTGGGAAATGCATTCCCTCTAGTTATGGGTTAAATAACAGAACAGATTGATTTCTTTAGCCTTGGCTGACAACCAGTCTACCGCAGAATGTAATGGCAACCTACTGCGGGATAATCTTTTACCCAGTTACACATGTTTTATTCGATGCATGATTGCCCAATGTTTATCACGTATGGCACTTACTGAATGAGCATAATATTTAGAAACATAAGTAAAGCTTCTACTGGGCAAAAAGAGGGGTATCATTTCTCTATTCTTATTAAGTAATAGATTGATTTCCCACGAATTACTTTTATTAATACAATACATCTCTTCTCTCTTCAGCTATAGTTTAAAGAGCAAGATAGAAAATTTTCTGCCCGGTCAGTCAGGTCTCTTGAGTCAGGATCGTCCAAAACATGTATCACGTATGGCTCTTAACTGACTGATATTAGGTATAAGTTTCCCTTTGGTTTTTATTTCTATGAAACCTCGAAATTGCTCATATATTCAGTCCAATTTATCTTCCGCATCTTTTTGTAAAACTAAATTTCTGTTGCTTGAAGACACTCTTTATCTCTGGGAAAATTTTTCAGCATTCAGTGCCGTATAAGAGTAAAGGTATCACGTCATAGTTCAGTACTATTTTTCCTTTCTAATGA
This sequence comes from Ascarosepion bandense, assembly GCA_037127315.1. Lineage (NCBI taxonomy): Eukaryota > Metazoa > Mollusca > Cephalopoda > Sepiida > Sepiidae > Ascarosepion > Ascarosepion bandense. Next base: position 2,088,788 of record JBBBDQ010000325.1, read on the forward strand.
AACCTTTCTGATTCTTAATACTGTGCTTAACTTTTTGAAAGCATCCTCCACTATCCTAATGTGCCTTTCCATTTCAGTGTCGTTCTTTCCAACTTCTGTTAAAATACTTACAATCTTTTTAGTATTTCCAATGAGTAAATTGCATGTTTGGCAGACCTTTGTGCTAACCATTATGCGTTTTGTCTTTAATACATTCGTATGTCTAAACCTTCTGTTGTATATTTCCTTTCCTTTAGTGCGAAGAGGATTTTTACTAAGTACGTTAAAACATAGGCTAACGACAATGAGTAGGCTGAAAGTCGTTTGTTGTGGGGCCTGTTTGAGCCAGGAAGAAAGACACGGAAACAAGAAGGCAAAGTTGAACCAGTGTATTTGAATAATAGAACATATATACAAAGTAAGAGTGTTAGCAATCAGCAGATAGAAGGGTAAGTCCGAACTGTCAAGTTACACTGCGTCTAGACTGCTTCACAACTGCCTCCCGGAATTCACGCAGATTAGTATTTATTGAAAGAGGAAGAATCCATTCTACTGTAGAGAGGGCACTATAACAGCGCGTTACGCCAATCTTGGAATAGAAAACTGTTTAACTGCATTAAAATTCTTCTTTCGGAATTATACACCGGTTTCATTGTTAACCATGAAGAAATGTTGCAAAGGGAAACATTATTCCCACCACAGATAAACCAGCAATTTGACAAAAAATGTGGGATTCATCAACAAACATCTGGACATCGTAACGCTTCCAAAAGACATATTTTTCTCTTTAAGTCCATAAATTTAAGCATTTAAAATGGTATTTCAGATATCTCCATTTTATTTTGCAGTCATAAGAAGTCCAACTCAGACAGTTGTTTTCTCAAAGAACTGCTGCATTTTGAAAAGAGACTTTTATTTAGAAAATATTACACAATACAACAAAGAAAAAACGGCAAGGAATATATATAAAGTTTACCTAGTAAGCCAACAAACCTACCAAGGTTTCACCTAAGCGAATCTTCAGGGAAATCCAGCTTTTCCCTGACGATCCGCTTAGGTGAAACCTTTGTGAGTATTTTGGCTCACTAGGTATACTTTAGTTATTCTGATCTACTTAAGTACTGAGCGCTTTATTGTTAGTTGATTACTTGGCTCAGATTTTTCTTCTTTGGACTAAATGCTGACTCGGTCGGAAAACGTTTGACTGGTGTTTAATCGAATTTTTTCTACTTTGCCATGGTCTTTTTATTTTTTCAAAAATTGCATTTGATATAGAATATATAATTTAACATATTTACACACACACAGATATATATATATATATATATATATATATATATATTGTTAAACATAACAGACCATGAATATCTATTATGTTTCATCATTTTAATCATGAACCGTTATAAACATCGTATTTTAGTTTTAATTTCAGCTGAAGGTAAAGACAATAATTGTCCAACATTTTGACTTATCTGCAGTCTTTCTAAACATAGCTCAATTAGACCAAATGTATTTGAAAAACATAGCCATGCATGTAATATTAGACAGATTTTAGTCGATAACACAATAATATTCACATATACACACAATAAAAAGAACCTTTAGATATTGGAGGACATCTAAATTAAATAAAAGTAACCAATAAAATCACATTTAAATCTATTCACAACGCATTACATTGCATTTAGACATCTCAGAACAGCATTATAAATTTACTACCTTGATCTGCTATTCATTCGGTGACTGTTATTGTCGCATAGCAATGTTTTATCTCAACACAAGATAGTACCATCTTTGATAGTGGATGTCTCTATGCTAACTTTCCTGTAACCTCTCTGAAGATGGCTCATGTGAGCCGAAAACTTAGAACCAGCACAATAAAAATAACTAAATGTTAGACAATTTCTGTTTTTATTTTCACTTAAAATTAAAGCCAAATGAAGATGTTTAGAACGGCTCATGATTAAAGATAACAGGCATTCACTGTCTGTTATATTTAACGATATATGTTTAGAAAACTATCTGCTGTCTCGATATATATATATATATATATATATAGTAATATTCTTATTATTGCAGTTTATAATAAAAATACTTATATCAACTCATTAATAAGCAAACATATTGTTTTTTATATTCAAATGGAAATCTTATTTTCACCAAATTTACTGAATATTAGCTGATGACCAGATATGTACTTTAAATATCGAAACATACAAATTTCCGTGTTCCAATGCAAATATACTTCTAATAAAAAATAAATTCAGTCGTACATATATATATATATATATATATATATATATAATGGGGATGGCATAGTGGTTACAACGAGAGAACTGTGTATATTTTAAATAAAATCGAAAACTGCAAGCGTTCTTTTATAAAATATATTGTATTTTATTTTTTATATTTTATATTATCCACCAAGAGTTTATGGTTTCGCGGCCTTCATCAGCCACAGAGTGGTTGTGTGTGGTAGTAGTTAACATCTTCTTGTATTTGTGAGAGAACCTCTTTCTGCTTTAAGGGGTAATAAGATAATTTAGGATGGTTCAAATGTCGAGCAAAGGAAGGTTTTGTTTACCGCTCATTCAGTAAAAATGAATTGGATCGCTCTAGCTATTGGGCGCGTAATATGATATGCGCTAAAAAGATTGCCTTCTTCCACCGAACGCCCCGTGGCCCAAAGGGGTAGAGTCGCCAACTGACGCCAATTAGGTCGGGTTTCGAGCCTGGGTTATGTAGCAATCGGAGTCTAACCGTACTGATGAGCTGTGATACAGCAAAACACATCTGTCTGCGGATGACTATATATATATATATATATATATATATATATATATATATATATATATAAAGAAATAAGCGTAATATAAACGGCACTTTTAATATAAATTCTAATCACTAAAAAAAATGGTTTCGTTCCGGTCTTATTATTTTTACTCCTGGGAATTAAAATAATAGACGTGTAAGATCAAATAGCGATGACTAATGCGGGGGGGAGGCAAGGAAATATAGAGCCCAATAACATTCAAACCTAGCAACAAGGGAAGGCTTACAGGATCTAATGTATAATTGTACCAGAACCTTTAAGTGGTGAGAAATGTGGGACCTTGTTACGATACGAAAGCGGTTCATACTTAATTGCTTTTGAAACTTAGCTTCAAAGAAGAAGTGCAGTTATGGGGCTCAGCTGGAGCTAATTTTAAGAAGTTAGATGTATCATTAATTATGGATTAAATGTTTAAGACTAATCCTAATAATCCAGTAGAATAACACCAGCAACTTTATCAGGTTAAGTAATAACCAGGTTATGATAATTCTTCAAAATATTTCTTCAAATATTTAATAACCTGGCGGTGCTGTTCCCTCAATTTACACTCTGACAAAGAAACAGAAGAACCAGCAAAAGAATAGGCATTATATATATATATATATATGTCATGTATGATTTCGTGTGTGTGTGTGTCACTGCGTTTGTTATTGCTAGTACGTACACATTCTTATGTATGTACACGTATGTGAGCACACGCGATCGACTAGTGTATCTAATCATTCTGTGCGCGTGTAGTGCCTCCGTGCGTGCGTGGGTGGTTATGATCTATTAAGTGAAGATTTAAATTTGTTTATGAAGTTTTTTTCTAGTTTTGTAGGTAATAATAATTGTCGGTCTGTAATAATGACATAATTTAAACTTACCATGATTGCATTGAAATGTGTGTTGTGATACAAAGAGTTTTCTGTTGTCTGAGCATTTGATGTTGTTTTTGTGAAGGGAAACCCTGTTGTTTAGCGCTTGACTGATGCCTATATAAGATTTATTACATTTTGTGCTCCAAAAACAAAACCAAATCTACCTCCACCCGATATTTGACCCATCCTAAATTATTTAATTACCATGATGGTTGACAACCACTCTCTGCCTGATGCGAGTAGCAGAATATAAAATATAAAAATGAAATACAATATTTTATAAAAAGGCACTTGCGATTGCTCTTTATATATATATGTAATTTTTGTTTAGGCAGCAAATTTTATTTTAGACATGTCTGATTAAATAAATTGCAAATATTGTGTCTGCTCATTTTTAATAGACTCCGTTCATACTGACGGATAATCTTTCGCGTATTATAATTGATATATGTCAGAAGTGTGCTGTAACGTTGACAGATGATATCATTCATTTCTCAATGTTCCCAAGTACTTTCATTCTTCTTCCGAGATCATCCTAAGGGTGTGAGTTGTGGAAACAAAAAATAAACGCAAAACTGTGTTGCTAAAAAAATTACTGTATTTTTTTTTCTTGCTTCAAATATAACGGTTGAAAAATTACTTAGCGTTCATTAGAACGTGAAATTTATCCAAAATGGAATTTTTTTTTTATTTGTTGTAATGCGTTTTAAAGCATAAAAAACCTGTTCTTTTTAAAAATATTTTAGAACATTACGACAATATTCATAGCTGATTCTAGTATTTACGTTTTTTTAATAAATATTGTCTCGACTATCTATAATTTGCTTTTGTTGTTCTCTTGATGTAAGATAGTTGTGTTATCAATCAATATTTTTTTATCTTGTCAATTTAGACATGAATGTTGTTGTTGATGTCTAGAAATAGACGAATGTTCAGACAAGTGTAATGTAAGACGTCTTGTTAATATAGTCGTTGTAAATCCAACATATATATATATATATATATATATATATATATATATATATATATATATATATATATATATTGTCAGAGATACATTCTCCCAAGAGACATTTGAATTGATATATAATTTTGTTTAACGTAATACATCAGTTAGTGGGGGGAGTCATTACGGATAATTAAATTAGTAATATTGTATTTTTATAATATATTATTAGTTTTTTTTTTTAATTCTTAATTTTCTGTATGAAACATAATAAAAAATTAAAATTAGAGATAATTTGTGCTTCACATGAGAAATTTCTTCAGAACTGAAGACAACAGTTCATGACCTGCAGCGGATTTTATCTGGAAAGGCAAATTTTAATTTTGTTTATTTTCGAGAGAGTGCTATGAAAGTAACATTTATTCTCCCATTTCTGTTTTTCTCGTTATGGGCATTAATATATCCGAGATATAATAAAACCGTAGTTGATGGACGGGATAGAATTACTGAGAGGAAAAGAATGACAAATATATCTTGTTCTCAAGCAGACATTTATACTACTAAGACGAACACAAATTATATATATATATATATATATATATATATATATATATATATATATATATATATATATATCAGAATAAAATATAAAAAATTCATACACAGCAAAGCAATGCCTAAGAAAAAACAAAATAAAGTAGATTTCAATGATTATTCCGGGTTTAATCATTGTTATGATGGGAAGAGAATTTTATTAGGTCAGTTTGAATCATTGTTTCTGGCTGGACACTAAGATTTAGACTGCTGTTAAAGAGGTGTAACATGATGCCTAAATAAGGAAAATATATTGTTTTCTTTCATTTCGTATGTAAATTCTAAAATTTCTATATATACTTATCCATTCCTAACTCTTTCAAACGCTTGATGAAGTGCTCGAAGTACATCGAAACCTGACAGCTCTTGTGTAGGTAAAAACAGTTTTCATTTTAAAATCTAATTATACAAATATTGCTACGAATATATATATATATATATATATATATTAGTCATCTACATACAAGCCTGTTTCGCTGTATCAGAGCTCATCAGTGTGGCTAGATATATTAAATAAATTTATACATACATATATATATATATATATATATAATCATCCGCAGATAGTAATATATATATATATATATATATATATATATATATATATTATACTATCCATATATCATATATTGCTATATATATATTACTATAAATATATGACGACAAAATATTACAACACATTCTAAACCGTATAATATATTGTTTCACACCCATGTAACGTTTTTATTTTGTGATAATTCATTTATATATATATATATATATATATATATATATATATATATATACGCAGTAATATCATTGTCTTTTATATTAAAATAATTTTTAGCTACACCAGAGCTGTTGTGTTTCGGTGCTATTTCTATCACTTCATCAGGCGAAATACGAATGGAAGTGTTAGTAAAGGATAAATATACATAGAAATCTGAATGTATAATTCGTATATTATTATTGTTTAAATAAAAAGATACTGCACTTCAATACTAATCAAATCCAGCGCTTATGTACCATCATCAGGCAGAGAAATCTGGATCTGTTACGGGCTCATTTATATATTGACAATGAAATCTAAAATAAAAACAATAAAATAGAATTTCCAGCATATTTAGTTGAATTTGGTGAAGTGGGAGGTTATTATTATTTGAAAGAATTGTGAGTGTATACCAATGAACATTGAGATATTAGAGTGTAGCTATGTATTGTACTGACCGAAGGAAATATCAGTTGTTACAATTTAAATAACGAAGGAACAAAAATATAGGCGATATATTATATTAGATGTGACTAGATTGAGATTAAAACAGTAAAATATTTTTCTTAATGTACGTATGTATATTTCTCAAAATACTATCCGTACGCTAACCAACACACATGTGTGCCCTCAAGAGATAAATGTGTGAGTAGAATATCAAAATAAAAAATATGCCTATATGCACCAACTAAGAATTTGTTGCATAGGGATATTTAGATATCAATCGATCAAGAATCAGTCATCTGCGCATCCACATAGACGTAATTATGCACATTCTCAAATATTACAACTCATTCTAAACCCTATGATATATAGTTTCAAACACATGTAAGGTTTTTATTTTATCTTAATTCATATATATATATATATATATATATATATATATATATATATATATATATATATATATATCGCTTCACTCCAGGCAAAGAGGTAACGCAACTTTTGCGCAGGGGACTACATAAGAGTCAAAGATTAGATAGGATGAGAGGAAAGAGAAAGACGGACCAGTTACAGTGGGTGTCATAGAAGGGAGCAAGAGAAAGTTTGGAATACAGGTTTGATGACAGTTGCGAAGATAGAGAGAAATGAAAAAAAATACAGGGTAATGTAGAAAGAACTTGAGTCAAGTGGATAAGAGATGAGTATCGACATTGCATTTAATTTCCTGGAGGTTGATACCGTCAGCAAGTGCTGGAAAAGACGCTGCTGAAGTAGCATCGTCAGCTGCATTTGGTTGATCTAATTGTGAATGGGTGGGATCCTGTTGCCAATCAGGTTACACCAGTGAACTAAGCTCGTCGGGGCAGAAGCTATAAAAATATTTATATATCAGACAGTGGGAAGCCACAACCCGCCGATGAGAAATTGGCTGGAGTCGAGCCGCCAACTCAGTACCCATAACATTACAGATTCTCCTTTGGAGCCTGTCGAGGACACTGACATATACAGCGGCGGCGCCTGCCCATACATAACTGCAGTATTCTATTTACGGACGGATGGTTCATTTGTATGAATTTGAAGATTGATTCAGGCGAAAAAATAAAACACTCCTGGACCGACACAGTGTCTGTAATCTAAATAGACATTAAAATTGTGAAACAACAGTTTTACGATGTATCACACTTTCGCTTAGGTGTTTGGTCACCACGTATTTAATTATTTAATTACATTTCACATATATATATATATATATATATATTAGGACCTTAAATACGCTTATTTTTTATTGAAATATTATTTTATTTACAAGCATTAGAAAGGAAAATGTCAGGAAAGTGTAATCTATCACTAGCTACTCATTTTTCTCATTTTTCTGACAGCCTTTTAATTTCACTTTGGAAAAAGAAAAACGTTTCTATTGAGGTTAATCACGAGTCAACCTATTTTAGAGGGCATCTTTAGAAAGTGCTTCTTAGCCAGGCCATGTAACTTCGATTCGAACAAGTAATAATCGGACGGAGCAATATCTGGTGTATAGGACGGGTAAGGTATTACTTCCTTTTTAAGCGATTCCAAGAAGGTTTTCACACATTTTGCAACACGTGGTTCACGTTGCCATGTTGCAAACCCACTTTGTCGTGTCTTAACTCGTATAGCGGCCATTTTGTCGTGAATCCTCGACTCAAACGCATTAAGCAGTAATCGATAAGTAACCCCCCGTGATGGTTTCGGTCGGTTTGAGCAGCTCGTAATAAACTGCACCCAGCTGATCCTACCGAAATCAGGACAGTAGCTTCAAACAATGGATATTCGGCTTTACCGCAAATGTTGATGTATGTCCAGGCTTACCCCACGATCTTTTACGTTTAGGACTATTTTTTTTATCGTCGGTCACGATACGATGTAAAAATACCTTTTCTTTTATACTGTTGAAGCAGCTGTTCACACATGACAATACGCCGTTCGACGTGTCTCAGCTTTAACGAGTCTGGCTCCTAATATCATTGCCTATCAATCATTCGTAATACTTTCAAACATTTCTAAACTGTTATGTGATCAACTTCTAAGGATTCTGCAAGTTCAGCTTGCGCTTGACATGAGTCTTCATGAGTTAATGCCTCCAAATTTTTTGTTTAAAGACTTTTTCGGTGCGATAGAACGTTCTTTAACTTCAACATCAAAATCATCATTTTGGAAGCGTTTAAAACAATCTATGCATTTTTTCGACAGATCAAGCCACCGTAATCTTAAAAAGAATAGTGTATCTCTTTAGTTTTCTCTTTTTTCATTTCATTTTTTTATATATTTTAAACTGGTAGTATAGCCAGTCGTTTCTCGGGTGTAATGGAAACTTTAAAACTAATCCATGTTCCTGGATGTCAGACACTTTGGACATTGGCACGAAAGACTAAAAAGCAATAGTTGTTTCCAGTTAAAGCGAAACTGTAGACTGAAAGAAAAATGAATGGCTGTAAGTCAAATTTTGATTTCCTGGTATCGATATCAAATAAGTTTTTTCGTCGTAAACTGAATTTTGAAGGCTAAATAAGTCCTCTGAGTAAATAGTATTATGGCTGAGACTAAGAACTACAATTATACCTACTTAGAGCCAAACCCGAAGTAAAAACTAAAATAAAAGGGCTGAAAAACTGATTTTGATTACACCCGGTATCTTGCATTTTATATATATATATATATATATTATCGATTTTCTGCACTATTATAAGAACTGCAAGCTTGAAACTTCTGTGTATCGTTTCTTATGTTTTTGTCTATGAGTGTATCAAATTTGATTAAAATCGCACCACTCCTTCTATAACCCGATTTTTTCGATTATCGATTTTCGATAGTTCAGCCGTTTCGGAGTCTATAGATAACGGATACACACACACAGACAAAGTTCCATTTATAAATAAGTTTAGATAGATAGATTTTCTTTGCTTATTTATAAAATTTTATATGTTTCATTTTATTATTATTAAATATTTACATATTGCTGGAGTTCGCAGGTAATCTAACTAGGACTTAATTATGCAAATTATCTCGAATTATATGAGGGTGATTTGATTCTTGACTGATTATTTATGGTTATATAGGTATTTAGTGAATGATTTGTAGTAACCAGTATTCAAGTTTGAAGGTCACTTTAGCATCAGTGTTTATGGTAATATCAAGCTCGTGATCTTTGAAAAAATTTTCAGTTCCTTTCTCAATCGGTTTATATTTCTTAGACATTATTTTACAAAGGAGAATTACATGCTCATATCTATAGAGACCAGTGTTCTTAATGTTCAAAATAAATCTTAATCTCCACAACAATAAGTTTCCACTAATTTCAGATGCCTCCGCTAAAACTTACGCTCACATAGCAATATTAAATTATGTGTTATCACTTTTGGTCAACAGATAACCATTATAGAATATAGTTTTTTTATATCTATAGCGGGTTATCCATTCTTTTCCAGTTTATACTGGGGAGTCCGTCCTAGTGAAGGGTAGTTGTGTATTGCTGAAGATTGACGGAATTTGGCCTTGTTGTAGATAGCCCACTATAAGTCATAAAATGATTAGAAATTGTGGCAGACATGAAATACAACCTGGGACACGCACAACTGTTTGCGACTTGCCTTGTCCCCGCCAAAAAAGAGCCCGTATTTGCTTAGCATGTAAAGCTACTGCATCTAAAATTGAAAAAGAAAAAGCACTTACCGCTCTACCGTAATCCATCCTCGGCCAGACATTATAAAAGATTGAGAGGGGGGACTTGCATTGCATTTTTATACACTAAAAGATGCAATGCATTATGGGATCACAGGAAGGCGCAAAAGGATTCTGGGTATAAGTACAGATATAAAAGCAAGGGATCTTTTTTCCCAGAGATCAGATGCGAGAACAACGTTCACAGTTGGCGGCTGAAACGTGAGATTTTGTGAAAGAACTCGAGAAGGAACGACTAGATTGGAATACCGGCTAGGAGAGCTACAATTCACTCGCTTGTTGCTGTTTTAAGTTTATTTTACCACAATAAAGGCAGCTTGAGTTGAAAAATAACATTTTATATATACACATATCAATTAAGGTTTTTACAATGATAGTAATACTTGAAGTATAGGTCCGACGGACGTTAAAATGTTCATGGCAATAAAATGCTGAAAAGAGAATTAATACTTAGGAATGTGGGAGTGTTGTAAGTAAGGAATGTCTTTGATGTATTCTCTCCTGAGGTCAGTAAGTAGTTTTGAGGCAAGGATGAAGGAAAAGGGAGGTGAAGGCGACGAGCAGAGTAAGCCACTTGACTTGGTCAAGGGAGATACTAATTACTCTCGTCTCTCTCGAGTCAGTCTGTGGGTCCGTCTGTCTGGCGATGCTTTCTGTATCGGCTTTTTATATGTTGTTTTTGGATCGTAGCAGATCTTTGGGGATTCACACTTGTATCTGATTCTGGGCTTCCCCTTGGCCGATAAATAAAATTCGCGTTGGCTCGCGAACCGGAAATTTAATATTTAATTTTTATTTTTCAAACGGAATATCTGCGCAAATCCGGCTGCGCACGGACGACTTTTGGTCATTGGCTTTTTGTTCGTGAAAGTGCGAACTTTCTTGCTTTTGCTCGGTCGGTATCACCACATATCTGCATTAGGATTTTGGTTTCGCGGTCGCTAATATGATAGTAAGTCTTTGCTAAATTTATACAAGATATTATCGGATTTTCAGGCAAGGACGATTAATAGTCAGAAATATTGAACTGGATGCACGCTGAATTTTCTGCCTTCTTATAATAGTAAACCATTTTATGGCTTCTGCTTTTTTATGGCATTGGTAAAAACAAAGATCATCTTATGAAAGTGGGCAGAATGGCTTGGATCTAGACATGTCCCTTTTTAATTTTGTCTGGATAGGATACATAGTGGGACCTTAGATTTTTTAAATGGGTAGACAATAATTTTTTACAGGAGGTTAGATTTTAGCTATTTTTTTATTTAATAATATATTTTTTAACTACTATATTTAATAATATATTTTTTAACTACTATGTAAAAGGGCTGGAAAGATTAGGTCAAGAGGATTAAATAATTATGGTATACTAATTTATATTGTATTAAGAACAACAATTAAGTATTGTGGGTCATTTATTTTAGTAAAGTATTTTTTTTTAAGTATAACGTAATTAAATTGTAATTAATTAACTTTAAAGAAAATTATTTAGTCTGATAATTATTTTTTTCTGAAAATTATTTTGCTTATTATATATATATTTGGGTTTAACAAAGAAAAAAAGTAGGAAGATGTATATGGGTAGGAGGAGGTAGGAGAGGATGGGCGAAAGAGAGAGAAGGAGTAAATGGTGGTGGATAAACATATCTGTATTAATGAAGTGTACGGTTACACATTTTTGCCGTTTTTGAAAGGATGTTGAAATCCTAAACGTAGGCGTAGTAGATATTAAAGGCGTTCTTTTTATATTTAAACTTAATTTAAAATTACAGAAAATTTATATATATATTCAACCTAACCTTTTTTAGAAAAACGTTAATTAGATTACAATTAGTAGGATGAAATAAGTGTAAAATTATATGTAAAAATATATAAGGAGAGCGATCATATAGTTAAAAGTGAATATCGTTGTACTAAGATAAATGTTGTAAAGGTTTATCGTTTCTAGAGATCCGATTTTGTAATTTTAGCATGATTGTAAGTTTAGTTCTTTAATGTGTTTGCAATTTACTGTGGTTTCATGCCTATGGTTTATTAATATTCCGCTCCTCATATATTTAACGATTTACATTTTTCTTGCAGACAAAGGAAACATGGTTCCTTTACAAATTTAAACCCAAATGGCTGTAAATGACCAGACTTTATTTTCTACTCTTAATCTGTCTCTAAACTCGTTAACCATACCCCTTAATCACCTCTCTCCTTCTCTCTCTCTATATATATAAGCCGAATTATGTTTTCTATTTTGACTATTTCTCTTTTTACCATTTTCTTCCCCCCACCTTTTTTTTATTCTTTATCCTTTTTAAATACCTTATACTTTCTACCCTACTCTCTCTGACTAACGTTTGTCACGTCTGTAGATCCAACACATATTTCCCCATTTCCTTTTCTGTGACGCGCTTATTTGGGATTCCTTTTTGCTTTCAAATGTTTGCTTCACAGAAAGAGATGAATCCTTTTCGCTGTCCTTTTTGTCTTCCCACCCGCTGAAACGGCGTTTGGACGCTTGCCTTCTAACATAGACACCCACTCTTTTTCTATCCCCACTCCCGCTCTTTTTTTTCATACTTCTTCCCTTTTACTTCTTTTTAAGTAAACTTCCGATGATTAAAAACCGTTTGAATTTCTCAATATAAAAATTCGATAGCTGATGAACCATATATATTTGCAGAAATGATCATCCGATACAATTCCGATATAATTTTCGAAGTTTTATTTGAGAAAAATATACAAATTAGTGTAAAAAGATAATTTTATTTACACTGAGACCTCTGCCTGGATCTTTTTAAATATTTATACTAATATGATCTTCCTCGGGATATTATCTACATGCCCCTTTCTGTTAATACATATATATATATATATATATATATATATATATATATAATGGACTCTCCCGTAGATTTCGACGTATGAGTGTCTAACCTCAGTTAGACTACCACACAAAGAATTGTTTTAGTCGTGAAGGCTTGTGTAGCACTATCCACACTTTTTCGAACTGCTGATAACAAACAATCGGTGTAGAAGTTTGCCACGGATCGCATGAACAGCAGACCTCAGATATTTAACCCATAACTGGAAGGAAAGGACGGATTAATACCTTTCCCAAGGGTACCAGTGCGTAAGTGAATGCAGCGTATTCGACTGGAAATCGAACTCTGCTCACCGATTTCTCTTTCCAAGCCGATATCCACTGCACCACAACGCACATCCGTCAATAATCGCTTACAGCACCTGGTATTCCCAAAGGATCACCCATCTAGTACTGACCAGGCTCAACGTTACTTAACTTCGGTGATCGAGCGAGAACCGGTGTATTCAACGTGATATGACCGTAAAGTGTCCATAATATTTGTGATATTTATAATATTATGGACACTTAAAAAATCATAACATGAATAATATTTTTAAACAACAATAAATATCCACTTTAAATAAAACGCTCACGGCCTCTCACATTATATATATATTTTGTTTTTCTTTAATCCGAAGTGGAAGAGTAGGAAGGTAAATTCCAAGAACCTGATCCTAATTAATATTAAAAAAATTTTAATATTAAAAACTGATGCAGGTGGAGAGCTCAATGTACTTAAGAATGCAGAGCCAATATAAATTAGAGAAAATTTGCAAAATTCAAAGGTGTTGGATGCACATTTCGACATGGGATCTCTAATAGAGATTCTACGTCACGTCAGCGACATTGTTTTGTTCCAAATGGCAAAGGCCCTGGAGTAAAGGGGGAAGGGGCAAAGTTAGCAACGATCAAGAATTGAGAGATCCCTATACATACATATATATATATATATATATATATATATATATATATATATATATATGAGAGTTTTGTAATTTGTTTGAAGCATTGTATCTATTCGGTGTATGGGTAGAATTTGAAGGCTATCACAATGCGCTTAGTAAAATAAAGGAAGGCAAAGAAGGTGTTGGGTATTACCTATTTATTATTTATTAATATTTCAAGATTCGTTGAAAGGCACGGTCCACGAGCGGACGTGAAATCAAGTTCTCCTACCATTCTGAAGATGAGATTTTGATCTTGAACTATTAATGAATAATAAATAGGTAAGAGTCAACACTTTCTTCGCTTTCCTTTATTTTACAAAACGCATTGTAATAGACTTTTAAACCTACCAATACACCATATGTGTGTGTGTGTGTGTGTGTGTGTGTGTGTGTGTGTGTGTGTGGTTTCAGTGGATATCGGCTCGGAACGAGAAATTGGAGAGCTAAGTTCAAATTTAGTTGAATTCGTTGCATTCACGTGTGCGCAAATAACACTGAAAAAGGTAGGAATCCGTCACCTTTCCCTCCCGCTATGGGCTAAATAGGAGGACAGATTGGGTTCTATAGTTTTGATTGGCAAGAAGAAAACAATGGTAATGTGCTGTCAGAAAATCTTCTGCCCAGTCAGAGACATGATCGCTCAAGCGTTTATCACGCATGGCACTTAACTGACTGATATATATATATATATATATATATATATATATATATATATATATATATAAAGGCATTCAATTGATAACTAGAAAAAGGGTAAAAAAATATCGGCAAAATTGTTGAATAATAAATAATAGAGAAAGAAATTGACTATACTGAACTAATAACTAAGCGCATTAAAGTAGGAGTTAGAATAGCTTTTCCTAGAATTTCGAAAAGAACTGAAATCTAACGTTTAAATATAAATAGAGCAGAATTATTTATGCCAGAGTAAAAGTAATTTAACAAATGAAATATATTAAATGTCCTTAGCAATATAATAATATAAGTAAAGTTGCTAATTAACACTTATTTTAAAAGAAAGCAATTGATGTATACCTCAAATTAAGAATAATACCTGTATATTTTGTTAATTATAATATGTCCATAATGATATAACAAAGGTAATATAATGGTTTCTTTTTAAAAATAGCACATCGCTTTCTTTGAGCAAGAAAATGACTGTCCATGTCTTACGAAGACTAGCGTTCATACATTTAAACAAAAATAAATGATAATAGCAATAACAATAAATGGTTCATCAGAATTGTTTCCTCAGACGTGCAGTGTTATATCGTTCATTTAGCAATGAATTAGAACACTCTCAGCTCTTGGGCGTGTATAATGATAATATACACGCTAAAAAGTCTGCATCCTTCTACCGAGATCCCGTAGGTCAGAGGTAGAATCGCCGACTGACGCCAATTCGGTCGTGTTTCAGTCCTGGGTGAAAAGCAATCGACTCTACTAACCGTACTGATGAGCTGTGATACAGAGAAACAGATCTGTCTATATATATATATATATATATATATATATATATATATATATATAATTTAATCAAAATTAATAAAATCGTCCTTGTCGGTTTTATTTTTAATGAAACATGCTTAAATGAGAGATTGCTGCCCAAATATACCTTAATTAAACTACCCGACCTAGCACCCAGCAAGGAACAAAACACTAGCACATTTCGGCGAATAATCTAGGAACGAAAACTAATAGCCAAAGATTCGTAATGTTAAAACCAAAGTTTTATGTGTACGATCGAATTAATAACTACGGAACATCATTTCAACCCCAATCATTAGCACTTTAGAACTAAGACAAAAATACAATATTACTAAAAACTTTGCAATCTATATAAAGGAAAAATTCTATGACCTAATGGTAATTGTAACTTTGTAAACTTGTCCGACAAAAACTCACTGATGATCAATTAGAATTCTTGAATAGCGGCCCGAATCGCCTCCTCCTGCCTCGATAGTAACACATTCAAAAATAAAGTGAAATCAAAATACTCTCTCAATCTATCCAACAGTTAACAAGAGAAAATTGAATTACAGAACATTCAAACCCGAAAGATCTTCTAAAAGCTGAAGGTTTAAAAAACCCGTTCTCCCCACAACACAATTTTCACACACAAACTATAATTAGGCGCAAAAGAATTACACCAATAATGTCATTAGACGTGCTGACAAAACCAACAACTACATAATTCTCAACCGACAGGATTACGAACAAAATTTACAATCTATCCTTGATAACACAACATTTAGTAAATTTAGGAAAATCTCAGAGGTTCAGTCAAAAAGTATGTAAACAAATAAATCACAGCGAACAACACGGATGTTAGTAGATTAACAATCAAGAAAATTGTCGGTGTTTACCAACCGGGATAATGTCTAAGCCCATAAACTAGACTGAAATGGGTGAAGATAGCTGTTTAGTTCTCTAACCCTCCGTTGAGTCAAACAATCTATCTACAAAGATTATTGTCGGAGGAGGGAGTGGATGATGTCATCTTTTGTTCCAATGGCAATGAGCTCTTGTCCACGGCAAGGAACTATAGACGTCGAGTTCATCTAGTGTAGCCGACAATCCTTGGTCTTGTCTGATTCTCCCTACCTCAAGATCCTAGTGAAAGTGGGATGTCTTTTGTGCATCGACTTTACAACTTTAGAATTTTCCCGTACTTGTAAAAAATAAAAATAAAGTATTTTATTGAGAATAGTGTCTACTTATACGAGAAGAGATGAATATACAGACTAAAATTAGTAAGACATTACCAAATACCACAAAATTATTACCACAATACCAAAAATATATGACAAAACAAGTGATAAATAAACAAAATCTCACAAACTCAGCGAGGAAATTTTCTATATCCCTAGCATTCTTTTCCTTTGCAATGACGTGCAAAAAACGTCTGGCCAAGTAAATTGAAAACTTAATGACAAGCAAATAATGATTATGAAATAAAAATGCAAATGTTACCGGCATTATTAATTCTTTTGGCAGAAGAAATTAATATCAAGACGAAGCAGAAAATGTCGTTCCTGAATATGAAACGTATATAAAAAAAGAAACGATAAATATATAACACATTTTTATCATTAAGAGAGTTATTCAAAATTCATTAAACTACTTCAAATATTTTTCTTTTTACTTAGTAAGGTAATTTTTATTTAATTGCTAAAATATATTTTCCTACATTTCATACAAGAAAACAAAAAGTGTGATAAGACGATTTAAAATAAAAAACAAATTCAAGAATCTCCCGTGTCAGATTTCGTAAGATTTAATTGCACAGAAAATCAATGCTTATGCATACCTACGTCTTTTCAATTAAAAAATATATATACATTTATACATTCACCAGTAAAACAGCTAATTTCATAAGAGAGTTGGTTCACTAAATTTTACTATGTGCTTAAGTCGACCAAAACAAAAGTAGATACAAATTCCCATGCATTGGCCAATCAGAAGCAAGGAAAAAATCTGACAGTTGTACCTAATGTATTTCCCACAAACATAAATACGTTTCCTTTTTTTACTTTTCTCTTCAGAGGGTCGCAAGTCGTCAACCGGCGATATGTCTTTTCTTACTTTCTCACTTTTTCCTACTTCCTCATGTACTGTCAACAAAGAAATATAGAGCATTACAGGCTAAAATGTTGATGACCTATATTTCTGCATTCAGTCACTCTCTTTTTCACATCGCACTAACTGATTTTACATCTTTCCTCGGCGACGTGGCTTCCCTGTGTCCCTTCCATAAATACTCCCACGGCTTATAATCCGATGAACTTAGATCACTGGTGCCCCCTAGGTTCGAATTTGCACGAGATACTAGATTTGCAACTAGATCCCACCCTTTTACAGTGAAACCGTTAAAATGCAACCGCAACTTCTACTCCAACAGTTTCTTTTCTCGCACTTCCCGACTGTGGAATTCCCTTCCACAAGAGTGCTTCCCCGACGGCTACAATCTCCAGGAGTTTATATGTAAGGTCAATAGACACCTCCTAACAAACTATCTCGCTTCCATTCTTTCAAAACACTCTTCCCACCCACCCAACTATCTATCACCCCACTTCTGACATTTCCTATATCTAACCACTCTTTCTATTTACCTTCCCCCCATGTAGCCTCAAGCGCAATACTGGCAGTGAAATGCCTTGCTTGGGGTGAAATGATTACAAAAAAAAATTTGTTGGCAACAAAAAAGAAAGAGAGACAAAGACACTATTTTTTTCATTCACACTAACTTGTAAACCAGCAAAGATTGTACACACTCACAGTGTCACCACATTTGTATTTTCTTTATAAATCCATTTAATTTGAATTGAAGAAAACTAAACATATTCAAAAACCTTATGCAGAATTTTCAAAAATAATTATTATTTTAAAACAGCAAAATTGATATGTCTTCTCGTTAAATAAATGTTATTAATAATACAAACGAGTCTCTTTTATCTTTTGATCAACCTTGTAATTCTTTTAAATTTGGTGGGTTTGGTTAAGTTCGGCACATTGTTATTTCTCTAGTAAATCTGAGTTTCCTACATCTGTTTAATGTTGGTGTATTACATAACAAGGGTTTGTTGTGTAAGACATAACATTATGTATAATCAGCCTAGGCATACAGAACTCAGGAAATAATACAATCTTATGGATTCCTAGGCCAGAATAGAAATCCATGATAAATGTAAATGGAGGCATGTCGGCGTTTTCAATAGTAGCATCTACAGCCAAGAAAGATGTATCACTGTGTCAAATGTCGTCGTCAGACTTCATCTTGCACATTCGCAAATCTACCATTCATCCATGCATAGAATACTGCTGCCATATCGTGTCGGTGCTCCTGCTATTCATCTCGAGGTTCTTGATAAAATCCAAAGAAGGATCTATCATGTAATCGGTCCTATAATCGGTAATTATAATCACCTTCGCACTTACGTGGCATGACGTCCCTCTGTCTTTTCATGGCAACTGCTCTGTCTCAATTTAAGCGTGCTACTAGACTGACATCTCGGTGGTACCCGTTTAATAATTTTAAATGCGACTCCAACAGTTTATTTTCTCGCAATTCCTGCCTGTGGAACTCCCTTCCGTTTCCGTGATTCCCTGATAAATACAACCTTTAAAAATTTAAATGCAACTTAAATCGACGTCATGAGTAAAGAGGCTGGAATGTTTAGGTTAGAATTAGTATTAATAATTATGATATAAGTTATACTGTAGTTAAGAAAACCAAATATGTATTGTGTGGGTCCTATTTTAGTAAAACAATTTCTTAACTACAATATACCTTAGTATAACGTACTTATTAATAATTCCAATTTTAATTTAAACATTCATCCATTTTACTCATAAGTTAGTACAAGATATAATTTTAAAAAAACAACATAAAATCCAACCTGGTGTTAAACATTTTTGTGTAGCCATCTAAATATTATATGGCCCGGCTATGTATCTTACCAAGAAAACTATTTTCTTTAAAATTTTATTAAATATATGTTCCATTTAAAACTTATGCTGCAATATAACTTTTTTTGTCTTTTTTTTAATCATTTCACCCCAAGCAAGACATTCCACTGCCACTATTGCGCTTAGGGCTACATAGAGGGAGGTAAATAGGAAAAGTGGTTAGATATAGGAAATGTCAGAAGGGGTTGATAGATAGTTGGGTGGGTGGGAAGAGTGTCTGAAAGAATGGAAGCGAGATAGTTTGTTAGGAGGTGTCTATTGACCTTACATTTAAACTCCTGGAGATTGTAACCGTCGGGGAAGCAGTCATGTGGAAGAGAATTCCACAGTCGGGAGGTGCGAGAAAAGAAACTGTTGGAGTAGAAGTTGCGGTTGCATTTTATCGGTTTCACTGTAAAAGGGTGGGATCTAGTTGCAAATCTAGTATCTCGTGCAAATTCAAACCTAGGGGGCACCAGTGATCTAAGTTCATCGGATCAGAAGCCGTGAAAGTATTTATAGAAGAGACACAGGGAAGCCACGTCGTGCCGGTGAGAGAGAGACTGCAGGCGGTCTGCTAAGTCGGTATAGATCACATTACAGACCCTCTGCTGTACCTTGTCTAAAAGCCCAAAGAGAATAGCAGGGGCACCCGACCAGATATGGCAACAGTATTCAATGCACGGGCAGATGGTAGATTTAAAAATATGCAGGGTAGATTCAGACGGAAAAAACTTATAAATAAAAATTAGTTTACTAAAATAAATTACCCATTTAATTCTTATTTGGTTTTCTTAAATATAATAGAACTTAGTATATCATAATTGTTTAATTCTTACTCTAACTTAAACATTCCAACCCATTTATTCATGAGGTAGTAAAAAATCAAATAGGCTTATGGAATCAGAGAAGGGAAATAACCAAG
Source organism: Ascarosepion bandense (assembly GCA_037127315.1). NCBI lineage: Eukaryota > Metazoa > Mollusca > Cephalopoda > Sepiida > Sepiidae > Ascarosepion > Ascarosepion bandense. Next base: position 2,109,083 of record JBBBDQ010000325.1, read on the forward strand.
TATAGGGTAGATATGGATGGAACAATATTCCTTATCCAAAGAAATACTATTCTTTAAAAAGTGCTAAATAAAAAGTTAATAATATTTATTTAGAAATTATAATGTAAATATGTTATAATATCACTACAAAAGTAGCTATTTTGTTTCGACACTAATTGTGTCTAACCAAATAGTGTCAAAAAAATAGCTACTATTGTAATGATATTATACCAAATTTATGTTATAATTTCTAAATAAATAAATATATATATTAATTCAAATAGAAATTGGCATGTAGGTAAAATCTCGAGGATATCTTATTATTATTTAATATCAAAACGGATCCAGCCAAAGAGCTCAATGTAAATAACATTATCTATTTACAGTGCTCAATATGTATAATTTTTCAAATAAAAGTGCATGTGTCGTATGATCATTTCTGCGACGTATGCTCGCTTCGTCAGCGATTTTTATTATATATATATATATATATATATATATATATATATATATATAAGAGGTAGTATGTTTAGGTGTTTTTTTTTGTTTTTTTTTTTTTTGGTTTTTTAATCATATCACCCCGAGCCAGGCGGTAACGCCACTGATATGCAGGGGATACGTAAGAGTGAAAAGGTTGGAAGAGAGAAAGCTGGAAACCACATCCTAAACAGGGAACAAGGGATGAGCATCTTCACCTGTACAATAGACGGGGTGGAGTGTGAACCAGGCGATAGTTTCGTCTATCTACTCCAATGTGTGTCTGTCAATCTGTCTGTCTGTCTGTCTGTCTGTCTGTCTGTCTGTATGTATGTATGTATGTATGTATGTATGTCCTTTATGAAAATCCTCAATTTTTATCCGATTCTCACCAAACTTCAGACAAATATCTTCTAGGCTTCCGGTCAGATCATGGGCTACGTATTTTTCCGATTTCCACCCGATATTGGAAATCGATACCCCGATATCCGATTAGGTCTGATCAAGATCAGGATTTCAGCCCTTTTATCGTGGTAACTTGATAAAATTATAGTTTTTAGTCTCAAACATTAGCAGATCTTCTCAGAAAATCGATACCCCCGATGTTCTATCGAATATGATCAAAAACGGATATTCAGCTGTCAATATGGTTCATTTTTTTCAATTTTACTCCCGATGAGTACAATAAGTTTTCATGAACTTACTTAGGTTAGTTTATCCTTGGTTGACTTGTCTGACTCCGATATTGGAAATCGATACTCCAATATTCTATCGGGGGTGATCAGAATCAGGTTTTCAGCCCTTTTGTTTTGGTTTTTGCTTCGGGGTAAGTTCTAAGTAGGCATAATTGTAGTTCTTAGTCTCAGTCATAATACCATTTACTCAGAGGACTTATTTAGCTTTCAAAATTCAGTTGGTGACGGAAAACTTATTTGATATCGACACAAGGAAATCAAACTTTGACTTACATCCGTTCATTTTTATTTCAATCTACGGTTTCACTTTGACGGGAAACAACTATTGCTTTTTAGTTTTCCGTGCCAACGTCCCAAGTGTCTGAGCTCCAGGACTATGGATTAGTTTTAAAGCTTTCATTAGACCCGAGCAACGCCGGGATATACTGCTACTATATGTAAAACATCTTTCATTAAATACTTAAGTACAGCCGAAAGCAAAATCATGGTGCGTTCTATTGATGTGTCTGCATGAGTTTTGCTTAATAATTTTTCTTCTGCTTTTGTGAATATTTTTTCTTTGTCTGTGTGAGTGGGCGGCTGTTAGAATCTTTTGTGTTTCCTGATTCGGTATATGTTTGTATTTTTGTTTTCTATGTCGACAATTTGAAAAAATATATTCAGTTATGTTTGGTTATAAAATCTGTCATATCGTATTTCTGTAGTCCAGTAGCAATTTTTTTTCTCCTCATACCCACAAATTTTTAAAATCATATTTATATGAATTAGAGGGGAAAGAGCGTATACTTTTCCACAAGGCATACATTACCGGAAATGCTCTCTGCAAGCATGATGAGAATTTTAAAAAATAACTATATATATATATATATATATATATATATATATATATATATATATATATATATTTGTCTATACATATATAAATGTATATATATATATACTAGCAGTATAGCCCGGTGTTGCTCGGGTGTAATGAAAGCTTTTATATATATATATATATTATATTATCGATTTTCTTCACTACTGTAAGAACTGCAACCTTCAAACTTATGAATATCTTTTCTTATGACTTTTTATGGGTGTATCAAATTTGATTAAAATCGGACCACTCTTTCTATTATCCGATTCTTTCGATTATCGATATTTATCGGGTGTACCTCGACACAAAACCTAGCTAAGTACACTCGCCGACGCTTATAGTACAACTGTGTAAATTTTCAAGAAAATCGGTTCAGCCGTTTCGGAGTATATAGGTAACGGACACACACACATACCCAGACACACACACAAACAATGTTCCATTTATAAATAAGTTTACATATATATATATATATATATATATATATATATATGTGTGTGTGTGTGAGTGTGTGTGTGTGCTTTATCTCCATATCTCTTACCAAGCACATCATTGTAAATCTTGTTTGCCTTAAATATTTTTCTACCTGTAAACCAGTGAAACTTAGCAGTTCAAATAGTCTTCTAACTTAACAATATATATATATTGATTGATTGTTTAATACTTAGTTTTTGGTCATAATAGGGTTAGACCAGTGCACGTTTGTATTAAATTGTGTTCGATACAATTATGTTGTAGAACTTTTGAATATTTTCCATTTTCAAACGAGCTATAACGCTACCGATATTTCTACAAAGAGTGATGTCTTCAGGCGATTTTTAATAACTGATTTTACCGTTGACCATTTTTCTTTTTAAGAAAACTCTCGTAACGGTGTTTTATTTATTTGAACGATCTCGTGACAGGGATTTCTTGAACACGCAATATTTCAACTTAAAACGAATTAGATAGATAGATAGATAGATAGATAGATAGATAGATAGATAGATACTGGTCATCTAGGCTGGGAGTCAGTCAGACGACTAGTAGTTCTCTGTGATGTTCGTTCTTTCTTTGTTGACCGAAAATATGGAAGAAGAAGAATCAAAGAATTCGGTGTGAAAGAAAAGGTCAGAGAAGAACATGCAGGTCGCCTAGACTTGGCATCCCCTAGACAATCTTTGACGATCTTTGAATCTCTGAAAAGAAAAGGAAAAATCACGCATGTGCATACGTTTGTGAAAAATAGGATCGGATAAGCTTTTAAGTTTTTTGCCTTGCTCCTGACTGGCCAGTAAATAAGAAAATGTATTTATTTTATTTTCACAAACGTCAGCATATAATAATATTTAGTAGTCCAGCTGTCTTTTGAAAAAGCTTTTTTGTTAGTGAATGTATAAATGTGTATGACTTATTATTGACTCATGAAAAGATATAGGCGTGTATAAGCTCGGATTTTCTGTTTTAATTAAATCTTACAAATCCGAAAATACGTGTAAATATAGCTTGCTTCGGAACGTGGAAACGTCAATAGTAATTATTTTTCTCTGAAATTTTTAAAACCCGGTCCATAAACACTCATCATACTTAAATCTTTATTAACTTAATATAGGCTATGTTCTTTTATTGTTTTCTCATAATAAAAATCTATCAGACGTAATAATAAAGCTTAATAAGGTTAAACCTAAGATTGAAGTCACATATAAATTTTAAATAAATATTTCTCCAGAATAAATATATATTTTTACAACCATTTTCGAAAACTTAAACGATTAAATTCGAAACAAATAACACATAGTAGAGCGTGTATTCAGTAATAATATTGCAAGGCTGTAGTATTTATGGAACTTTGGAAAAACTGTTTTTTTTTTCCTGTTTTTATCGTTCCACCTAACGCAAGTGTTCGAGAAAAAACTGAGGAAAATGGGTATTAAAGAGAGGATAAAACATGAACGGGATTCAAGTCGATAGAAGATGGCAGTTGTCATTGCATCTAAATTTTTGGAGGTTGTAGCTATCAGCGAAGCATATAAACGGAAGGAAGTTCAACTGGAGAGAAGTGAGAAAAAATGTAATTTTTAGAGTAAGAGTAGAGGTACATTTAACTATTTCGACGGTAAAAGGGTGGAAATTAAATGCCAATATAGTCAGTCAGTCAGTTAAGTGCCATAAGTGATACATGCTTTGGGCGATCATGTTTAGAAACGAACATGACAGACTTGGCAGAAGATTATCCTGCAAAAGGTTGCCATTGCTTTCTGCAGTAGACTGGTTGCCAGCCATGGCTATAGAATCCAATCTTCCCAAGGGTATTTGTGCGTAAGTGAATGCAAGCGGGATAACAAAAAAAGCACATCAGAGCAGTTGCTATAAAAAATATTTACGGAAAAGAGAGAAAGATTTCACGTCACGTCGAGAGAAAGTGATTGAATTCGAGATGTCAAGTCAGGATCGATTACATTGCAGATTCATCTTTGGATTTTGTCGAGAAAATCGAGATGACTAGCAGAAGTACCCGACCAGAGACGGCAACAGTATTCAATGCACGGATGAATATTAGATTGATAAAATTACAATATGGATTCTGACAAGAAAAACTTTTCTGAATCGAGACAGTGACCCAAACAGTAGGTGCAGTAGATTGCTATTCACTCCATAGCTAGTCGAAAGGGAAAAGTTCTTTTATGATATTTTAGGCGTTTACAGTGTTTGCATTATTCGAACTATTGTTCTCATCTTGTTGCTATTTTTACACAGTTTCGGCTGAAATTTCTATCACTTTCTTCAGGTTCTAGAAATTTCGAACCAAACCCTTCATTACAATCACTGGGGTATATCATCCTCATTCCTTGCGTAAAGCCTCGATTGGAATTCATATCATGAGTTATCTATCCCTTCAAATTACTTGTTCACCACTGCTGTAGCCTGGTGTTGAACTCACAACTCTAAGAATCAAGTCAGGAACTGACAAACATCTATATCCCTTGATCCATGTGACCTTAAACACAAATGAAGTTTTGAAACTTATAAACCAGTAACCCTTTTTTCGAAAGAACGATAATCTCATCAAAGATCATTTTCGCGGGTGAATTAAGAAAGTAAAAATAGAATATAGTTAATATTTGTGATTGTTGTTTCCGTATATGTACATGAAACGTCTTCTGTTAATTAAAAAAATCCCGTTATATAACAGAAGTAATTTATATTTGTACAACATTTTCAAGAAGTTAAAATTTACGTGTTTTAAAGCATTTTGTTACAATTGTAATTTTTAAAAAAATCTCGTTAAATATTTTAAAACCTTGCTGTAATAAACATTAAAAAACAGTGATATTATAATCATAATATTTCTTATTTAGTATTGTTTGTATTTTTTCTTGTGTAGAGCGCTTCAAGAACTAAACTTTTTTCGTGATGGATTATTATTGTATTTTTTATTAACATCTTTCGAATATTTCTTTAAATGTATAGCATTTATATATATATATATATATATATTTGAGACAGATTTTAGTCAACAGCACAATAATACTCACTCATACACACAGTAAAAAGAACCGTCAGATATAGGAGGATATCCACATTAAATCAACGAACAAACGCTTAATAAAATCACATTTAAATCTGGTCATAGCACATTACATTGTATTTAAATATATCGTTCTGTTAACATTTCGAGCCCTCACGCGGTGTGACGTTATAGAACCGCCTTACAAATTTAGGAACTGGGCCTGCTATTTGGAAACCGTTATCGTTGCTTAGCAAAGTTTTATGTCAACACAAGATAAAAACAAATCATCTTTGAAGGTGGATGTTCTTATGTTAACGTCCCTGTAACCTCTCTGAAGATGTTTCATGTGAGCCGAAAGCTTAGAACCAACATAATAAAAAATTATCACAATGTTGGAGAATTTCTGTCTTTATATTCACCTGAACTTAAAACCAAAATACCAAAATACGGTGTTTAGAACGGCTTATGATTAAACATAATAGACATTCATTGTCTATTATATTTGAGAGTATATATATATATATATATATACATATATGCCTTATGTGTACACATTTATTTACACAAAGAATAAATGTACACATGTATGAGTATAGTATTCATTTTCATGGCTCGAAATATTATTGATATATATATATATATATATATATATATATATATATATATATATATTTCGAGCCATGAAAATGAATACGATACTCATACATGTGTACATTTATTCTTTGTGTAAATAAATGTGTATACATAAGGCATATATATATATATATATATATACATATATGTATGTATGTATGTGTGTATGCATATATCTATGCATGTATGTATTTATATAGTACGTATGTATGTATTTTTCTCAGAATAATATCCTTATATATGTTAGCTAGCCAACACACATGTATACTCTCAACAGATAAATGTGTGAGTATAGTATCAAAATAAAAATATACCTACATATAACAACCAGGAATTTAATACATAGAAATACTTAGATGTCCATAGATCTAAAATCAGTCACTTGCGCATCCACATAGACTTAATTATGCAAACTCTCAAATATTACAACTCCTTCTAAACCCTATAATATATTGTTTCACACCCATAACCGGCCATAATTTCTGTCTTGTCTTTCTGCAAAATGAGTTTATATAATGAAAGATTAAATGGCTCCATTCGGCTTATATTTTTTATTCGTTCCATCGTAAATCTTGCCGCTTATTCACTGGAGAAGTTTCCAAAATACCGTTTGATTGTTTGCCGGCCATTATCGCGCTAACTTGGCTCTCATAAATCAATTTGCCGATTGCAGCTTTTCACGACACACAACTAAACTAGACATCTCTTTTCAAATATTACCCACCGTTTCTCTTTTCTACCATTTTACCTATTCGAATTTTAGTTCACGAGTTACATGTGCGTTCGATCCTTGCGGGTTACTCCATAAAATTTGTCTGTTTCTAGAAGAAGAGAAATTTAGTCAACTTTTAAATGCTGTTGAATCATTATATTTTAAAGTCATCCCGCACTTCCCGCCTGCGGAACTCCCTTCCATATTCTTGCTTTCCTGACGGCTACAAACTCGAGAAATTTAAATGCAATGTCAATACTCGTCTCTTAACCAATTGACTCAAGTTCTTACTACACTACCTTGTATATCCTTTCTTTTCTCTCCACCTTTGCAACTGTCATTCCACCTGTATTCCCATCCTTCTCTCTCCTATCTAATTTATTTACTCCTATGAGGACCCTAATATTTTACTATTATGTAGCCCCCTGCACATCACTGGCGTTACCGCTTTGCTCGGGGTTATACGATTACAAAAATATATCTATATTAAAGATTATTATTCTTTAATATATATTTTTTATGCAATCGTTTCATCTCAAGCAAAGTCAAACAGCCACTGGTGCGCAGCTGGTTAGAGTGAGAGAAAAAATCAAGATAGAGGAGATGTCGAAGAAAGGATAAAAGAAGAATGAGAATCAAGAAAGCAACTGATGTTGCATTTAAATTGTTTAGATTGCTGTTCTCAGAGAAGCAAGCAAACGTAAGGTAGTTCCACAAACGGGAAATATGAGAAAAGAAACTGTTACAGTGAAAGAAACGGTCATGTTTAACTATTTTAACGGTAAAAACTTGATTCCTTGACGCCAATCTACGAGCAGGCATAAATACATTTGGTCGGGGAGCTATGGAGAGAAGCTTGTCAGGGTAGAAAATACTTGAAGAAAAAACAGAGGGAAGACACATCTTGTCGGTGAGAAAGTGACTGAAATCTGTCAGCCATTTCGATTACATTGCAGATCCTTTTCGTCAAGATGATTAGCGGGAACATCCGACCAGTTATGGTAATAAATATTTACGGACAAATGGTAGGTTTATAACTGTGCAAAATGGATTCTGGCATAAAAAGAGCTTCTGGCCCGACACAGTAACGCAGATCTCCTAGCAGTAGATATAGCTATTTATTCGAGGTAATCCATTTGATATCGGTTGAAAGTGTGAGGTCAGTTTGATACTCTCCAGGAGACTAGCACCATCCATTCTGGTGGTAAGAAAGCTTCGTTTTGGGGTCATTAAAATTGACAAGTCACAGATTGGATGTTGGTTGTTTTGTGGCATATCAACCCCGGTGGGTCATTTATTGCCAACTATTTTTTTTATTTATTTATTGCTGGTAATACCTTTTCCTTTCAACAATTTATTGTTATTTTTTATATAAGTTTTGTATCTAGTAATATATTTTTCTTTTCCAGTATCAAGATTCATTTGGATTTGTTTTTAAGCCACGGTCCCTAAGTCCTACCTTTGTTATTTAACCCATAAATGGAGGGAAGGGATGGATTAATACCTTTCCCAAGGGTACCAGTGCTTAAGTGATTGAGGCGATTCAACTGGAATTCGAACTCGGCTCACGATTTCTCTTTCCAAGTCGATATCGACTGCACCACAACGCACATCCGTCACAAAACGCTTACATCACCTGGTATTCCCAAGCGGTCACCCATCTAAGTACTGACCAGGCTCAATTTCAGTGATCGAGCGAGAACCGGTGTATTCAACGTGATATGGCCGTAAGCCTAGACTGGATGTCCTTTATGTTATGGAGATGATTATTCATTTGTGTATATATTAGAGAGGTGATTATTTAATTCCGATTATTGCTCTGTGAAATCAATGTTCACTTATTTGTTTATTATTAGCTGTAGTAATAGTGAACGACTCGAACTGACGAATCTGGGAGCCGAGTTCGAATTCCAGTCGAATTCACTTACGTGCTAATTTTTTGGGATGTTGTATCGTATATAAAAACTGAGTGCGAGCGATAAATGTCTGTATCAGCCATTGAAAGATGTCGCACAGCACTGACTGTGTAGAACTGTCGATGAATTTCCGACCAAACAACGGTTGGTCGAAGGAAGATGGTGATCTATTGTCATATCAGCCAGTTAGTTATGTGCTATAGGTGATCGCTTTGGGCGATCATGTCTCGAAAGAGACCTGACTGACTGGGCAGAAGATTATCTCGCAGTAGGTTGGCATTGCTGCTTTCTGCGGTAGACTGGTTGCCGACAAAAGATATCGAACCTAATCTGCCCTGTTATTTAACCCATAACTGGAGGGAAGAGACGAATTAACACCATTCCCAAGGATATATGTGCGTAAGTGAATGCAAGAAATTCAACTGGAATTCGAACTCGGTAACCCGATTTGTCGTTCCGAGTCGATATCCACTGCACCACAACGCACATCCTAACGATTTAACATAGCGGAAGAAAAAAGCAGTATGCCTGATAAAGTGAATTCCTTTTCTCAAAATGATTTTACATAGCGCAATTTCATACAACAAATGATGCATTGGGTTATCCAGAAATTCATGCGGATGTTTTTCATTCATGCTCTAACACGTTAAAACAGGTCAACAGACAAAATATATTTCTGACGAGAGCACACCTGAACCTATCACTTCAGAAATAAATTTTGAAATTATTTAATTCGTGTTGATTTTGCTTCCCTATGAAAATGGAAGATTGTAAAGTTCATTTTAGAAATGTTATGCTTTATATTAGCGTAAATAAAAATATGCCTTGTAAGCAACAAAAAAGACATGTACTGTGAACGGAAGGGAGCTTTAAATGATAGAACCGTAGGGAACTGGTTCACTATGTTTGCTGATGAAGAACACTCAACCAGACACCCACTAATACAGATGACAACCATATCAAGACATAGACTGTAAATTACACCATATTCACAACGCAGGAATTGACAGAAAAAAACTACATTTATCAAATTACACCATCTATGAGTACTTAGTGAAGATTGGATACTCAAATCGCTTATGTGTTTCCGTACCACATGATCTGAATAAAATGAATCTATTAGACTCTATTTCTATCTGTGTTTTCTTGTATAAAGCCAACGAAAACGCAGCTTTAAAAAATGGATAATGCCAAACAATCAGGATATTTCACTATTCTCACTCGCAACTTTAATAATTGTCTAAGTACAAATTCTTAGATAGATAGATAGATAGATAGATAGATAGATAGATAGATAGATAGATAGATATGAACAGACTCAGATAGATAGATAGATAGATAGATAGATAGATAGATAGATAGATATGAACAGTCTCAGATAGATAGATAGATAGATAGATAGATAGATAGATATGAACAGTCTCAGATAGATAGATAGATAGATAGATAGATAGATAGATAGATATGAACAGTCTTAGATAGATAGATAGATAGATAGATAGATAGATAGATAGATAGATATGTCAGATAGATCAGATAGATAGATAGATAGATAGATAGATAGATAGATAGATAGATATGAACAGTCACAGATAGATAGATAGATAGATAGATAGATAGATAGATAGATAGATAGATATAGAACAGTCTCAGATAGATAGATAGATAGATAGATAGATAGATATGAACAGTCTTAGATAGATAGATAGATAGATAGATAGATAGATAGATAGATATGAACAGTCTCAGATAGATAGATAGATAGATAGATAGATATGAACAGTCTCAGATAGATAGATAGATAGATAGATAGATAGATATGAACAGCCACAGACAGATAGATAGACAGATAGATATATGAACAGCCACAGATAGATAGATAGATAGATAGATAGATAGATATGAACAGCCACAGATAGATAGATAGATAGATAGATAGATAGATAGATAGATAGATAGAACAGTCTCAGATAGATAGATATAGATAGATAGATAGATAGATAGATAGATAGATAGATAGATAGATAGATAGATATGAACAGTCTCAGATAGATAGATAGATAGATAGATAGATAGATAGATAGATAGATAGATAGATAGATAGATAGATATGAACGGTCTCAGATAGATAGATAGATAGATAGATAGATAGATAGATAGATAGATAGATAAATAGATAGATATGAACAGTCTCAGACATATAGATAGATAGATAGATAGATAGATAGATATGAACAGTCTAGATAGATAGATAGATAGATAGATAGATAGATAGATAGATATGAACAGTCTGAGATCGATAGAAAAATAGATAGATAGATAGATAGATAGATAGATAGATAGATAGATATGAACAGCCACAGATAGATAGATAGATAGATATGAACAGCCACAGATAGATAGATAGATAGATAGATAGATAGATATGAAGGGGAATAAGATAGATAGATAGATAGATATGAAGGGGAATAAGATAGATAGATAGATAGATAGATAGATAGATAGATAGATAGATAGATAGATAGATAGATAGATAGACATGAACAGTCTCTATCTATCTATAAAGAATTAATGCAGACACGTTATTTAATGGTAAATCGGAAGTATAGGCCTATTTCAGACAAACCATCACCAACTTCCGTCTTTATTGTACAAAGTATTTTACTTCGTGTAAGACTGGACATCAGAACAGTTCATTTGATGCACATATTAATGTGCAGTATTACCTAAAGAACCATTATATTTTCATTTAGAATTATCCACTTGCGAATAAATACTAAAAATAGTGTGAAATACATCTTTTTTTGTTAAAACTGGCTGGCCTAATAATTATGGCCGGTAGTGTATGTGTGTGCGTGTATGTGTGTGTCGCTATTACTGCTTATTTATCCAGACACATATGAACGTTTAAAACCTAGAGAAAAAGACAAAGAAAGAAAATAATGTCATTTGTATACTAATATCTTTGATTCTTCAAAATATATAGTAAGATAACTTCGTCGCATTATATATATACATTGTCTATCTATGAATCTATCTTTCTGTCTGTCTGTATCTATGTATGTATGTTTCTGTTTATGGCTATTTATCCAGGCATATATGCAAAGGCTGAGATAGATAGATAGATAGATAGATAGATAGATAGATAGATAGATAGATAGATAGAGAGATAATAAGAACAGACTGGGCTAGATAGATAGATAGATAGATAGATAGATAGATAGATAGATAGATAGATAGATAATGAACAGACTAGGGCTAATGAATAGACTAGGGATAGATAGATAGATAGATAGATAGATAGATAGATAGATAGATAGATAGATAGATAGATAATGAACAGACTGGGCTAGATAGATAGATAGATAGATAGATAGATAGATAGATAGATAGATAGATAGATAGATAATGAACAGACTGGGCTAGATAGATAGATAGATAGATAGATAGATAGATAGATAGATAGATAGATAGATAGATAGATTGATATTATTCGTATTTTTCAATATTTGTATATAATTTCCAATATTCTTTTTAGATTGACGTTCACCTACTTCTTATATGACGCCATTTTTTCCTTTTTATAGCAAACTAACCCACGTATTTACTTGCCACTTCGAATTCTCTCTCTTCTCCACACATTTACGCAACTATACCAGGCCGTAATCATGAATATACGATTGACTCGCCGTTAGTTCATTACGCTAGAAACTTCATTACTGTGTGTAACCAACCACCCGTAATATCTCATTATAAAGCTTCCGTCAATCGGATAATTATTGTATTTTCTGTAATTACCTCTGCATCTGCTAACTAACATCCGGGCCTCACTGATTGCAATAATTTCGGAAAGAATTTTCTTTCTGCTTAATTACGGTGCCAAACATTTATATATTCACACTCTCAAAATCAGGGTCAATTCTTTCAATTCACAATCTTGCGAGTTGTATCTCATGTCGGTGTTAAATCTAGGAAAAATTCTAATGTCTATTGATTTGAAATATTGAATATTTAAACCTGATTCTTAAATACAAGAATTCAATAGTGTGTCACGTCAGAACAACGTCGGGAGTGTTTTATATTCTGCGCCATTCTCAGCGTCTGAGTTACAGATAACGAAATCTAGTATATCTAGCAACAAAATAAAATATAATTTCAAAGAATTTGCCTTGATGTCTCAAAATTTAGAGACAACTATCCAAGTATCGAATAAGGAAAAATATTCCAATTACTGCGGGCAATTTATTGAAGCCGAGATGCTAATTCATGACTGATAACTTTACAGATCACCTATTGTCATAATGAACTAAGTTTCTGTCGGACAACCTATCTATCTGACTGCTTGAATTTACAAGAATTTACATAGTCGTATAGCATTGCTGACGGCAAACTACTGCAGGAAAATCTTTCGACACATAATCATCCAAGCGTGTATCACTTATAGCACTTAACTGACTGACTGAGTAAATGATTAAAAAAACTGGGTTTAAGAGAGATAACAAAAATAATAAACAAACAAAAATGACATAAAATTGTAGAGGGCTATGATCGTCAACGTCCTGAAGAGACACATGTGATAGATGTTCGTCTCTAGGAGACAGACTATATTTCATTCTTCAGTGGCATTTATGCCTGTATGGCACACATATTATTTGTAAAGATGATCGTGTTTATTACCCGGAAATTTGAAATTACTCTTGATAAATCAGGAAAATCTAAAAAGTAACCTGTCAGAACCGCAGAAAATAAAAAAAATTATGAACTACCCCAACTCAGTTTGGTCAGAATCGGTACTACATAATCCAGGGATCGAACTCGCATGTACTATGCCACCTAATTTGTCAATCCTCTAAACGAATGGTTCATACAATAATCTCTTTGGTGCAATCATGGACCAAGCGAGTTTCCTTGAAAGCAACATACTGCGCCTCCTCTTCCGACCTCAAGTGGAATCATTACATTGAGTCAATAGCCAAATCCACTGCTAGTAAGGTTCGGTCACTGTGTTGGCCCAGGAAGTTTTTTTCTGAATCCATCTTGCATATATACAAATCAACGATCCATCCGTGCATGGCATACTGCTGTTTTATACGATCTGGCGTCTCTGTTGTTCATCTCAGTGTTTTCTACCGGCTCCAAAGGAAAATCTGTAATGTAATAGGTCCCCACTTGGCAGCTCGACTCTAGCCACATTTTCACCGGCGGGATATGGCTTCCCTCTGTCTATTCTACAAATATTTTCATGGCTTCTGCTCTGACCAACAAGTCACTGGTGCCTCCACCACAAGAATTTACTCGTGCAACCAAACTGGAAACAAGGTCCCACCCATTTACAGTTAGATCAACCAAATGCAGTCGACAATTCTACTCCAGGACACGTAATGAGGAAGAAGAGTTTGGTGATTCTAATATTCACAGGGCGGATAGAGGGAAAGAGAGACAGTCGAATTCAGCGTGAGACATACATGAACGGGGTTAGGGAGAGACACCAATAGGAAATGTGTTGTGAGCAAGAAGGAAGAGGGGTAGGTGGAAGCCTATGATCACCTACGTCCTGAATTGACACGGCACATAAACCGAATTTATTTGTAATTAAATATATCTGATATTAACGTATATATCTTCTACTAATCCTCAAAAAGTAATGAAGGCCTCCCTGTCTTAAAGATCAGTGTCGGAAAATTTTATATATATTGAGGTAGAACCTGTCTCCCTAAGGATAGATATTTAACTGCCTGAGTAACAAGAAACAAGAGTGAGGAAAACAATTTGAGATTGGCATGTTGTCAGCTCGAGTTTTTGATATGTTTTCGATTTCCGACTGTGGAATTCTCTTCCACACGATTGCTTCCCCGACGGCTACAATCTCCAGGAGTTTAAATGTAAGGTCAATAGACACCTCCTAACACACTAACCTGCTCCCATTCTATCAAGCACTCTGCCCATCTGCCTAACCCTCATCCTCGGTATCCTTACTCATCTGTCACCTTCCTCCTGACATTCCCTATGTCTAACCACTCCTTCTCTTTAACTTCCCCTATGTAGCCCCATGCGCAATAGTGGCAGTGGAATGCCTTGCTTGGGGTGAGATGATTAAAAAAAAATATATCTCGAAGAAGAGGACATTTTTATGTCAGTGACTATATTCTCTCCAATTTCATCGGTTTTACAGAATGCGATGGCTAATTTTTTTAATCATTTCACCCCAAGCAAGGCAGTTTTAGGGCCACTGGTGCGCAGGGGGTTACATAGGAGGAAATTGATGAGAAAAAGGGACAGGTTATATAAGGGTATCAGGAAGTGGGTAAAAGAAGGATGAGTGTGGTGAGAGTAAAGTGGACGGAGAAAGGAGCATGAGAGAGTGGATGCCGGTTAGTGAGATAGGAGATGTCTATTGACTTTACATTTAAATTCTTGTAGAATGTAGCGGTCAGGGAAGCAATATCCGGAAGGGAATTCCACAGGCGGGAAGTGCGAGAAAAGAAGATGCTAGAAATTGTTGCCATTTTATATTTTTAATTTGTTGTTTTTATTTTTATTATTTTATCTCTTTTTTTTTGTTTTGTTTTTTGGAGCACAGTATAGTAAGGTCAGTTGGTCAAAGTTTGTAAAAGAAAAGTGACGCAATTCAAACCGCTAGAAATTTTTATTTAAACTATTTTATTTTATTCATTTTTGCGGGGAGCACCGTATAGTAGAGTCAGTTGGGGAACGTTTGTAAGAAAAAGAGCACTGTGACGCAATTCAAACAGCCAGAATTTTTTATTTTTATTACTTTAACTTTTTTCTTTGAGCACGGTATAGTAGAGTCAGTTGGGCAACGTTTGCAAGAAAAAGAGCACTGTTACGCAATTCAAACAGCTAGAAATTTTTGTTTTTATTATTTTATCTTTTTTTTTAGTACGGTATAGTAGAGTCAGTTGGACAACGTTTGTAAGAAAAAGAGCACTATGACGTAATTCAAGCCTCTAGAAATTTTGAAATGGCATGGTGCACTGCATGGTATTTCCTACCTATGCTCCGATTCGAATATTTTAGAGTGTATGGGTATCAGTATGAAGAAATTACAGTGTAATCGGGAAGAGTTGGGTGAGTATAATGGTAATTACGAAGATACGGTAGCTCAGAAAGCTCTATATGATCAATCTGATTAGTAAAGGCTTCCCGAATCCATTGATCAGGGTCTCAGACTCAACACGGAGTCTTACATTATGTGCCTTGAGAAGGTAGTGCTGCTCTTGTTCAAAAGAATGTCTGCTTGAAAACACTATATCTGGCAACATGACTCTGCACCATGGCACCTAAGCAGGAAAATCTAGTCATAGCTGTCACGTATTATCTCCACCCACATTTGTTTCAGACATCTGTCCACATAACTCCACAGAATGCAACCTCCCTGATTACTATTTGTGGGGAAAAGTTCAGCGAGAGACCAACACAACTCCTTGTAACACTAAAGATGAACTGAAGTGAAGAATTATGTTAGTATTTTAGGGTAGTATTTTGCTTCGATGAACTTAGCTCACTGGTTCCTTCTATATATGAGTTTTACGGGCCACAAGATTAGCAACTAGGTAACACCCTTTTACTGTGAAACCAATAAAATGTAAACGCAAAATCTACTCCAACAGATTCTTTTCTCGCACTTTCCGCCTACTTTCCATTTACTTGCTTTCCACACAGCTACAATCTCCAGGGATTTAAATGTAAAGTCAATAGTCATCTCCTATCTCACTAACCTACATCCCGTCTCTCAGGCTCCACTCTCCATTCACTCCACTCTCATCAGTATTCTCATCCTTCTCTTAACCACTTCCTTACACCCCCTATAACCTGTCACTCTTTCTCATAACTTTCCTACAATGTAACCCTCTGCAAAATAGTGGCGGTAAAATGCCTTGCTTGGGGCGATATGATTATAAAAAAAGATAGATAGATAGATAGAAACTTCAAGAATTTAATTGTAAAGTCAATAATCATCGTCTATCTCACTAACCTGCATCTTCTCCTCATGCACCTTTCTCCATCCACTCCACTCTCATCAGTATTCTCATTCTTCTCTTACCCACTCCTTAACACCCCCTATAACCTGTCACTCTTTCTCATAACTTTCCTACAATGTAACCCTCTGCAAATCAGTGGCAGTAAAGTGCTATGCTTGGGGCAATATGATTATTAAAAAAAAAAACGTATTCGTCAACTTTAACAAAGAGACCGTCCAGAAGATTTGCAGGAGATTCCAAAATTGTCAGTAGGCTGTTTTTGAGGCGAATGGTGATTTTATTGAATAAATTTACACTTTAGTATTTCAAGATATTTTGTGTAATTATTGTAAAATAATTTAAATGAGATCTCAGTGATATTTTCATCTTTGCACAATTTAGACGACAGTTTATCCATCGCAACCTCTACGTGTCAAGTATCAAGGAATAAATTCAAACTTTACTATAAAAACATCCACAATATTATGATTAGAAACGAAGACAGTTAGTCGGGTTTCCTCATCTCTAGAAACCAGAGAATAAAAATCTTCATGTCGAAGAATACGTCAGTATTCGTATGAATAGAATTCTTATTCTAAGAGTAAAGATCACCATTGCCCTAGCGATCGGTGATTCTTGGGCTTACGCGAGATTCTAAGTAATTTGAGACACCTATTGGTGATAGATGATATAATATAGTGAGTATTAAATCAAATCAAGGACAGCAATCCAGTAAATCTCAATGGATATATATTTCTCTTGACTCTCTGGGTTTTGTCTCACTGGAACTTGATTAAAGGCTTCCGAGCGCTTAGGAAAAAAAATCTCCTCGGCAAACTTTATCAACCGTGTGAATAAGCCTGGTAAAAATAACGGCTCAATATTTCAGACAATAACGGTTAAATATCGTTTTGGCATTATTTTATCGCTAAGCCTATTCAACACCAGGCTAGAATTAGAACATTCGGCTACTGATTGAAAACGCCCAAGATAAATATCAAACCTAAATCTAAACTTACTTATAAATGGAACTTTGTTTCTGCGTGTGTGTCTGTGTGTGTGTCTGTGTGTACGTTAGCTATAGACTCCGAAACGGCCGAACCGATTTTCTTGAAAATTTACACTGTTGTACTATAAGCGTCTACGAGTGTTCTTAGCTAAGTTTTGTTTCGAGATGAGACTGAACAGCAATAGATAAGAGTTCTTTGAGCCATCATGCCTAACCAAAACTTCATATTTATACTTCGTTTAATGAGCATCGCCTTTTCTGCTGCTTCATTTGTTTTATATTGTGCGTGTCGTTGGTATATTTTTAAAACGATTTTCCTTTAAGTACACTACCGGCCATAATTATTAGGCTACGCCAGTGTTTTAAAAAAATGATCTATTTTATACTATTTTTTAGTATTTATTGCCAAGTGAATAATCTAAACATATTTATAAATGGAATTTTGTCACTCTCTCTCTCTCTCTCTCTCTCTCTCTCTCTCTCTCTCTCTGTGTCCGTTACCTATAAACTCCGAAACGGCTGAACCGATTTTCTTGAAAATTTACACAGTTGTACTATAAGTGTCTGGGAGTGTTCTTAGCTAGGTTTTGTGTCGAGTTACCCCCTATAAATATCGAAAACCGAAAAAATCGGGTTATAGAAGGAGTGGTCCGATTTTAATCAAATTTGATACACTCATAGACAAAGACATAAGAAACGATATTCAGAAGTTTCAAGGTTGCAGTTCTTACAATAGTGCAGAAAATCGATAATATATATATATATATATATATATATATATATATATATATATATATATAAAAGGCAAGATGTGTGTGTGTGTGTGTGTGTGTGTGTGTGTGTGTGTGTGTGTCTGTGTATCTTTATCTGCCTGAATGTCTGTATTTTTCAGCTATTTTATTTTAGTTTTTGCTTGGTTTGGCTCTAAGTAGGACTAATTGTAGTTCTTGGTCTCAGGCATGATACCATTTACTCAGAGGACTTATTTAGCCTTCAAACTTCATTTTACGACGAAAAAACCTGATTTGATATCGATACCAGGAAATCAAAATTTGACTGACATCCATTTATTTTTCTTTCAGTCTACGGTTTCACTTTAACTGGAAGCAACTATTGCTCTTTAGTCTTTCGTGCCAACGTCCAAAGAGTCTGAGCTCCAGGACCATGGATTAGTTTTAAAGCTTTCATTACACCCGAGCAACGCCGGACTATACTGCTAGTGTATATATATATATATATATATATATATATATATATATATATATATATATATTAGGTGCGATTGGTAAATTGTCGCAATTATTTTATCATTTGAAATATTCTTTAAGCTGAGTCTGAGCTCCCGGGCAATGGATTAGTTTTAAAGCTTTCATTACACCTGAGCAACGCCGGGCTATACTGCTAGTCGTTCATAAAAATGGGGCAATAAAAAACAGGTTATTCTCTCGAGATTTTCTTCGAATAATCAAATAAACGGTGTTAGCTCTATGTTTTAATACACATTAAGTCTTTTTGAGTCTCCCATATAATTTCCATAAATGGATATACAGCAATTCTTTGTATAGAGATTTCTTCGGAGTATACGACGCAGTTTTAAATGCATATAAATTACAATAAAAAGCCTTTTTTCATATATATCAGTCAGGTGCCATGCGTGATACATGGCTGACTTGGCAGAAGATTATCTCGCAGTAGATTGTTATTGTTTTCTGCGACAGACTGGTTGCCAGCCAAGGCTATAGAACCTAATCTGCCCTATTATTTAACCCATAACTGGAGGGATAAGATGGATTAATACCTTTCCCAAGGATATTTGTGCGTAAGTAAATGCATAGAATTCAACTTGTATTCGAACTCGGCTCCCCGATTCATTGTTCCGAGCCGATATCCACTGCACCACAACGCACATCATAACAGAGCTGAATTCTGAGAAAATTAAGAGGTAAAATAAATGAAAAATACCGTGATAATATGTTTACCTTTGTGATTCGTAAGCATTAAGAAAACGTGTTAATGCCTCTTGGCGTATAAAGAAATAAATATATTAAAAAAAAACCTTTAATTAAACTCAATTTTTTCCAGCTGATTCAAACTTATTCTTAACACGTTCACAAGATTCTCATAATTAGAGGTACATGCGACAAACCTCGAAGTTGGTAATTGGTTGTTAGCAAAACTTCCTAAAGGTTTTTGTGAAACGCTTTTCAATGGCCTCTCAATAAAAAAAAATATTTTGAAATTATGCATCCTTTTGATTTTTTCTCGTAAACTAAAAAATATTTTCACCTTTGAAAAATTTCTAAACACACTTAGGTGCCTAGACACAACGAAATCCGGAAAATGTACTGAACTGAAAGATATTATGAATGGTTTAGTCGCCTTTGTTGCAATACGACATTTGATATAAATTATATATCTAGTAAACAAATAAAACTAATTTTACCAAACTCCTGTCTGTTCTGAATATTGAAATAATCGTATTGACTTCTAAACTAAACATAGCAGATTTTGAACACTAATCAAAAACCATACGCCTTACACCCACGGGTTTGCGGGGTATTTTTTGTAACCTTGCAACTTGAGCTAGCATATCGTCACGTTTAACTGCAACCATTTGCCTGTTTACTGTAGTTTATAACAGAAAAATTTAGTGATATCAAAATGTTTTCTATATACCAAAACAATCATAGTAAATAAACAATATTTGAAGAAATCACTATGATTAATTCATATACTACAAATATTATATGGAACGTCTAATCCGTTCTAACAGATTTTGCATATGTGGAAAGCGAAGTGTCAAAGATGGCTCTGCCTTGTAGCAGTTACCAAAATGTACTGAATATCTTGTAAAGGTTTTTTCTGTTTTATTAAGCTTGAAACACCATTTTCTTGCCAGCTTGATGTCATAAATCCCAGCTCCCAGCCGACACTCGCCGTGGATCAAAATATACAGGATAAAGACTGAACAGCAATAGATAGTTCTTTGAGCCATCATGCCTAATCAAAAGTTCATATTTCTGCTTTGTTTAATAGGCATCGCCTTTCCTGCCGCTTCATTTGTTTTATATTGTGCGTGTCGTTAGTATATTTTTAAAACGATTATCCTTCAAGTACACTACCGGCCATAATTATTAGGCTACGCCAGTGTTTTAAAAAATGATGTATTTCACACTATCTTTTAGTATTTATTACCAAGTGAATAATAGTATATATAAAATAAAATGGTTCTTTTGTTAATATTGCACAATAACATGTGCATGAAATAAATTTATAAATATTTAATAATTAACTATTTTGCAGTTTCATCAATGATAGAATGAAAAATATTTAGTTTGATTCGGACGAGTTCATCTTTGCTTCCTTGACTTGTAGAATTTTGCAAATAATAATAACAAAAGAACCATTCTATTTTCATTTGGCAGTAAATACTAAAAGTAGTATGAAATACATCATTTCTTTTAAAACAACTGTGGTGGCCTAATAATTATGGCCGGTGGTGTACATGTAAAGAATACTGCCTGGCTTCTTAATTTAAAATATTAAAAAACGGATGTATACATTTAACTATAACTGCAATGTACTGTGAGTGTCTAATATTTATGTCTGATCGATAACCTGATCAAGTATAATGAATAAGTAAGGATGAAGACATAATTGATTTTTTTTATATTTACATATATTTGGTTATCACATGAATATCTTTATATAAAGTACGCTGAAGTGTTTAAGGTAGCTCAAAGTAAAATTGATTTTCACTTACCCATGAAATATCCTGTATCATGTAAGCTAATATCAAAAACACAACTGAATGTCGTGACAACAATGAGCTCAGAATTGAAAATATATAATATAGCAGTTAATAGAAATTGTGCTGAATCATAGATTTTGTCCCTAAGAATCAAGATTGTAGTAATTTTTAAATTAGAATACTTTTTGTAGTGATATGGAAATGACTGTCGAATTAGCATAGCTAGCACGGATTGCATAAGTAGTCAGGGTAGGAAAGTTCTCAGTATACGAGATATTCATCTACCAGTGGATTGATTAAATACGAAGGAAATCACACTTCCTAACAATGGGGTCCCTAATAGAAAACACGTTACCTCTTGAAAACTCTGAATTTGTGGAGACCTGAGTTTTAACGGCAAAAGCTAGAACTAAGAATCTTATAGACAGCAAAAAGAAAAAAGGTGGAAAAGCAAAACGGAGTTACAAAACATCTTTGGCAACAGCTGGAAATGAAGTTATAATGGATGACTTAATTCTTGGCGAAATAACTCAATCATACAGAAAAATATGTGATTTAAAAAGATATTAAAAATTGTAGAGAGCAAAATGTATGGCTGCAAGACAAGGAATTTGTCGAACCTGCTACGGGTTTGCAACGTTCAAAAATGCGTTTTGATATTGTGAGTTTGAAAATATCAGGATAGAAACTCATACAATTGAAGAATTAATTCAAATGCGACTATATTGAAAATATGTACAACGCAAGGTACTACTACAAAATGATTGAACAATTACAAAGAGGAAGGATATCCTTGAACGCCGGCAGTGATTTTATCCATCAAGAGTTAATACAAAAATCAAAACTGACAATCTATATATATATATATATATATATATATATATATATATATATATATATAAAAGACAATCTTTGAGTCTGTGTGTGACTGTTCCCTATGCACGCCTACATTTTTTACGCTACGCCATTCAAACTTTCTAGAGACACATATCTACAGGGAAGCCAGGTCGACACATACTTTTTGAGTTTAAGTTCAGCAATTTTCCCTTTCGCACTTTTGGCCAATGTGACCGATTGTTTAAATTTGCTCCGTAAAAGATCTAAAATCTAAGATGGTTGCTGAATTACGTTACAGAAATTAAATCACACGTTGCAAACGCGACTAAAATATTTTTTATTAAAACAAACAAAAAAAGCCTTCATACAGTTATTAAATCACATGTGTCAAACGCGACTAAAATATTTTTTTATTAAAACAAAATAAAAATGAGCCGTTATATTTAATTTTTATTCCGACGGTAAAACATCTAAAATCTAAGATGGTTGCTGAATTAAGTCACAGAAATCAAATCACACGTGTCAAACGCGACTAAAATATGTTTGTATTAAAAATAAAATTAGCCTTTATATTTAATTTTTATTCCGACGTTTTAAAATTCATTTGGTCAACGAAAAAATGTGAATATTTTCCCCCGTAATTTTGAAACAAAAGAGATATTAAAAAATGTCGGAGTACATAGGGAACAGTCACACATAGATTCACAGATTGCCTTTTATGTATATAGATTATATTTTAAGTTTGTCTGCAGAGAATTTAAAGGCATTTGTTTCATCCGCTGAAGAAATTAGAATGTTCTGAGTTGCACGGGCAACGCCGGGCTATGATGCTAGTATAACTTAAAAGATGATGTCGTCATCTTCTTCTTGCGGCCTTGGCCGAGACAGAACTCACTACACCCCCTCTAGTATCTCCTGTGCATTTGGAACCCCTGACAAAGTTTGCTGCGAAATTCATAATCTTGTCAAATAGCTGAATATGTGATGCTTTACCAGGGACTACTAAGTGTGTTTTTATTGTGACACCAACACTAGATGGGTTGCCTCCAGGCCCTATCCTGTTATTTAACCCATAACTGGAGGGAAGTGACGGATTAATACCTTTCCCAAGGGTACTAGTGGGGAGGTGAATGCAGGGTACTAAACTAGAATTCGAACTCGGCTCACCGATTTCACTTTCCTAAACCAATTATCCACTGGACACATCCGTCATTAAACGCTTACAGCACCTGGTATTCCGAAGCGGTCACCCATCTAAGTACTTACCAGGCTGAACATTGCTTAACTTCAGTGATCAAACGAGAACCGGTGTATTCAACGTGATATGGCCGTAAGTATAAAAGACGATGACAAAGAACCATGTTAAAAGAGTGTGCAGACTTAAAAAGGAAAAACGTGAAAATAATCGGAAAAAGGAAAACGAAATTAATATGTGAGTTTTTTTTATGAAGAAAAAAGAAAATAATATTTTATCAAATTTCGAATAAACAATGTAAATATGCAAATGGGTACAGAGAGTGAAGTAATAGTAATACCAATGAATTTTGAGAGAATACGTCTTTTACTTCTTCTATGTGCCCTGTCCCTTCAGAACGTAGACTATAATAGCTTTCCACGTCTCCCTATCCCTGGTGGCTATTAGCACACCTTCTCCTGTTACGCCATGTAACCCTCGTTCTGTCATCCACTAGCTGAAGCCCAAAAATCTAGAAAATAAATGTATAGAAATTAGCATGGCCACAAAATGAGGGATCAGTTTATATATGGATTTTAATATAGATTCGATCCCCCAATTTATAACCGCATTATATTTTCTTATATACAGATGGCATATACATTCTTCTAGAAGGAGAACTTGGAGAACCCTAATACTGACAGGCCATATAGGAGGAAAATAGACAGAGTAAGGCAGCGGATAACATATTTGAAGAGCCTGAGCAGTTAGATGACAAAAAGTGGGTTGCGTGGTGTAACAAGCCTGAGCAGGTGGATGATAGAACGGAAGTTGCGTGGAGTAACAGGAGAAAGCCTGCTAAGAGCCACCAAGGATAGGGAGACGTGGAAATCCATGATCGCCTACGTCCTGAAATGACAGAGCACATAGAATAAGAAGATACGTGCCGTGTCTATTCATAATGTAAGCGATAACTGCCGTCCACATCATGCTTGCTTTTGTTGCTCTTAATATATTTGGGCCTGTTATTTCTCCCAAACCCTAATCTGCCTTTCATCTGTTTAAGTCCAACAAGTATGCCATGCTCGTTTCCCATAACTTGCCATGCTTCTGTGTGTATGAAATTCAGTAAGCGTCCCTCAGGATCATTCAGTCAGTCAGTTAAGTGCCATACGTGATACACGCTTGGGCGATCATGTCTCGAAAGAGATATGACTGACTGGGCAGAAGATTATCCCGCAGTAGGTTGCCATTGCTTTCTGCGGTAGACTGGTTGCCAACCAAGGCTATAGAACCCAATCTGTCCTGTTATTTAACCCATAACTGGAGAGAATAGACGGATTAATACGTTTCCAAAGGGTATTTGCGTGTAAGTGAAGGCAATGAATTCAGCTGGAATTCGAACTCGGCTCCCCGATTTCTAGTTCCGAGCCGATATCCAATGCACCACAACTCACATCCTACGTGTCCTAAAAGCTTCAGCTGTTTCATCTTGATGTTATATACAAGTTTTCTTTTTGCTTCCTTTTTCTCTCAAATTTCGTCGTTGCTCCGATTTTCGGTCCACGGCAGCCTCAACATCCTTCTGTACAACCACATTTTGGTTGCTTCGAGTCTTTTCTTCATCTTTGAGAAGATTGTTCACCATTCGCTCCCATATATGAGGACAGACATCACATAACACTTGAGTAAACTTTTCTTTGTTTCCAATGAAATTTTTCTGTTTCTCACTAAACTTTTGAAATGTGTCTTGAGCCATACCAGTACGCCTTCCGATCATAGTGTTACACTTTCTTCAGCTGTTAGAACACTTCCCAGATATTCTGTACCTGCTTGATTTTAGTATCCCCAATTTGTAATTGACACTTTGGATTTCCCTTTTTTCTGAAGGCAAATTTTGGAACAATTAAAAAGATTGTGTTGATCCAGTCATGCAGATAAAGTGCACCTTGCTTACCTAGAAACCTTGGCCAGAGCATTACCTCCGGATATCAATATAAAATAGTGTCATGAATAAACTCAAACTAAGTCGAATTAAACTATACTTCAAACTTAAATTCTATTCAACAAAATGTTGTGGCCTAGATGGGGCCAGAAATAATGTCACTAAGAAGGAATCGAGTTAAACAAATATATTTAACAGTGACTACTACCAACATAAACCAATGAGAGATTATTAGTGTGACTGTAATCTGGCTCTCAACGTCATCTGATAGAATAGATACCGCTCTCACTCTCTGCTCTTTACAAAACAGAACTGCTGCTCATATATAGTTTGGAAGAGTTCATGTGTCATATGGGTAAGTCACATAAAAAGGAAAACTACCATGTTCAATTTTGTAGGAAGAATCAACCAATTCTTTTTTCATTCGTAAGGATGTCCTCTCCCGCCTCATGTTAATTCCGTAATTTATAAATACAAATTTAATTGAGGACACGACTACAATTGGAGGACATCTCAAAGTTTGTATTTGAGAATAAAACAACAGTTAACTCCTAGGATTTTGAATCCGGCTGCCAGCAATGGCCAAATAGTTAAGACATCCGGGTCGTCTGTTGCATAATATGTTATAAATGGTAGGAATGGTGTTTTTGGATTTAGTGTGGACCGTTTCTCTATTTTATCAAGGTTCGACTCTTCATATCATTTAAAGGTTCAAGAGTCTTTATACATCAAATCTTGCAAGCCTTCCCTCTGTAAACAGATGGATTCCTGCTGGGTTTGAATGTAGCATATTTTTCTCCCCCATTAATCATCCTCTATTTTACGTCTCCTATTCCCATGAATAAACCTGATATGATTGGAATGAAAGGGGTTGTTTTTAGTTTTTTTTTAAATGCCTTTTGAACTACGCTTATTCCTTGCTAATATATATATATATATATATATATATATATATATATATGTAGTAAGGCCACTTTTGTGAAAGTCACTTTGTAAAGCGACAGATACAAAGATAATGACGCCTTAGAACAATACTTTCCTCAGACACTTATTCTTCTCAACGCTAAAAATATTTAGCTGCCTTTCCATTTCGGCAAAATGTGACACAAGGCCATTTTTAACGTGGGTATTTCAAGCCAAAAGATTCAGGAAAATCTTTATTGCCTATTTTTATTCCCAGATAGATCTATCTATCGACCGGTTCACACTCCACCCACGTCTACTGGACAGGTTAAGAGGCTCATCCCTTGTTCCCTGTTTAGGATGTGGTTTTCCGGCTTTCTCTTTTCCAGTTTTTCACTATTACGTAGCCCCCTGCACATCAGTGGCGTTACCGCCTTGCTCGGGGTGATACGATTAAAAAAAAAAAGACGAGATCTGCCCATCTGCGGAGCCCTGTCAGCGTTCCTATCCAACCGAAATCAAATTGTCAGACGATGTCAAAAATATCTTCTCAACGTTAAATATATTTAGCTGCCTCCCAACTTGAGGGAAAATGTGGCACAAGGCTTTTTTAGTGTGGATGAAATTAGTGTGGATATAAATTTAACTTACAAGGTATAAAAAGCATCTGGTTAGGTTCTCAGATTACAGACTCATAGGTTTGTTCTTAACGTGTCGTGCTGAATAGGTATCAAGTTTTGCGCTATTTTCTCTTTTTTATATACGAATACGACAATCAACATTATTTTTATTCGTACCAATCTTACCATTTTAGGTTATTATTTTTTTTATTCTTTTAAAATTATTTTTGTTTGAATAAAGCCTTATTTTTATTTATATATAGTGTGACGTTATTTTAGATTCATTATTTTATCGATTTTTGACATGTATATTAATGCATATATTTCTTTATTGTTTTCTAAATTTTAATTATTATCGAGTGTGAAGCTT
Organism: Ascarosepion bandense; assembly: GCA_037127315.1. Taxonomy (NCBI): domain Eukaryota; kingdom Metazoa; phylum Mollusca; class Cephalopoda; order Sepiida; family Sepiidae; genus Ascarosepion; species Ascarosepion bandense. The sequence continues at coordinate 2,136,435 of JBBBDQ010000325.1, forward strand.
AAACAGTATCTACAGAACATAGTCATTCCATTTCTAAAGCTTAGTAAATATTTATTTTGCATAATATAATTTTCATGTAAGCACAAAGGGCATAAGTTTTTTAAAAACCTACATGTTCATGTTTTTTATTAATATTTTTCATTTTACTGTGGAGGTCTTATAAGTTCCATTTTAGGTGCCAGAAATACCTAGCAAAATAGTCTGGTTTCTGTAAAGTTTTTTCTTAAAGCAATAAAGGTTAAGGCATTTATTTTTTGTGCTATCTATGTAAAGTTTTTTTAATACATGGATACTGCGTCGATGATAGAGGGCATTGATAAATTACAAACTCAATAAAACATACGGTATTTTATGGACTGTTTTCCGGAATTCTACAATTGCAAAATTCTTCTTTATTTTTATTTATTTTTAATTTTTTTTTTTTAATCATTTTTAGGTTCCTGGTTTGAATGTTTGTTTAGTAATATTTTTATTATGTTTACTTATGATTCTTTCCAAATTATCATTAGGACAATATCTAAAATTTAAGATGTTTTTATTTAAAGTTTTGTTAAATGAATTATTAAGTGGAAAGTATTTTTTCGAGAAATTTTGTATCTTAAATTACTTTTAACCATTTGGTTAAAGGGGGTGTATTCCAAATAACTTTTCTAGTACAGTTTCTTTTGATATTTACTCTTTTATGTTTATTAGCATATTTAATATCTGGATATATATATACCCAATTTCTTTTAAAGCCTTACTATAAAATTTGCTATGAATGTAGAATATGTTTTTGTTAGTGGAAATTCTACTAATCCATTTTTCGATAAATAAGGGTATATGTTTTAGAGAGTAAAACACTACGCCTCCTGGGTCTCACACTTTCAGCGGATCTCAAGTGGAATGACTATATCGAATCCATTGCTAAATCCCCTGCTGTGAAAGTCGGTTCTCTGTGCAAGGCCCGGAGGTTTTTACCGTCTGAATCTATCCTGCACATTTATAAATCTACCATCCGCCCGTGCATTGAATATTGTTGCCATATCTGGTCGGGTGCCCCTGCTATTCTCCTCGGGGTTCTTGACAAAATACAACCGAGAATCTGTAATGTGATCGATACCGACTTTGCAGACCGCCTGCAGTCTCTATCTCACCGGCACGACGTGGCTTCCCTGTGTCTCTTCTATAAATACTTCTGCTCCGATGAACTCAGATCACTGGTGCCCCCTAGGTTCGAATTTGCACGAGATACTAGATTAGCAACTAGGTCCCACCCTTTTACAGTGAAACCGATAAAATGCAAGCGCAACTTCTACTCCAATAGTTTCTTTTCTTCGCACTTCCCGACTGTGGAATTCTCTTCCACAAGACTGTTTCCCCGACGGCTACAATCTCCAGGAGTTTATATGCAAGGTCAATAGACACCTCCTAACAAACTAACTCGCTTCCATTCTTTCAAACACTCTTCCCACCCACCCAGCTATCTATCACCCCCTTCTGACATTTCCTATATCTAACCACTCTTTCTATTTACCTTCCCCCCATGTAGCCCCAAGCGCAATAGTGGCAGTGAAATGCCTTGCTTGGGGTGAAATGATTAAAAAAAATAACTATAGAAGGAGGATAGTGTGACTTAGGGTGGATATATAGAGGATTACTATTAATTTTTTTTATGGGGTTGGTATGTATTCTTCATTAGGTCTAATGTTATAACTAGGAAGATTGCTTTTTTTTATTTTGGTGACAATAGTTACTTTTAGATTTCGGTTCATAAACACACTATAATTTTTTTCATTTTATCAGTTTTTAAATGAGTAGAATTCTTAACTACTACAACGCCATAGTCCCTATACAATCATATAGTCTGATGAAGTCTATAGATTCTGCTGAGTCGAGTGACCCCATTGTTATGTCAACGTCATTATGAGTTTTTTCTTATCCATTGTTCTTTCCTATAGGTGAGTAAACAAAGATTTTTTCTCATTCAAAATTATGTTGGACTCCTCATCAGTTCAATCTGCGTAGTTTTGAGCAAAATCTAATGCAGACTTCAAAAGTTTTTGTTGTTATTGATGGGTAATAATCCTCATTGAAGATATGTTTACCTCATATATTAACGTACCTATGACAAGTGTTCACCTTTTTCTTTATGATTTCAGTTGCTAGAAATAGAAATATTGGAAGAATTCTGTAATCATTTCATAGAAACTATATTCTATTCATGTAAAAATGAATACAGAAGCTTATTTAAAAGCTTGAATTGCTAATATCAATAATGCAAGACATTTTAAATGTGAATCCGTTTGCTGTCATGTAAATAAGGTTTGATAAATTTTGAAAAACAAGGAAAATTATTTAAATTACCGCAATTTCTTTTATTTTAATCTTTCTAGAAATGTTATTCAAGATAAAGCTGTAGTTTAAATTTTACTCCAAAACCAGTGAAATAATTGTTTTGAATTCTTGGCCATGTATTAAGAAAACGTTTATTTACGTAATAATAAAATCGAAAAAAAACGACTAACATATGAGTTGAGTTGATTTGAATGATATAAAAACGTATAAAGACTTGTTGCGAGATATCATCCGAAATAATATGGATATTTTTTATATAATATTTAAATTTATCAGAAAACATAGATTTCTTATTTGAATTTATAAGTAGTTAGTAGAGAAGTTTGAGGTGAAAATATTCCGAGGAATATTGATTAGGTTTGTACGTGAACCTATATGTAAATATTAGCCTGGATTTATACTTGAGCCTGTGGATTAGTTATAAGTGTGTCTCAACAAGTAAATAAGTTGGTGTGTAATTACGGCTATTCTTCTTCTTCTATATGCCTTGTCCTTGCAGGAGGTAAGCGATCATGCCTTTTCACGTCTCCCTATAACTGGTAGCTCTTAGCAAGGCTTTCTCCTGTTACACCGCGCAACCTCCGTTCTGTCATCAACCTGCTCAGGACCATTAAATCCGCTGCTTCCCCCTGTCTCTTTTTTCCCTCAGTGTGGCCTTTAGTATCAGTTTCTCCAAACCCTCCTTCCTCATTGCAAGTCCCAGGAACTTCAGCTGTCTTTTCCTGATGCTCAGTATTAATTTTCTTTTAGTTTCCATTCTTTCGAAAACCTCATCATTGCTAACATGCTCAATATATGATATCCGCAGCATCCTTTTGTAGAACCACATTTCTGCTGCTTCAAATTTTTCCTTCATCTTTGATGATATCGTCCAGCATTCACTGCCATGTTGAAGAACTGATATCACATAGCAATCCAGTAACCTTTTCTTTGTTTCTAGCAAAATTTTCCTGTCTCATAATACTTTACTCAGCTTCTGGAATGCTTATTTCGCCATACCAATTCGCCTTCGGATCTCTGTGTCGCACTTTCCGTCTTCTGTTAGAACACTTCCTAGGTATTTCAACTTCTGTACCTGCCTGATTTTAGTATTCTTCACCTGCATTTTGGCATTTTGGGCTACTCTTTTTGCTGAAGATCATGCATTTTGTTTTCTTGCAGTTTATTTGTAGTCCTTTCTTGTCACTCTCTTCAGCTACCTTCTGTAGGAGGTCTTGTAGTTTTCTTTCCATGTCTGCTATCAGCACTGTATCATTTGCGTACCTTATGTTGTTCAAATTGTGGCCTACGATGATGAATCCTGGCACCACATCTAGGTTTTCTCAGAATAGTCTCGCTGTACAAGTTGAACAGATCCGGTAAAAAGACACATCCTTGTCTTACGCCCATTCCTATCTTTGCATGTCTGCGGAAATCGTTACCTGTCCGTATGCAGGCGGTTTGCTGCCAGTAGAGCTTCTTGATTACTCTTATGTGTTTCCCAAATATGGAGAAGCTGGTGAGCATCTCCATCAATTCCTTGTTTTAGCGTATTTTCTTGAAGGTCTTTGCATGATCGATAAAACATAGGTATGTCCTTCTTCAACAGTATTGCCCTTTCGGAGAGCATCCTATCATAAATATGGCGTTCTTTGTTTCAGTCTCTTTGACGAACCCGTACTGTTCTTGTCCTATTTCTACCCTGCTTCTGTTTCACGCTTTATTCTTCAGGATTGGGACGATCAGTTTTTTAATGTAGCTCATCAAACTGATTGTTCGGTGGAGTTCGCACTCGTTTGCAGCTGGCTTCTTAAAGTGTGCTATGAAAATCGACTTGCCTCGGTTTTCTGGTATTTAACCCTTATTGTAAATTTCATTTATTATTTCTGTAATTTTCTCTATGCCGAATTCTTCCAGAGCTATCACAATGCCGTCTGGTCCAGCTGCTTTGTTTCTATTCAGCTTCCCCTTCGGACATAATTTATTTCCGATCCGTCCTTATATTTGTGCATTATCGGTTGCTCTCTGTTGTCGTGGAAAAGATCTTTTATATATTCTTTCTATCACTGGAGCATGTCCTCTTCCGTCAATATGATTGTTCTATCCTTGGATTTTGTACATGCATTTGAGGAGCAGGTTTTGTCCTGTCAGTTCTTTTGCTTCTTTATGCGTATCTGCTTTATTAGTCCTGCTCAATCTCTCTACTTCTGCGCATTTGTTGTTGAGCCATACCTCACTAGCTTGTCTGCATTTGATCTTTATTTCCTTGTATAGTTTCCCTGGCTAGAAACAAGGAATAGAGTACTGGATTGCTACGTGCTGTCCGTCCTTCAATATGGCAGTGAATGCTGGACGCAATGAGAACGGAGGGCTTGGAGAATCTAATACTAACAGGTCAGATAGAGGGAAAAAGAGACAGGGGAAAGCAACGGATAACATACTTAAAGGATCTAATCAGGTGGATGACGAAACGAATGCTGTAACAGGAGAAGGCGTGCTCAGAGCCACCAGGGATAGGGAAAAGTGGAAGGCCTTGATCGCCTATGTCCTGAAGGGACAGGGCATATAAAAGAAGAATATATATGCCGTGTTTATAAGAAATTTCAATGTGGATATAAAATGGGTGATCAATTCTACATTATAATCAACATATAAATTGATCTCTCATTTTGTGGCCATGCTAAATTCTATACATTTATTTTCTAGATTTATGGGCTTGAGCTAGTGGATGACAGAATGAGGGTTGCATGGTGTAACAGGAGAAGGCGTGCTCAGAGCCACCAGAGATAGGGATACGTGGAAAGCCATGATCGCCCACGTCCTGAAGGGACAGGGCACATAGAAGAAGAAGAAGTTGTTTCCTGTATTGCATTCTATATCTTGGCATCATTTCCTCTCTTCTTTGAATCATGTCGAGAATCTTTTGTCACCCACTCGTTTTTCCTTCTACGTAAGACTTCTCTGGGAGCAATGTTGTTTGCTGATCTCATTACCAGTTCTTTTAGTGAGTTCCATTTCGAGTTTTCTTTTCCAATTTTTTCTTCTTATATGTTTTTCATGCTGTTAGTTTATTCTTTCTGCAGGTTGAGGTCATTCACCAGCATGTTGTATTTGTACTGCGTTAGGCTTCTTCATTCTCCGGAGTTTCACCCTTAATTTTCAGATGACTAGGACGTGGTCGCTTCCACAGTTGACACCTGGATAGGTGTTACATTGAATTACTGCATTTCTGGATCCTTCTGTTTATGGTTATGTAGTCTATTTGGCTTTTCGTGTCGTCTCCTGGGCTTCTCCAGGTCCATAGACCTCGTGTGTGTTCTTGAAATCAGATGTTAGTTATTTATTAGCCATTTGCTATGCACCATTGGACCCCTTTTTCTCCTCGATCGCTGCGGATTCCCAATCCAAAGTTGCTGGTCGTCTCTCCTTCCCACTCTTTACTTACCCTGACATTCAATCACTCATCATTATTAAAAATTTTTTGGCTTTTTAAAGAGCTTTGGCACTGCCCATTATAGAGTAAAATGATTCTATTTTTTCATAACTGCTTTGCGTTTTTGTTGCATAATCTACTATAATAGATATGTTGAGAGGTTTCCTCCCAGTTTTAATTAAGAAGACTCTCGCTGGACGTATCCCAGAACGAATTTTTTCATTTCTTTATCCAATATTAAGTCGACTCATTTTTCGTTATTTTTGCTTCCTGCGTATATTATCCTGTGGTTGTCGGTACTGAAACCTCTATTGTTAGGCCATCTGGTCTCGCATATTCCCAGAATACTGATATTGAGTCTATTCATCTCCTGTTTGACATTCTCAATTTGACCACAGTTGTCGAGTTGAGAACAGTTGTCCTGACAATCCATGTTCCCAAGGTAATTCTTTATTTGTTGTGCACAGTCGCAGGGTAACTGTCCAGAGACACCTGTTGCTAAGGTTCTTTCCCGGGTGAGGGACAAACTTTAGAAAAAAATGCCACCTTTACGTTGTTGGTGCTAACAATCGCTGGATGATGGTCAGGTGATACCTGTTGCCCATGTCGATCCTTAACGGGCGAGGAATTGCTTCCTTTCAAGCCATGGGTTTCATATATTTATTTTGAAAATCCGTGATTGTGCGCGGGGTACATAGTAGAGTGCTATAGCGTTGCCTTCTCCACGGTGATTTATTGAGACACCACCACTAGTTAGCTGGCCGTTGACTCATTAAGAGTTTGTCCGCTCCTTGTAGTTTTAATTTTATCCTACCGGGTTGCTAACATTCCGTGCAAAATAGAAACACTCGAACATACAAACCTGAACGTTTTTTTTTGTTTTTTTTTTTGTTTTTTTGCTTTTCAAAACAGAAAGAAACGGAGACAAATTAACAAATATTAAGTATTATACTTTGTATAAGTCCTAATAGTCAAATTTATAACGGAAGATATCGGATACCCCAAAAATAGTATATAAAGATTACCCGAAGAGAATTATAATACACGATTGATACAGACAGGCCTAGTGATGAGACAAATACACTTTAAATTTAGGATATTACAATTAAACTTATCATGCAAAAAGTATCTTGAATGAACACATTATTTAAGAAAAATAAAATCAAATACTAAATTTAACTTTTTAAATGGCAACACAGAAGACCTAAAAAAGACGTGGAGACCATGCGTCTGCGACTTTACCTATCGCACGTGAAAATTGGTGTGCCTACAGGTCAAATCAAAAGTCAGATATGGGTGGTAAGATCGTAACACAGATTAGACACAGAGTTAGTGGATTTCTTTTTTCAGAAAACAAACAAATAAAAAAATAAAGGGAAAATGAATTTTTTCTGGAGACATAGCTGAAAATTTTAACACTGCATGGATACAAACATGCCTAGTGATTGATGAGGCAAATATGTTTAGTCTTGGAATTATTGAAAAACATTTGTCGTGTTAATGATTCTGGAAATATGCCAATGGATGTTAACTCTTTTTTTTTTTGCGAATTCCTTGACTTTTGTGAAGAATACAATCCGCGTATTTTAGAGAACAAATTAAGACTACGACATGAATTCGATTTCTGGAACGCAAATCAAGGAAATGAATATCTATGACACATGGCCCAGTTGATATAGACAATGGTTAGTTCCTGTGACATGACCCAAAGAGTTGCCAGTTCAATACCAGGCTAAAGCAGTAGTGAACAAGTAACTTATAGAGTTAGAGTGAAATAACCCATGATTTCCAGAAATTGGCAACAAAGATGAGGACAATAGTCCGAATAATGTAACTACATTTCTTATCTCAGAAATATAGACAAATTATATATATATATATATATATATATATATATAGAAATATAGAAATATAGACAAATTATATATATATATATATATATAAGTGAATAAGAAACGAAGAAAATATTAACAACGTCTAAAACATTAATTTAAAACAGTTCTCAATAAAGAAATACAGTTATGAATATGTATTATCAATTATAGTTTAGAACATGTACAAATAGATTGTAATTTGTACATGTTCTAAACTATAATTGATAATATATATATATATATATATTCATATATATATATAATTCCAGGTGAAGATAAATAGATAAAAATAAATATAATTATGTTAGGTTTTAAAAAATCTTTTCCTTTTTAAAACTTTATATGAAATAAATAAATAGACTAGAAATGATAAGAATATCGAATTGGTACTCAATGAGAATATCACATCAAAAGTAATAAAACTGAAGGGAAAGAAGGGGAAAATGATAAGATCAGGTTAAAGGCAGGTTAACACCCCGACCATTAAGAAAATAAATCAGGGAAGGGTAGGATGAAGGGCAAAAAGGGAAAAAAGAGAAAAAGATGGTTAGTATGTATTCTTTGGGGTCCAATCCCAAAATGAATCTCCATTCTGATTAGCCAAAAGAAACACCCACATACATTCACAGCAAACCAAAGGTTTCTATGATTTAAATGTAAATCATCTGCACAACAAACATCAACATTGCCTGATGACGAGAATCTATCTCGAAACATAGACATTTCCGTGTCGCAATGTACAACGGATACATAACTACATATATATATATATATATATATATATATATATATATATATATATATCAATTTACTCGTCCGACTCTATTTTCTTAATAGTCACCTTAGGTAAACATAGCGTGAATCGCTGACGGTAAACAAAGGCGAAATTTTAATTAAAATTTCGAATGTGTTAGAAAGGATTTAAAAATTTAAAAAAATAATAACAACAAAATTTGATCTTTCATCTTAATAATAGAATAAACATTTTAATGATAAAATTTTCTTCATATTAAATTTAAGCTCTTTTAACATCATGTTATGCAGTTATTGTTTTATGTTTTTGGCAATTGAGTGGAAGTACCTAAATTCAAAGTTTCTTTCTTCTGTTTGACTACAACATCCATCTTTTAGAGGATAAAAAATAATAAATCTAATTTTCTCAACGATTTTCAATAAAAATATTATTTACTTATATAATTGGTTTTTCGGTGCGTGGTTGAAAGAAGTATGCGTATTTTTATTTTTCTATCTGTCAAATATTCGTTTGTTTCTTTTCGTAATCGGGGAGGAAATATAGATGTTGTGTCAAGAACAATATTTTTGCAAATGAGTTTCTAAAAACCTGTGAGCGTCTTTAATCTGGACGACAGATATATTTTGGCTCTACTCTGGAAGTATGAATTAAACGAATGTTTACATAGACCGGAACGATAAAAGCGAGACAGAAGCTTGTCAATCTAAATTTCATTTGTCAGATCTTGCTTTGAGGATTGCGGGATGTCACTGTCTTTTGTTTAACCACACATTTCGACGTAAATCTGCCGTCATGCATAAGACCAAAGAGTTCAATAATGTAATTGTAGGTCTTTCTAAGTGACTTGTGAATCTTCATTGGTATACCTATGGACTGTAAAGAAATCAGATTTCCTTTTTCTGTATTTAAATGGACACGTTTTATTGCAAGATTTTTAATCGACCGAGAGCGAGTAAAGCAGTAAACTTCAATCGCCCAATTAAGTTTTTAATCAACTGAATCGATCGGGCGAGTGAAAACTCAAAAGCTATATATATATATATATATATATATATATATATATATATATATATATTGGTAAGCTTTACAGGTATACAATGCTTTTGTTTATACTCGAGATAGCTCAGTGGTAGACCATTCAACTGCAGATCGAGAGTTATCCCGTTCAATCCCGTGTGTACCCTGTGTAGCGATTATATTTTAGATGTGCCTATCCACTCGGCACGAGAAATCGGCGGGTCGATCTCGAATTCCAGTCTAATTCGTTGCATTCACTTACGCAGAAATACCCTTACGAAAGGTATTAATCCGTCTCTTCCCTCCAGCTATGTGTTAAATAATAGGACATATTCGGTTCTATACACTTGCCAACGAGTCAGAAAGCAATGGCAACCTACTGCGGGATAATCTTCTGCCCAGTCAGTCATGGATCTTTCGAGACATGATCGCCCAAAGCGTGTATCACATATGGCACTTAACTGACTGACTATAGGCAAACATTGGCCACTTTTGTACTGGGATTATCTGTGGGTACAGATAAAAGTCGATTGGGTTTATGCATGTCATCAGAGTGAAACTTTACTAGTGTTTATACTTAAGGTGATAAGTAAACATTGATCAAGTTTATGCTTCGGTCTGTCACCCTTCTCGCTATAGAACTCTCTCACAGTTTCTTGTTTCCCAGTCAACTTTTCTTTATAAAAAATTACATGCAATGTCAATCGTTATCTACTAACTTCTTAATGCTTGTTTTATTACTGTTTTCTCTCTTTCATTGTATTTTCTCAACTTTTGCAACACTCTTGTTGTGTCTTAGCAGCTTTATGCCCTTGCTTAGGGTGAAATGATTAAAATTAATTCATACTTAAAAATGTAAATATTTTGTGAGTTATATCTTGAATCTACAGATAAACATTGGATTGGTTTATTTTTTACTTGACAGGTAAATAATGGTCAGGTACATCATTTAATATATTATAAATATTGGCTTTATAAATTATTTTTTATAGAGATGGCCTGCGTTCTGGTGCAGGGAATATCGACTCGGAACGACAAGTCGAGGAGCCGAGTTCCAATTCCAGTTGAATTTCTTGCATTCATTTACACACAAATACCAGTGGAAAAGTTATTAATCCGTTTATTCTTTCCAGTAATGGGTTGAATAATAAGAAAGATTGGGTTATATTGACTGGCAACCGGTCTACCGCAGAAAGCAATGGCAACCTACTACGGGATAATCTTCTACCCAGTCTGTCATGTCTCTTTCGAGACATGATCGTCTAAAGCGTGATGGAAACAAAAGATGGAAACAATTAAAGCTTCTATTGGGCAAAAATTGGGGGATCGGTTTTCTATTGTTATGAAGTAATAAACTGATCCCACATTAATTACTACTTAATAATAATGTAAGAATTATTTTTCTGTATCTCAACTGAATGGTAATTATTTTTTGATATTTTATTGAAAAATATTTTCACGGTTGAATTTTTTCAATTATAAGTTTTGTCACTATTATTAAAGCGAAATTTTGGTATTTAAATTATATAAACGCTTAATCCTGACAGTTTTAGGATTTATTCCAATATGGGCGTTTTTTTTTTGTTTGTTTTTTTTGTTTTTTTTGGGTGGGGGTCTCAAGTACAAATTTAAAAATGTCCTTGGGATTGAACGCTTCCGTGGACATTGGTACTAATTTCAAAAGTTGTCGCAATGCGGAGAAATTTGGCCTGCGAAATTTTTCGTAATAGTCAGCTTGTCAAAATGTTTTCTGAATGATTCTGAATGTCACAAGCTTCGGACGTTTTTTCAGATAGTCTCCGATTTCTCTTTCGGATATTTCGAAAGAAATCGTTATTTTCTAAGATGCAAAATTATATATTTTCGCAACTTAAAATTGTTTATTGATTTGTAATAGATGTGGAATTGTATTGTAAATCGCTATAGACTTATTACAAAAGCCCTCTAAATCAATATTTATATATATTAACTGTTTTAATATGTAATTTATTTCAAGTTAAAATTATTGTTTTCTTAACTTGAATGTAAATGGCTCTTTAGACTTCCCGCCTATAATATAAAATCACTTATATTTAATATAATAGGGTGAATATAACCCTTTGTTTGCTCTTTATTCTTTCCGACTATGATATAAAAGTCACTTATATATTTAAAATAATAGGGTGAATTTTATCCATTGTTTACATTATGCGTATTTAATTTACGTATATATTATCTTAGAAATTAAATAGGTAATTTTTTTTCTATGGGTAAAATATTTAATATATTATAGCTCAAAATTAAGTATTGAGCTTTTAATGATACTATCTTTTTTTATATGTAAAAGACAATGTAATTAAGTTTCCGTTTTGTGTAATTTTACGGAAAAGTTTTTTCTATTGTTTTTTCAACCAGTCAAAGAGAAGTAACTTACAACTCTTCAGTAAGTCTTTCTTCTTAACTAATTGTAATATTTATTTTTCTATAACATTTTGTAAAAATCTGTTACCACGTTTATCGTAGTGGCTTAAAGGACCTTTTAAGTAGACTATCTGTTGTATAATTATTGTACTTTAACATTAATAAAGATTGTTATTTTTGGATTAGACACTCGGAATTTATAATTCTTACTTTGATAAGTGTAACAGTAATTCTTCAAACCACAGAGAAAGTTTTTTTTAATTAATTTCTTTTTACTCTGCTTAAAAACACAGATTTAATTAATACTAATTCCTTATTCTATTTAAAAAGATTAATTCTTTTTATTCTGCTTTAAAAAAATGATATTCTTTTACTCTGCTTATAAGTTATCTAATATTTTTTTTTATATATAATACATCTTTCTACCTCTATCTATGAGTCAAATAACAGGACAGACCGGGTTCTATAGCCTTAGCTGGCAAGCAGTCTACCGCAGAAAGCAATGGCTAACTACTGCGAGATAATCTTCTGTCCAGTCTGTCATGTCTCTTTTAAGACATGATCGCCCAAAGCGTGTACCACGTATAGCACTTAACTGACTGACTCAACATAATCGTTGGAAACCAATTAAAGCTTCTATTGGGCATGAAGTGGGGGATCGGTTTTCTATTGTGATGAGGTAATAAACTGATCCCCCACTAATTACTACTTAATAATATAATACATGTTTTCTCCATCTAGCTATGAGTCAAATAACAGGACAGACCGGGTTATATATCTCTAGCTGGCAACCAGTTTACCGCAGAAAGTAATGGCAACCTACTACGGGATAATCTTCTGATCGCCCAAAGCCTGTCCTACGTATGAAACTTAACTGACTGTCATTTTTGGATCTTCTTACTGTTCAGGACATAACATTGTTGACAATTTGTAATCCACTTCGACAAGGAATAGCTGCAATAGCACATCGATTACTGGAATGTTGTGTGCGAACAAACAACAGGGAAATAATTATTCGATAAATATTTTATAAATTTAAATGATAAATTTTCAAATAAATAATGAAGCGAATTTTAAAAAATACCGAAAATCAAATTTATTTTTAGAGAATTCAGACGGCCATGAAATTAAACACATACAGACTGACGTACACACATTTACATAGAAAATTAGACAAAGAGTTTAATAAGTGGAAAATAGTTATGGAGGGTGATAGAGTAATGGAAGTAGAGACGAAAATGAGGGGACAAACAGACAATCAATCTAGATATTTAGCTAGTTCGTCAAGTAAACAGGCTCCATTCAGAAAGTGATTTTGTTTGTTTCGAGGTTTTAGTACCTATCAATCCTTACGGGATCATTTAAGGTCATAACTAATGATTTTTCGTTAAGGTTATTTTATTTTACAACGTTTTTCTTTTCGAGTATCATGATTTATTTGGATTTGTTTTTAAGGACAGGGTCCCCAAGTCCTACCCTTGTTATTTAACCCATAACTGGAGGGAAGGGGCGGATTATTACCTTTCCCAAGGGTACCAGTACTTCAATGAATGCAGGGTATTTAACTGGAATTCGAACTCGGCTCACTGATTTCTCTTACCGATATCCACTGCACCACACTGCATCCGTCACTATATGCTTACAGCACCTGGTATTCCTCAGCGGTCACTCATCTAAGTACTTACCAGGCTCAACTGCGGTGATCGAGCGAGAACCGGTGTATTCAACGTGATACTCCGTAAGTCTTAGAAAGTGATTTTATCATCCACATAATTAAACAACATCTTACGTGCATGTGAATTTTTACGCCACTGAAATAACCGATAATTTCCCAGCTATGTTTTTGCCTCATTTTCATTTTGAATCTTAATAAACAAATTTTATTAATGTTTATTGTCTTATGTTTCCTACTTCACTTCAATTCCACTTATTCTTTTAACAACTCGTCCGTCATTTCAGCGCTACATTTGAAATTACAAATTACTCTTCAATTCCTTTCTCTGTTCATTGCATTAATTCTTTTTTTTTTTTGTAAATTCTTCTCCACTGTAATCTCATCATTATCCGTTAAAAATCTTGCTAATGGCATCTCTCATCGAACAATGGCACTAATCTTTTGACGACTGCAAATAAGTCAGTCGAGAATAGATTATAAAATCGCTCCGATTCGCATGAACAACGGATATTACAAACGCATGCATTTTAAATTTTGGTGATACCGACCGAGCAAAAGCGATGGACCGGATGTTTGCACTCACAAGACAAAAAAGAAAATGACCAAAGGTCGTCGGTGCGCAGCCGGATTCGCGCAGCTGTTCCGGTTGAAAAATAAAAATTAAATAAATATTAAATTCCAGTTCGCGAGCCTACGCGAATTTTATTTATCGGACAATGGGAAGCTCAGAATCAAATACGTATATGAATTCCCAAATGATCTGCTGCGATCCAAAAAGAAGATATAAAAAGTCGATACAGAAAGCATCGACAGACAGACCGACCCACACAGACTGACTTGAGACAGACGAGAATAATTAGTATCTCCTTTGACCAAGTCAAGTGGCTTACTATGCCCGTCTCCTTCAAATCTCCTTTCTTTCTTCTCTGTCGCAAAACTACTTACTGACCAGAGGATCGAATACATCAAAGACATTCCTTACTTACAACGCTCCCACATTCCTAAGTATTAATTCTCTTTTCAGCATTTTATTGCCATGAACATTTCAACGTCCGTTGTACTCATATTCAAAGGATTATTTTAATTTAAAAACCTTAATTAATATATATATATATATATATATATATATATATATATATATATATATATAATGTTATTTTTCAACTCTATTTGCTTTTCTTGATTTATAATCATTTTATGACTTATAGTGGGTTATCTACAACAAGGCCAAATTCCGTTAATCTGCAACAATATACAACTACCCTTCACTAGAACCGACTCTCCACTATAAACTGGAAAAGAATGGATAACCCACTATAACATTTTAATTATACGACACTGATAATTCTTTTTTCTAACGTGTCCATTCAGGACGTCGGTGGTCATGGCAATTCGCATTTTCCTCTTCGTTGTAACTCTTAATATATTTTATCTTGTTATTTCTCACAAACCCTGTTCCGACATCCACTTGCCTAAGACCATCAAGTATGCCAGGAACTGCTCTCCTCTGTACTTCTTTCTCTATATTTGTCCTGAGTATTCCAAGCCCTCCTTCCTCGAAGTATGTGTATCCCGCAGTAGGTTGCCATTACTTTCTGCGGTAGACTGGTTGCCAGCAAAGGCTACAGAACCCAATCTGTCCTGTTATTTGACTCATAGCTAGAGGAGGAAGAGATGTATTATATTATTAAGTAGTAATTAGTGGGGGATCAGTTTATTACTTCATAAAAATAAAAAGATGATCCTCCACTTTATGACAAGTAGAGGCCTTAATCATGATTCTAACTATTATATTCAGTCAATAAGTTAAATGCCATACGCGATACACGCTTTGAGCGATCATGTCTCGAAAGAGAAATGACTGACTGGGAAGAAGATTATCCCGCACTAGGTTGCCATGACTTTCTGCAGTAGAACAGTTGCCAACCAAGAATATAGAAGCCAATGTTTCATATTATTTAACCCATAACTGGAGAGAAGAGACGGATTAATACCTTTCCCAAGAGTATTTGCGCGTAAGTGAATGCAAGGAATTCAACTGGAACTCGAACCTCGGCTCTCCGATTTCTCTTTCCAATCCGATCTCCACTGCACCACAAATTGAAAAAAATCAGGACTTCTAGTAAAAAGTGCTTTAGAAAGATGCATTCAAAGTAGAATTATTTGGGTACAGTAACAGAAGGAATGATTGGTACATGTTGGACCGGCTTCTTCTCTAAAAGAAGTTTCATGGGATTTTTGGATCTACAAGTGGGTATCAACCGCAGGCAGTGTGAACATTTATACCGAAATACGTTCCCAATTCTCCCTGCGTTAGACTTGTTGTTATCCAAGGCTATAAAATCCAGTCGGGGAGTGGGAGAGATGGATTCATACCTTTTCCAAGTTTATTAGGCCGTAAGTGAATGTCATCACTTCGACTGAAATTCGAACCCTATATCCATTACTCCTGCAAGCCAAACAGTGATAGGATTTAAGCAGAAGAACTTAATGCTAATTATGAGGTCAGTCAGTTAAGTGCCATACATGATACACCCTTGGACGATCATGTCTAGAAAGAGACATGATTGACTGGGCAGAAGATTATCCCGCAGTTGGTTGCCATTGCTTTCTGCCTAAATATGAGGGACGAGCTTGAAAACGTCTATAACACGGCAATGCAATCTCACCATGATAGATGATTTCCTAAGCACAGATTAGGTGTGTCACTAGGTCAAAATTATGGGACACTCAGTGAAGAATCGAACTCCTTACTTAATTGAAATGATTCTAGTGAGACAAGCTTGTTAACTTTCTGGTGTCAATACTTTGATAAGCGCCCTCAGTTAAAAATAGAATTTATCGTGGATTCTAACATAGTAATCAAGATCAATTCTATTTTTAACAGTGGGCGCTTATCAAAGTATTGATACAAGAAAGTTTTTCCCGTCTGGAACCACCCTGCACATATATACATCTACCATCCGCAAGTGTATTGAATACAGCTGCCATATCTGGTTGGATTCCCTGTTATCCACCTTGGGGTCATTGGCAAAACTTGTAATGGGATCAATCCCGACGATGCCCAACTTTCACTGCTATACTGTGTAGTCGACAATATATATATATATATATATATATATATATATATATATATAACGGTCATGTCACGTTGGATACACCGGTTCCCGCTCGATCACCGAAGTTAAGCAACGTTGAGCCAACGTTGGTCAGTACTTAGGTGGGTGTCCACTTGGGAATACCAGGTGCTGTTAGCATTCACGGATGTGCGTTGGGGTGCGGTGGATGTCGGCTTGGAGGGGGAAATCGGTGAGTTCCAATTTCAGTCGAGCACGCTGCATTCACTTGCGCACTAGTACCCTTGGGAAAGGTATTAATCCGTTCGTTCCCTCCAATTATGGGTTAAATAATTGAGGTCTGCTGTTCGTGCGATTTGTGGCAGTCATCTCCACCAATTGTTTGTTATCAGCAGTTCCAAGAAGTGTGGATGGTACTACACAATGCCTTCACCACTATAAACAAATCTCTGTGTGGTTGTCTTGCTGGAAAAAGGTTGGACCCTCATACGTTGAACGCGACGGGAGAATCCATCATCATCATATATATTCTAGCAGTATAGTCCGGCGTTGCTCGGGTGCAATGAAAGCTTTAAAACTAATCCATGGTTTTCGAGCTCAGATTCCGCCTAAAGAATATTTGAAATAATAAAATAATCAAATCGCACCTAATATATATATATATATATATACTAACAGTATAGCCCGGCGTTGCTTGCGTGTAATGAAAGCATTAAAACTAATCCATGGTCCTGGAGCTTAGACTCAGCCTAAAGAATATTTGAAATAATAAAATAATTGCGACAATTTGCCAATCGCACCAAATATATATATATATATATATATATATATATATATATATATATATTTGGTGCGATTGGATTTAAAGCTTTCATATATATATATCCTAGCAGTATAGCCCGGGGTTGTCCGGGTGTAATGAAAGCTTTAAATCTAATCCATGGTCCCGGAGCTCAGAATCTTTGGACGTTGGTACGAAATACTAAAAAACAATAGTTGTTTCCAGTTAAAGCGAAACCGTAGACTGAAAGAAAAATGAATGGATGTAAGTCAAATTTTGATTTCCTTGTATCGATATCAAATAGGTTTTTTCGTCGTAAACTGAATTTTGAAGGCTAAATAAGTCCTCTGAGTAAATGGCATCTTGGCTGAAACTAAGAACTACAATTATACCCGTAGCAAAAACTAAAATAAAAAGGCTGAAAAAAATACAGACATACAGGCAGATAAACAGACACGCACACAAACATCTTGCCTTTTATATAAATATATTATCGATTTTCTGCACTATTGTAAGAACTGCAACCTTGAAACTTCTGAATATCGTTTCTTATGTCTTTGACTATGAGTGTATCAAATTTGATTAAAATAGGACCACTCCTTTTATAACCCGATTTTTTCGATTATCGATTTTCGATATTTATCGGGAGTACCTCTACACAAAAACTAGCTAAGAACACTGGCAAACGCTTACAGTACAACTGTGTAAATTTTCAATAAATTTGGATCAGCCGTTTTGGAGTCTATAGGTAACGGACACAAACACACACACACAGACACACACACACAGAGACAAAGTTCCATTTATAAATAAGTTTAGATCATATATATATATATATATATATATATATATATATATATATATATTAAAAACAGAAATAGCGATTCTTTCCAACGAGGGAAATCGGTACAGGAAAAAAAGAGCGAGAAATCGTGAAAATTTAAAGTGTCGATTTATCGTTGCTATTATTATTAATATTACTTGCTTTTTGTATGATATATCAAGTGTCCATAATGGTATTTGTGTTTACACGTGTTTCGAGTCTATAGATGACTTTCTTCAGGCCAATAAACTTGTGGCTTAACATGTCGATAATCGTTTGCTTTTCTGATGGCCAAAGTATCGTATATATATATATATATATATATATATATATATATGTGTGTGTGTGTGTGTGTGTGTGTGTGTGTGTGTGTGTGTTTGTGTTTTATTGTTTTGTTGAAGACGACTGACAACATACTAGTAAAAGATTCAAGTATCATATTTTCATTCACGTATAAAACCGAATAAAAATAATTGAATCACCAATAATAAAAAAGGAAAAGCCAAAACTAAATTGCATTTAAAATGAACACGGTCAAAATCGGCAGACCATGTTTGGCATTGATATAACTTGAGACACGTAAAAAAAAGATATTCAGTAAAAAATTATGAATAAAAATCGTCCTTGATAATGTCAAAAAAATAGCCGAAACCTCTCGAATATGCAGAACTTTTGGACTGATTTTTTTATGCAATGTTTGTCCAGAAAAGAAACCATTTGTACGAACAGAAGAAAAGGGTAAATGTAGAGAAGTTTATCACTTAGAGGTGCATGCCGACTTCAAAATTTCATAAGGGTAATATTAAAATGTCTTCACACTTCAGCGGTATTTGCTTGTAACAAACATCTCTACATTAATTCTATTAACGCTCTGTCTATATTTTAATATCAAACACTTTATGACAAAAAGTATGCTTGCCTAAATTACCTTTCTACCAAGAAAATAGTGCAAAAAAGGCAAGAAATTTTGGCACTGAACACCATTACAATTTAACATGATATATTAAAAATAATGTTCAAACAAACAATTTCATATATATATATATATATATATATATATATATATATATATATATATATGAAATTGTTTGTTTGAACATTATTTTTAATCAATATTCGTGTTTAAGTAGATAATCTGTTTTTAATCAAACAGCATATTTGTTTCTACCGGCCTGGCTATATGCAATAAATTTATGTTACGAAAATATCTGTCATTCAGTATGATTCGAACCTGCGACCGCTATCAACATAGAGGAAGCAACCAAATAATCTGCCAAATGACACACATTTTCGTGACAAAAACTCATCGCAAACAATCAGGCCAGTAGAAACAAACATACTGTTTGATTAAAAATAGATTATCTACTC
This sequence comes from Ascarosepion bandense, assembly GCA_037127315.1. Lineage (NCBI taxonomy): Eukaryota > Metazoa > Mollusca > Cephalopoda > Sepiida > Sepiidae > Ascarosepion > Ascarosepion bandense. Next base: position 2,155,953 of record JBBBDQ010000325.1, read on the forward strand.
AAATATAAGTGTCAATTAAAAATAATGTTCAAAGATAATTTCAATATACCGGTTGTTTAATCATTTCTTCAATCTTCGGGATTTTCCGTAATATGTAATAAGCTGTGAAAAAAAATTTTGAATGATAATAACAGTCAAAAATAAATTAGAGCAACAAGATGTTGTGGAGAGTCATGTTCGCCCACGCTATGAAAGCACTCAGTTCATAGAAGACTCTCAGCACACAGTAAAATGTCGATATGCAAGTAGAAAAATAAACACTGACAAATTTTATGAATTGCAAAACCCAACTCATGAAGAAGCAAAAGATAAATGGACTATGATGTGAAAGAAAAACACATTTTTCGTGGATTTTAGTATTGAACAACAATAAAGTTATCACGTTGCAAATTCGATTTTACATTTACTGCGCGACAATTCGAAAGGCGATCATCTGTTGGCTGCAATAAACCAACATGGCTCCATTTTCCTTGCGTGTCTGAAAAATGATTGGTTCCGCTTTTCGATTTCTTTTCAATTGGATTCTTTTTTTTTTAATTTTATTTCATTCGGAAGCCTCTTTCAATTTTTTAGTATTTTACATTGTTCTTTCTTTCTATCTATTTATCTATCTATCTAAGCTTATTCATATCTATCTATCTATCTATCTATCTATCTATCTATCTATCTATCTATCTATTCCAAGCTGTTCGTGTTAGTCCCTTTCCCAAAATCTGTTTATCTATTTCTTTCTTTCTTTCTTCCTTTCTCTATTGCAAATCGATATCCATTAAAATATATATTCCTCAGTAATGCCTATCTATCTATCTATCTATCTATCTATCTATCTATCTATCTATCTCAGTCTCTCTATCTCTCTCAATCTATCTATCTATCTATCTATCTATCTATCTATCTATCTATCTATCTTAGATTGTTCATAACTATCTCTTCCTTTCTCTATCTCCATGTATATATATATGTAGATTTATCGTTATTTGTACAGCATGTTATGTGTTTATATATTTCTCTATCTCTACCTTATTATCTACCAATATTTGTCTGCCTGTCTGTGAAAGCTCTCTCTCATGCTCTCAATCTCTCCCCCTATCTCTAATTCTCTCCAACTCTCCCCCGTCTCTCTGTCTCTCTCTCTGTCTCTCTACCTATATATATATTCAATGTTACAGCCTCAGTCAATCGATCTATCTATCTATCTATCTATCTATCTATCTATCTATCTATCTCAGTCAATCTATCTCCCTCAGTCAATCTCTCTCTCTCTCAGTCTATCTATCTATCTATCTATCTATCTATCTATCTATCTATCTATCTCGCAGACACATATGTCTTTCTTTTTTGTGCGCGTTTTCTATTATTATTCGTATACTTTTCCCTTGTTTTTCTCTTTTTATCCATTCTACAATTATTGTTACTTTTTTTTATCATTTCATCTTATCTCGCCATTTTATAAATTCATTTTTCGTTCATCTGTTTCATTACTCTTTCCATTCTTCTCTTCTTTACTTCCCTTGCTTTTATCTATCTATCTATCTATCTATCTATCTATCTATCTATCTATCTATCTAATTCTATCTATCTATCTATCTAATTCTATCTATCTATCTAATTCTATCTATCTATCTATCTATCTCATTCTATCTATCTATCTATCTATCTATCTCATTCTGTCTGTCTATCTATCTATCTATCTATCTAATCAATCTATCTATCTATCTATCTATCTATCTATCTCCCTCAGTCAATCTATCTATCTATCTATCTATCTATCTATCTATCTATCTATCTATCTATCTATCTATCTCGCAGACACATATGTCTTTCTTTTTTGTGCGCGTTTTCTATTATTATTCGTATACTTTTCCCTTGTTTTTCTCTTTTTATCCATTCTACAATTATTGTTACTTTTTTTTATCATTTCATCTTATCTCGCCATTTTATAAATTCATTTTTCGTTCATCTGTTTCATTACTCTTTCCATTTCCCTTCTCTATCTATTCTTTACTCTATCTATCTATCTATCTATCTATCTATCTATCTATCTATCTATCTATCTATCTATCTATCTATCTATCTATCTATCTATCTATCTATCTCATTCTATCTATCTATCTATCTATCTATCTATCTATCTATCTCATTCTGTCTGTCTATCTATCTATCTATCTATCTATCTATCTATCTATCTCCCTCAGTCAATCTATCTATCTATCTATCTATCTATCTATCTATCTATCTATCTATCTATCTATCTATCTATCTATCTATCTATCTATCTATCTATCTATCTATCATCTATCTATCTATCTATCTATCTATCTATCTATCTATCTATCTATCTATTCTATCTATCTATCTATCTATCTATCTATCTATCTATCTATCTATCTATCTCATTCTATCTATCTATCTATCTATCTATCTCATTCTATCTATCTATCTATCTATCTATCTATCTATCTATCTATCTATCTATTTTTCTCTTCTTTACTTCCTTTGCTTTTATCTTTCCATTCATTTTACTTTCTCTCCTTTTCCTTTTTTAAAACAGATTTCTTTTCCTTTAAACATGTAATTTTTTCTTTTTCTTTCGATACCGTTTTTTTTTTCTTGTTTGTTTGTTTCCCATTCACTTTGTCCTTGTTCCTTCCAAATCCTTTTACATTCTGTTTTTATTCTCCTTTTTCTTTCACACTTTTCATCACTTTTCCACTTCATCATCGCCTTTTCTTCCTACCCTTCCGCTCTCTGCTATCTCTCACTTCTCCTCTTCCCTCTTTGTAATATTGATGTGTAATATGCTTTGTTTCTCTATTTTCGTTGGTGGAAATTACAAGTCCTTCTTGGTTATAAACTACAACTGTCCTGACAGGGACGGAAACTACGGTTCCGGCCTGTGACCACGTCTTTTTTTCCCTTTTTCCCTTTTTTCTTTTTAATTCTTGCCTAAATCCACCCAAACCATTAGTCTTCACGTTCATCTTCTTCGTTATATGACGCTTAAAACAAATTGAAACCAAAAGAATATAACAATCGCCAAACCCTCACGTATGGATTGCTGATTGAGTTTGGTTGTAAAATGTTCTAATTAGATTGCGACGGTTCCCCTCTTCGAATTGTTATCTAATTTGGAGTGGCGCGTAACTCTGTGTCGCCCGGCGAGAGTATGATTTCATGTTTTTTCTTCTTCTTAGTTTCTAATTTTTTTTATTTGCTCCAAAGCAAAGACACTCGCAGGTATGGTAGCAGCAAGAGGCGAAACAGGAAAACGATTCGTCGGAACAAACGAGTTTGCTTCAGCTCAATGATAACAGAACCACACAGAAATAAGGATAATAAAACATACAAATAAAAGCCAATGAATCTCGACGATTTTCTCAATGTTCGTTGATATGAAAATCAGTCATTTTTATCCTGTTTTTTTTTTATATATTTTTCGTCTTTTCTTTTAGTATATATATTCTTTTTTTTATTGATTCCATTTTTTTCTTTTTATTTTCTTTTTTTTTTTTCAGATTGGGATAAATAATATTATTCCAAAAATAATAACTCAACTTTCTTCTTTTAACGGACATTCATGTCCCGTATCATTTACCTTCCCTTTCTTACGTCTTTTTTGCCGTTTTGGATTTACCTAACTTTATCATTTTTTTTTCCATTCTAACTTCGCTATTCATTCTTTAGTATTCTAGCATTTCCCGATTTCATGTTACATATTCTTTTCCTTAAAAAAAAGTTTAATTCCCTGTTTTTCATTATTAGTAAGCTTATTTACCTTTTCACCTTTCCAATAAATTCATTATTTATTTCCCCGGTTGTCTTTCTTTCCTTCCAAACATGTCTTTTCTTTATTTTTTTCCTTCGCTTTATTTATCTCCTTCTCTCTTTCTCTCGCTGACTTTACTTGTACGTAAGTCGTTCTTTGCTTTTGATTATAAAAATATTTTCCTGCATCTTTTCACCATGAATACATTCTAGTCCCTTTCCTCGCAATATTATTCTTTTCAATAACATAATTCTCTCTTTCTATAAATTCATCTTCTCTTTCCTTTCTAATAAATTCATCTTCTTTCTTTTTTTCTTTCTTTTCATTTAACTCATATTCCATCTTTCATTTTAAGTAGATTATTTCTTTATTTTCCTTCTCATGAGGCAATTTTCTTTCTTTCCTTCTGAAAATGTTTGTTCACAACTTCACCTTTCTTTTTTTTTCTACAAATCATGGTAACTTTTTTCTTTCGATTTGTAATCTGTCTATGCATTCATTGATTTTTCGTTATTTTTCTTTCAATATTTTTTACATGGCAACTTCAGTTAGCGTTCAGTGGGAGGTTATTTTATGCTCTGTTTTAATTTCTGTTCCGATTTATATATATATATATATATATATATATATATATATATATATATAAATTTCACTCTTTCATCATTTTATAAATTGGAGACGAAAAATAACTTTGTTTTGCCTTTAATCAAGTAAACATTGTTTAACTGAATAGATGTCATGTATTTTTGTCCCTAGATACACAATAAATTTTGTTTTCAAAAATGTACAGCGATGTTTTTCATATTTATTTCACCCCAAGCAAGGCAGATATGCTACTGGCACGCTGAGTTAAAAAATATACAGGGGATATTGAAGATATTTTTCTCTATATTTATCACCATGAATTCATTCTAGTTCCTTCCTTCGCAATAAATTCATTCCCTGTTTTTTTTTCTTTTAAATATTCTCTCTTTTATTTCTAATAAGTTCGTCTTCGCACTTTCCTTTCTAATCAATTCATCTTCTTTCTTTCTTCCTTTTCGTTTAATTCATATTCCATAATTCATTTTTAATAGGTTATTTCGTTATTTTCCTTCTCATGAGATAATTTTCTTTCTATCCTTCGCAGAATATTTCTTCTCAATTTCACCTTTCTTTTTATCTTCATCACTTTTATTCTCTGTTTGTGTCTATTTCTTTGTCTCTTTGACCTTTCTTCTTTTTTTCTTTCGATTTCTAATCTGTCTATGCATTCATTGACTTTTGGTTCTTTTTCTTTCAATATTTTTTACATGGCAACTTCAGTTAGCGTGCAGTGGGAGGTATATATATATATATATATATATATATATATATATATATATATATATATATACCGTTACAAATGTATATTCTAAATTTGGACATGTGAGCGTCTGTGTAAAAAAAACTTCTTTTTTTTTGGTGGGGGGATATTTTTTTTGAAGATCAACTGTTGCACCTTTTGGGTCTGACGAAATGCAATAATAACATCATTAAGCGGTGAAATATGTATTACTCCTTGTAATTGTTATAAATCAAAAATCGTTTCTAAATTATATTACTCTGTTAAATTAAATAAATGAATTTAACAAGTGTGAGAAAGAGTTGAAGTGGCGGTGACATTTAAGTAGTTCGACGTTAAAAGGGTGGGATCTTAATGCCAACCTAGTAGCACGAGTAAATGCATCTGGTCGAGGTACAAGGTGAACAAGCTCGTCAGAGCAGAAGACGTGAAAATACTTGCAGTAAAGACAGAGCGAAGCCACATCCTGTCGGGGAGAAAACGACTGAAGGCGAGCTGCCAAGTTAATACCGATTATATTGCAGATATTCTTTGGGATTTTGTCGATAACCACAAGAGTAATGCCAGGAGAACCCGACCAGATATGGTAGCATTATTCAATGCACGAACGAATGTTAGAATCATAATTTTTCAAAATGGATTCTGACAAGATAAACACAGTGAACCAACACAGTGAACTAAAAAAAATCGTTTCTAGATTATATTACTCTGTTAAATTAAATAAATGAATTTAACAAGTGTGAGAAAGGAAACACTTAGAGTTGAAGTGGCGGTGACATTTAAGTAGTTCGACGTTAAAAGGGTGGGAACTTGATGCCAATCAAGAAGCACGATTAAATAAATGTGGTCGGGATACCGGGGGAAAAAAGCTCGTCAGAGCATTTACCGTGAAAAAACTTAAGACAGAGCGAAGCCACATCACGTCGGGAGAAAGCGAGTGAAGGTAAGCCGCCAAGTCAGTACCGATTATATTGCAGATATTTTTTGGGATTTTGTCGATAACCACAAGAGTAATGCCAGGAGAACCCGACTAGATATGGTAACATTATTCAATGCACGAACGAATGTTAGAATCATAACTTTTCAAAATGGATTCTGACAAGGTAAACACAGTGAACCAACACAGTGAACCAAACTTCCTTACAGTAAATGCAGCGATTGATTTAATGTAGCCATTTCATTTTAGGTCTTTCGAGAGAGTGAAGTCAAGGAGATGAAGTGTGTTTTATACTTTTTGTGATTAGTATTACCTCTGCTCCTCTTTCTATCAATATCGCCTCTGAATTTTAAATTTTCAAATAGTCTTTACTTATATATCCTAAAAATTTCAATTGTCTGGTTCGGATTTTAAATAAAAGTCTCTTTCTAATTACAATTTAAAGCTTAAATCCATTTTTTTCAGCATCTGTTTGTCATTTCGAGTTTCTTCTTCATCTTAAAAAATCTAATAATTTTGTTAGTTCATCAAAAACTGGTTTGTTCTTCATTCGTTTCTTAAATTACCTGTTGTGTGGTCTCCCCTTTTTCCAGGATAATAGACTCGTCTGGAGTAAATATATATACTCCAGCATAGGAGCAAGACGTCAGACATCGTCAGACATCGAGAGATCTGCGAGATAACGTGAGATACCGAACGATCCCGAGAGATACAGCGTCAGTAGTTCATAGTAGCTCTGAGCTCCACTCAGCAGAATATTCTTATACCGCACCCGTCAACTTCCGACGTGGACATAGTGATTCTACTACGGCTTCACTTCAGAGACATTGTATATATCCGTCTTACTAACTGTATTCCTGGATTACTAACGTTCAAGTTTGTATTCTTTACGTTTAATATACTTATTTTTCTAACCTCAAATATTGTTTGTTGTTTGTTTATTTTGTGCGGTTCCCATTCCAGAGATCCACAACATTACCAAATGAAATTGATTTTTTGTGATAGATTTTCTGAGGTACTTTCCGAAAATGTTATTTTTTTTAATAACGTCTTTTTTGCCATCAGGTTTAAATTGCAAAAGAAATAATGGGGGCCCATATGTGATGATTGTATCAGGTGTTCCAAGAAAAAAGAGTCAAGATAATTTTTTTTCTAAAACAGAATCTATAATATGTAATTGGGAATGAAAACAATGGCTTCATGTACCATGAGTTCCTAATAAAAATCATAATTTGAAATAAGTAAATACTAATCATTTCAAATAAATTTGTTTATAATATTTTATAGCAAATCTAAACTTATTTATAAATGGAACTTTGTATGTGTGTGTATGTCTCTGTGTGTGTGTGTCCGTTACCTATAGACTCCGAAACGGCTGAACCGAAGTTCTTTAAAATTTACACAGTTGTACTATAAGCGTCTGCGAGTGTTCTTACCTAGGTTTTGTGTCGAGATACCCCCGATAAATATCGAAAATCGATAAGCGAAAAAATCGGGTTATAGAAGGGGTGGTCCGATTTTAATCAAATTTGATACACTCATAGAAAAAGACATAAGAAACGATATTCAGAAGTTTCAAGGCTGCATTTCTTACAATACTGCAGAAAATTTGATATCGATACCAGGAAATCAAAATTTGATTTACATCCATTCATTTTTCTTTCAGTATATGGTTTCCCTTTAACTGGGAACAACTATTGCTTTTTAGTCTTTCGTGCCAACGTCCAAAGAATCTGAGCTCCAGGACCATGGATTTTTTTTTTAATCATCTCACCCCAAGCAAGGCATTCCACTGCCACTATTGCGCATGGGGCTACATAGGGGAAGGTAAAGAGAAGGAGTGGATAGACATAGGGAATGTCAGGAGGAAGGTGACAGATGAGTAAGGATAGCGAGGATGAGTGTCGGGCAGATGGGAAGAGTGTTTGATAGAATGGGAGCAGGTTAGTGTGTTAGGAGGTGTCTATTGACCTTACATTTAAACTCCTGGAGATTGTAGCCGTCGGGGAAGCAATCGTTTGGAAGAGAATTCCACAGTCGGGAAGTGCGAGGAAAGAAACTGTTGGAGTAGAAGTTACGGCTGCATTTTATCGATTTCACTGTAAAAGGGTGGGATCTAGTTGCTAATCTAGTATCTCGTGCAAATTCGTATTTAGATACTAGATTAGCAACTAGATCCCACCCTTTTACAGTGAAATCGATAAAATGCAGCCGTAACTTAAATAAAAGTCTCTTTCTAATTACAATTTAAAGCTTAAATCCATTTTTTTCAGGATCGTTACATTTCATGCAAATACTCTTGCGAAATGTATGAATTCATCTCTTCGTTCCTTTCGTGTTAAATACTAGAGCCTCGTAGGCATTTCAGCATTGGTTGTCAACCAGTATAGGAGAAGATCATCTCTGAATTCAATATTCACATGTAACCCTTGCGAAATGCAGATTATGCAACTAATGAAAGAATAACAGTGTCCACATTGGCTATATAAGACCAAATACGATCTGCCTTCTTTAGTTGAATTGGTTAGTTGTTCTGTTGTTTGGTGATTGGCTGGTTGGTTGATTTGGTTTAGCGGCACATCAACACCTTTATTATTAATTTATTAATAAAGGTTATTAGGTTATTTAATGCTAAAGTTTAAATATTTCCAACACATTTTCATGGCTACAAATAAATATATTTTGAATGCTGTTTTATGCCTTCGACTATAGATAAAATGTATTAGTCATTTTGCTACAGTGTTGGTAACTTTACTATAAAAACGTATATTTATACTTTTATAGTGTGTTGTTTTTATTTAGAGGTTCGTTATTTACCCATAGCTTCGAGCCTAACAGGTTCAGGGTGAATCTGGGGATAATAGCAATTAATTACAGACCAACGAAAAAGATAAAGAAATAAAAAAAAAACATTAAATTAATCTGATGATCCATTTGGCCATATTTTGACACTGACAGAACTTTTGCTTTTATCCCAAGTGGACATATATGCCGACGACACTACGTTTTATTCTCGTCTCGACAAAAAATCTACCGAGGCTGACAAAGCAAACCTCGCTGCCGAGCTTGAAAAGGACCTCAAATCCGTAGTGGACTGGGGTAAGAAATGGCTCGTTAAATTTAATGCTTCCAAAACGAAGCTGCTATCTAATAACCACCACAGACAATCGTCCCTTCCCCCCATTAATATGGATCAGGCTTCTCTCCCTGAAAGTAAAACACTGCGTCTCCTCGGATTAACTCTCACATCAGATCTCAAGTAGAATAACTATATAGAATTCATTGCTAAATCTGCTGCTAAGAAAGTCGGTTCTCTCTGTAGGGCCATGAATTTATTCCCGTCCAAAAAAATCCTGCACATATACAAATCTACTATCCGCCCGTACATTGAATATTGCTGCCATATCTGGTCGGGTGCACCTGCTATCCACTTATGTGTCCTCGACCGAATCCAACGGAGAATCTGTAATGTGATCGATCTCGACTTAGCAGTTTTCTCACCGACGCAGAGTGGCTTCCCTGTGTATCTTCTACAACTACTTTCACGGCTTCTGCTCCGATGAACTGAACTCACTGGTACCCCCTATTTATGAATTTCATCGAGGCACAAGATTAGCAACTAGGTCCCACCATTTTACTGTGAAATCAATAAATTGTAAACGCAAATTCTACTCCAATAGCTTCTTTTCTTGCACTTCTCGCTTGTGGAATTCCCTTCCGCATATTTGCTTTCCCGACAGCTATAATCTCCAAGAATTTTAACTATAAAGTCAATATTCATCTCCTGTCTCACTTACATCCTATCTTTCATGCTGTTTTCTTCGTCCACCCCACTCTCATCAGTATTCTCTTCCATTTCCTACTCTCTTCCTGACACCCCCTACAACCTCTCACTCCTTCTCATAACATTCCTCCTATGTAATCCCTTGCACAACAGTGGAAGTAAAATGCTGTGCTTGGGGCGACACGATTATAAAAAAGGATCCTTACTTTAAATGGTTCTTTGGGTAAATTCAGCGGCACCCCATCTCATTATTTTCTTTCCTTTTCCATTAAAATCAACAAAGAGGTTCTGCCATTAACTTTTCGAAATTAGATTTTATCTTCAAACAACAGTAACGCATGAATATATCTTATAGTGCATAGTTTATGCCCAATTTCCGATGAAATACAAAATAAGTTTCTTATACCTGTAAAATCAATTTTATAAATTCCTGTCGTCGATTGTAAGAAATTATAATCAAATAAACAAGATCTATTGCTTGTAAACATGTAACTCTCAATTTATGTTGTTTTATTTTTTTAAGTTCTGAGTGTGCTTCAGGATGTACGTTGTGGTGCAGTTATCGACTCGGAACGACAAATCGGGGAGCCGAATTCGAATTCCAGGTGAATTCTTTGCATTCACTTACGCACAAATAACCAGGCTGGGCTCTATAGCCTTGGTTGGCAACCATTAGTAATGGCATCCTGCTGCGGGTTTATCTTTTGCCTAGTCAGCTTCTATCAGGTATGAAACTTAACAGACAGTGTACTGAGTGATTATCACGAATCTCGTGTCTCAGCAGGGTCGTAGGGGCGCCACAGTACTTCAGATACAGCAGCAGTTGAAGCGGTGACTCTTAAGCAAGTTAGAATGATAGAGCCCAAACCTCTCCAAGCTGATTTTTAATTCCGAGTTTTCTGTCTCCTAAATCGGTTCGACCGAAGACTATAGAAACCAGACTGTCCTGCTAGTTAACCATAACGGAGGTGAGAAGTGGTGTAGTCATACTTTCCGTGAACATAATGAATTCGACAGAAATTCGAACTCGGCTATCCGATTCTTCAGTCCCAGCGGCTATGTATTACTCTACCATTCCTCCGAGTCTCGATTCAGTCAGTCAGTTATGTGCAATACGCGATACACGCTTTGGACGATCATGTCTCAAAAGAAACATGACTGACTGGGCAGAAGATTACCCCGCAGTAGGTTGCCATTGATTTCTGCGGTAGACTAGTTGCCAGCTAAGACTATAGAACCCAATCTGTCCTATTATTTTAACCCATAACCGGAGGGAAGAGATAGACTAATACTTTTTCCAAGGGTATTTGCACATAAGTGAATGCAACGAATTCAACTGGTATTTGAACTAGGCTCTCCGATTTCCCGTTCCAAGCTGGTATTCACTGCACCACAATGCACATAATGTAAATTCAGTCAGTCAGTTATGTGCAATACGTGATACACACTATGGGCGATCATGTCTCGAAAGAGATAGGACTGACTGGACAGAAGATTATCAGGCAGTATGTTGCCATTGCTTTCTGCGGTAGACTGGTTAATCTGTCCTTTTAATTAACCACTAACCGGAGGGTTGTTGGTTGGTTGTTTTTGTTTTATGGCATATCAACCTCGGCAGGTCATTTATTGCTAACAAAATTTTATTTATTTATTGCTGGTAATACCTTTTTCTTTCAACAATTCATTGTTATTTTTATATAAGTTTTGTGTCTAGCAATATTTTTTTTCTTTTCGAGTATCAAGATTCATTTGGAATTTGTTTTTAAGGGCACGGTCCCTAAGTCCTACCTTTGTTATTTAACCCATAAATTGAGGGAAGGGCGGATTAATACCTTTCCCAAGGGTACCAGTGCTTAAGTGAATGCAGGGTATTCAACTGGAATTCGAACTCGGCTCACCGATTTCTCTTTCCACGTCGATATCCACTGCACCACAACGCACATCCGTCACAAAAAGCTTACAGCACCTGGTATTCCCAAGCGGTCACCCATCTAAGTACTGACCAGGATCAACGTTGCTTAACTTCGATGATCGAGCGAGAACCGGTGTATTCAACGTGATATGGCCGTAAGCACGCGCATCCATTACTAAACGCTTACAGCACCTGATATTCCCAAGCGGTTACCCATCTAAGTACTGACCAGGATCAACGTTGCTTAACTTCGGTGACCGAGCGAGAACCGGTGTATTCAACGAGATATGGCCGTAAGCTTAACTGGAGGAGAGGGACAGATTAATACCTTTCTCAAGGATATTTGTGCGCAAGGAATTCAAGAGGAATTCGAACTCTGCTGCCCGATTTCTTGTTCTTTATCATCTGCACCACCAAGCACATCCGAGTCTCTGTCTCTTTCTCTCTCACTCTATCTCTCTCTCTCTCGCTCTCTCTCTCATGGTTCACGCATAAATCTAGAACCCAAGAAAATCAGGATTTCACTCTGATTAAACCGCAAGCCTATAAAGCCGACTCACATGAAAAGTGTTTCATTGTTCTTTTGCTTAGGACATCAAATCGTAAACTATACTTTCTACATTTGTTCATATAAATAGCGTTATTGTTCAAATATCAAATAATTCTTGCTGTTTTTGTTATCAACAAAAGTCCCACACATTTCGGCAAAATTCGTGATTGAATCAATTAAATATCAATATTACAAAATTATTGAAGTCTTTAAGCAGAGGGAGTGTTGCATAAACCGAAAATCATGATATCGCTTATTTGCATGTTTACACAGAAAAGAAACAAAAATTGAATTACTCTATCAGGAAGAATTTTTTTTCTGTTTCAATTCGTAATTAAAATCATTCTCACGCTGTATCGAAATATGTTTATAGCTTCTTCAGGTTCCAATAATCCGTGCTAAATAATTCCTTTGAATCTAAGTAAAAATAAGTCGGAAGTCAACCTTTTTCAATATCCGATTATTTTGATAGCTGACATGAATCTGGGCAGCATATACTTAATTTCAGATTTTGATAATATAATGATTTTTAACGCTTTCACTGGTTTTCATATCCGTCATGCGGTGAAATAAATTTTCTCGGCTTCTAAAGACTATTTCCATCGAGTAGTGAAAGTGACGTCGAAAGTTCAACTGAGTTCCGAAATAATGACCTGCTGTGTTCGGTTTTGCACAAATGCATTTGAGAGTATAATGAACTTATTTCTTTTTACTCCCGGGTTACAGAGTAGGGTAACTTTGACCATCGGGCCCTTGATTTCAGCTTCTCTTCTTCTTCTATGTGTCTTGTCCTTTCAGGACGTAGGCGAGTATGGGGTTCCAGGTCTTCCTATCCCTGGTGGCTCTTAGCACGCGTTCTTCGCCATGCCAATTCGCCTTCGGATCTCAGTGTCGCACTTTCCGTCTTCTGTTTGAACTCTTCCTAAATACTTACTGTGCTTTCTTTATATAGTCAAATGTCTTTAAAAATTTTCATGTATTCAAATGTCAACGTATTTTTACATATTATGTTAATAAGAATGGACTAAAGAAATGGCTTTTATATTTATATCTACATATCTAAAAGTGAGGAGGGAAAGTCTCTGTACGTGTGTTCTCTTTAAATAGAAGTTGTAATAGTCACGGCAAACGTTTCTACTCGTAGTGATGTAAACTCACAATTCTGTAGACCCACAATTCAATTGCTCCAAGTTTTTTCTTTATCTTCCGTGATATTGTCCAGCATTCACTGCCATATTGAAGACGGTAATACAGTAACATCCACTAGCACCGACGATTTTATTTTATGTTGACATAAACTCCGCTATTAGCGTCTTAATAACCTCTCTGAAGATGGTTCATGTTAGCCGAAAGCTTAGAACCAAATTAATAAAAAATTATCCAAATTTTGGAGAATTTTTGTTTTCATTTTCAACTAAAATTAAAGCCAAAATACGACGTTTAGAACGGCTCGTGATTAAACATAACAGTTATTCATTGTCTCTTATATTATCAGTATATGTTTAGAAAATTATTTGCTGCCTCGATACACTATATATATATATATATATATATTCCTCCTGTCACGCTCATGGAGAAAGAAAGAAAATACCAAAACAGTTTAGTTCATTAAAAAAACAATAGCGAATCAGTGTCGGCTTAATTCGTTCCCTTTACTACCAGTTATTTAACTTTATTGATCTGATGAATGCTTTTGCTGCGTGCTTGCTTTTTAAAAGTGTCTTATTTATTTATGCTTTGCAATAAAAATGAAGTGAACAGTATATATATATATATTCCTCAGAAATATATTGTTGTCATTTTTTATGTCATAGGCTTACTGGTATCTAAAAAGAAACAGATTTTTCCTGCAATAACTGACTTTAAAAAAGTAAGTATATCTAAATTCATGTAGAATACTAAGCAGTACGCAGTTTGGCGGTAAAAAAAGCTGGGTTTTGTGAAAGACTTTTGTGGCCACATGATTGATAGGGTCAGCAAATAAAAGCCAAGACATCAACGTGTCTTTTGAAATCAGACGGTCATTTCTAGTGACCAGTGACCAACACTGATTCTTTGCGTGTCTGACGTCAATTGTCACTGTCGGCTCTGCAGCAGCCATTTTCTTTTCCTACTTTATAGCCAGAGTAAATCATGGTTATTCGTTTGAATTCTGACTGTTTTATTGTCCAGCCAAGAAAGCGAAAGCAACGATGGGAAGAGAGTCAAGCGGTCATTAAACGACAAAGAAAAGAACCAGACGGTCAGATACAAATGTCCCTGTTCTTCAATCCCCAGCCGAATTGTAAAGAAAGAAGAGGTCATTTCGAAATTACATATTCGTGGAGATTTTATTTGACAGCCTAAATTTCATGGCCGTTATCATGCAGCGTTAGATTTCTGGCTACAAGTTCCCAGTTTTAAAACCTGGTGCAAGAAGGTATGAGCACAATATCACGACGCTTGGGAAGAATTTGGCTACAGCAATGATTAGAACACTGGTCGATACTCAAAGAAAACGCGTGGTTTTCCTGCATTGGTGCGTGATAACAGAGCAGGTCGATTTTGGATCCGTGGTATTGCATTCAATTTGAAATTTGGATTGTGAAATTATAAATAATAACGCAAAATACCTTTTCATGAACCCTTCGCCGATTTAATGTTCATTGTGGTGTAATGGATATCGGCTCGGAACAAGAAATCGGAGAGCCGAGTTCGAATTCAAGTTGACTTCGTTATATTCACTTATGCACAAATACGCTTGAGAAATATATAAATCCGTTTCTTCCCTCACGCTAGAGGTTAAATAACAGGAAAGATTGAATTCTGTAGCCTTGGCTGACAACCAGACTGCCGCAGAAGTGGTGGCAATCTACTGTGGTAAAAACTTCTGCCAAGTCAGTCATGTTTCTTTCGAGACATGATCGCCCAAACGTGTATAACGCAAAAACTGACTAACTGACCATTTTAATGAAATCAATTTGAAGATTAAGTTAATATTCAAAGTCGAAACGTTACAATTTAATTCCGCTTATCCTTGAAAGCATTATAGCACAGCCTTACAAAATTTATAATTTTCTGAACCTTTAAAATTTCGATATGTGCACAAGCACATTATAACAAAATTGTTGTGCCATAAAATGAAACCTTCATTAACCATTAACTTCGAAAAGAGATTATAGTGAACGATTAAACTATATTGTAATGTAATATATTATATAGTGCAGTAGTTTTAGGGATATATATATATATACGCTCTCACACTCTGGTTGAGCACTCTGGAAGAGTGGTAGACTTTGAAAAACAGTAGCTACTCTGGCATCTACGCATCATTCATTCAGGAATGAATTAGAACACTCTCAGCTATTGGGCGTGTATAATGATAATATACACGCTAAAAAGTCTGCCTTCTTCTACCGAGCCCCCATAGCTCAGAGGTAGAATCACCGACTGACGCCAATTCGGTCGGGTTTCAATCCTGGGTAAAAAGGAATCGGATGTCTAACCGTACAGATGAGCTGTGATACAGCAAAACAGATCTGTCTGCGCACATATATATATATGCCTGTTTTTGCTTGTTTGTCTCTATTCTAACGAATCCTACTACTCCGAAAAACTTGGTCCGATTACAACCAAAATTTGGTCACTTGTTGATCATGACATAAATCTTCGATGTACGCAAATAAGCGAAACCCTTAGAATTTACGAACTCTTCTCCGAGACGCCTTATGCGAATTCAACTAAAATCGGGTAACATGAAGGTTAAGGACCGAACTTTTCAGATGCACAAAACTCTTTTGTTTCTTTGTACAGGGTTACTAAAAAATCAACAAGAACCATAACTGGGTGGTCTTTTGCGCACTTTTATGCATTTCTTCATAACGCTACACTTAAACTCAACCAAAGTCGAGTCACTGGTAGATCAAGGTCTGATGCCTTGATATGCGGACAAGAATTTTAATTGAGACAGTTTGTAGCAAGAATTAATGGCAAATATTGCTTTTTGTGATCGTTTATTTCTCCAAAACTCTTAGTTGTATTCCAACAAAAATCGGGGTTTTTTTTGTAACTTCTACCCTATCACATGCCATAACAATTTCACGTTTTCTCCAAGCTGCCGACCCCTCCGACGTAGCAGGAACAATGCATTAACTTATTCTGCGTTATGTCATCGCATCACATTACAGGCTCCCTTAACGTCCGCCCCACGTTCTTCTAATTGTACATACATCTTTCGCGTTTATTGGCAAAATTGACCAAGCATGAATTCTGTTTTTCAAATACAGCAAAAACCAAAACTTTTTTCGCATTTTTTAAACATACGCGTGACGGCAACCTCATACTGGAGCTTTTTGAATAGGCACTTGACATTATCATTACAACATAATTACTAAAATACCGCAAGCAACGTGGGCTGAACAGCTAGTTTTCAATAAACAATGCAACTTTGGAACATTTTGGCTTAAACATTGTGCTCAGCAGTATTTTAGCATTATGTATATTTCATCTATTTGTTTTTATTAATTATCGTCTAACAAAGGATCTAATATATCTTAGTCATTGAATAGACCTTTTGCAATCATTTACAATTTTTACACTCTTTTTGCTTATTGAATACTGGAAAAAAACATGCATGTTTTGTTTGTGGAGATTCGTAGTTAAAATAGGGATTTGAATATATTTTCCATTCAATGCCTTTAATACAAAATATATCAGCTTTATTTGGATATATTCTTAAAATAATAAAATTTCGAAGTCAATTTGTAAGCAAGAACCTATTGAATTTAGATATTTCTGTACAATTTTCAGACTTTTTTAAAACGAAATGCTCAGAATTTTTGTCAAGCTATTTTTTTTTTATAAGCGATTCACCCCGAGCAAGGCATGTCACTGCCACTACTGCGCAGGGGGCTACATAGAGTGAAGAAAGGATGATTAAATATAGGAAATGTCAGAGGGCGGGTGATAGGCGGGTAAGGACACAGAGAATGAGGATTGGGTAGATGAGAGTGTTCTGAGAATAATTGGGAATTAGTGTGATAGGAGGTGTCTATTGACCCTACATTTAAACACCTGGAGATTGTAGCTGTCGGGAAAGCAGACTTGTGGAAGGGAGTTCCACAGGCGGGAAGCACGAGAAAAGAAGCTGTTGGAGTAGAATTTACGGTTACATCTTATTTGTTTAACTGTAAAAGGGTGGGACCTAGTTGCTAATCTAGTATTTGGTGTAAATTCCTGCTTAGGCGGCACCAGAGATCTAAGCTCCTCGGAGCAGAAGCCATGAAAGTACTTGTAGAAGAGGCACAGGGAAGCCACATCACGCCGGTGAGAGAGTGGTTGCAACCGGTCTGCCAAGTCAGTATCAACCACATTACAGATCCTCCTTTGTATTTTGTCAAGAAGCCCAAGGAGAGCAGCAGGGGCACCCGACCAGATATGGCAGCAATATTCTATACACGGGCGGATGGTAGATTTGTATATGTGCAGAATAGATTCAGGTGGGAAAAACTTCCGGGCCCTGCACAGAGAGCCGACTTTCATAGCAGCAGATTTGGCAATGGATTCGATTTTAAAACGAAATATTCAGGCAAACTAATTTTAAGTGTCAATACTAGCGCATCAAACGTCAGATGTAGAGTGCAATGGTGATTTTCCAAAGAAAAGGGAAATATGAACGTACCCTACTGTAAAAACCATTAGCCCATAAAAGACCCAACATTAGTAACCTATAAAATACATTGGTAAAAGTATTTGATAATGTTAGTAATAAACAGTTATAGAAATATTTAAAATCTGCTGTTAGATATGTTTAAATTTTCCCTGTGAAACTATTTTTTTGTTCACATTAGATTAATGGATTGATACTTTTCGAATATGCGAATGTGCGCTGTCTTAAAGTGGATAGCGGTTTGAAACGAGAAATCAGAGAGCAGAGTTCGAATTCATATTGAATTCGGTGCATTCACTCACAAATACGCTTTGGAAAGGTACTAATACGTCTCTTCTCCCTCCAGCTATGTTTCAAATAGCAGGACATATCGCCCGGTTCACACTCCACCCACGTCTATTGAACAGGTGAAGAGGCTCATTCCTTGTTCCCTGTTTAGGATGTGGTTTCCGGATTTCTCTTTTCCAATCTTTTCACTATTACGTAGCCCCCTGCACATCAGTGGCGTTACCGCCTTGCTCAGGGTGATATGATTAAAAAAAAAAAATTGGGATCTATATCTTTAGTTGACAGTCTACCGCAGAAAGAAATTGCAGCCTACCGTGGAAAATCTTCTACGCAATCAGTCATGTCTCTTTCGAGACGTGATAGCCCAAGCTTGAATCACGTATGGCACATAACCGATTGACTTTCAAAAAATTCAGATGACACAATGTTGATAGACCCTTGAAAGAAAATACAAGAAAGCGAGTATAATGGACTAAATATAAATTGCAAGAAAATCAAATGTATAGTTAACAGTAAAATGAAGAGTCCAACATTCAAATTACAAATTGAAGACACCAGAATGAAACAACTCTAGTAATCTATATATATAAAAGGCAATCTGTGAGTCCGTGTGTGGCTGTTCCCTATGCACGCCTACATTTTTTAAGCTACGCCATTCAAACTTTCTAGGGACACATACCTACAGGGAAGACAGGAAGACACATACTTTTTGAGTTTACGTTCAGCAATTTTCCCTTTCGAACTTTTTGGCCAATGGACACGATTGTTTACATTTGCTCCGTAAAACATCTAAGATCTAAGATGGTTGCTGAATTGCGTCACAGAAATCAAACCACACGTTTCAAACGCGACTAAAATATTTTTTATTAAAAAAAAATGAACCTTTATATTTAATTTTTATTCCAATGTTTTACGTCACAGAAATCAAATCACACGTGTCAAACGCGACTAAAATATTTTTTATTAAAAAAAATGAGCCTATATATTTAATTTTTTTCGACGTTTTAAAAATTCATTTTATCAACAAAAAAATGTGAATATTTTTCCTCGTAATTTTGAGACAAAATAATTTTTTTTTAATTTTTTTTTCAAACCAAAACCATATATATAAAATAAAAAGTGCCATCTTCTCTGAGTCGATCGGGCAACACCGGGCTATGAGACTAGTCTAAATATATTTGAAGTTTTTCACAGAAGCCGGAAATTTTATGGCAAATTAGCATCGTGAGTGATATCTTCCAAATACTAAAGAAACATTTTGAAACAGGAAAATTTCGTTAGAAACGAAGAATAGAGTAAAGGACATTTATTCAATATCAGTTTTCTACATGCAACTAAAAGCTGGATAATCTCTTCATAAATTAAGGAAAATACCTAAGACAACAGAAATATCGTTCTACAGGATGCGCACTATACTAAGAACTGAATATGTTCTCAATGAAGTTTTATTAAAAATGGAAACAGAAAGGTAACTAAGAATTAGCACCGGAAAGAGAGGTAGTTGAAATTCTTAAAGCAGATCATTAGGTAAGTGTACTTGTAAAATCCAGCAATCTCAAAATATACTGAAAGCAAAAAGTATAGATGAAAGCAGAACATCATCATCATCATTATTCTGCGGCCTCAGCCGAGATTCAAAATCTTGTCAGTAGCTGAATACTTGATGCTTCGCTAGAGCTACCAAGGGAGATTTTATCGTGATACCATCACTAGATGGGTTGCCTACTACGGCTTAAGAGAGGCACATTCACCCTCATTGAGAGAAGGATATCCCGCGCCAGTTTCCCAACCTGGTATTTTGTACAACTTCGCGGTAACCTCTCCAATGAGTGTGCGCGAGTGAGTGGGTTAAGAAGAGATAGCAAAAAAGACACGACGCAGGAAGATGTTGAGAGACAATAATCGCCAACATCTCTAAGGAACAAGACTTATTTTCCGCAATTTATAAATACAGAATTCTAATGGACCTGAAACTATGTTTTACCTCTCGCCTGTTTCTTATTTTTTCGTTTGCAATAGAAAATGCAGAAGGACACGTACCTGTGTTTCAACAATTATGCAAAATCATTGGAAAAAGTCTGCCACAAAAGCCAGATAGAGGTACTCAACAGCCTTGACGTATTTGGAAATAAACTTAGATTAATGAATAACCCGTAATGACAGAAAACTGTCCGAGTAAGGACTGGAAACAAGTTCAACAGATACACAAAGATAGAAAGGATATCCCTTCACACCTTATCTATTCAATACTATCATTATAGCCCGGCTTTGCTCGGGTGTAATGAAAGCTTTAAAACTAATCCATGATCCTGGAGCTCAGAGTCAGCCGAAAGAATATTTGTGTGAAGTTTGGTGAGAATCGGATAAAAAATGTGAATTTGTATAAAGGACATACACACAGATAAACAGACACACACACAAACATCTTGCCGTTTATATATATATATTATCGATTTTCTGTACTATTGTAAGAACTGCAACCTTGAAACTTCTGAATATCGTTTCTTATGTCTTTGTCTATGAGTGTATCAAATTTGAATAAAATCGGACCACTCCTTCTACAAATCTAATGGAGTCAAATCTGTCAAACGTGGAGGCCAATAAAATGGTCCACCCGTTCCGATCTATTTGTTAGAAAATTCCTGATTTAGAAACTGTCTAACACGCTGAGAAATGTGACAAGAAGCTCCATCTTGTTGAAAACTGTATTATCTTCCAAGTATATAGCTTCTTTTACAGATTATTTCTATTACAAATACAAATAAAGTTTTAAATCTTTTAAACTGCACACAAACTTTATAGACTCTTTATATAAGGTATTACAACTATTGGAGTTGATTCCAGACCTCATCATCCTTTTTGAGGAGCGTGGTTTCTGAGTGAAATGAGAAAATGCGAGATGACTCTCAAACATATGCATGCAAATGTTTTTCGCTTATTTGAATATATTTTTTTTGCTCATGCGCAAATATTTTTCAACAACACCGATTTTTACTGACATATTAAGGAAAAGGCTTCCATCAAATTCCTGACTCTTTCATTGCCTGAAATCATGTCGAAAACTTAGTAACAAAATTGGATGATTATAGTGATGATAGCCAAGAATAAATTTCAGCAACCAATTAACCACGCAATTTCCATTTCACAATCATTTAAGAAATATACGCAGACAACCTGAATGCGTCGATATGAGTTCACCTATTGCATTCACATTATCAGAATTTATTATGTGTAACCGAAGATAAAATAAAAACAAACCACTCGAAACGAACAATCCATACTCGAAATGTTGACATTTATATTAGATAACAAAAAGAACTAAGTAAACATATCTCAGAAAAACCTTAGAAAATAATGCCGTTCTTATTTTCACATAAAAGCTTTTTTTTAATTCTATTTTTTGTTCTTTTTAATCATTTCACTCCAAGCAAGGCGACAAAGCCGCTAAGGTGCCGAGGGTTATTGGGTGTAAAAGAGTATATCAGAAAAAAATGTAAGAAAAAAGAAAAACATATGATCAGAATTTATTATGTGTAACCGAAGAAAAGGTACAATCAAACCACTCGAAACGAACAATCCATACTCGAAATGTTGAACTAAGTAAAATATCTCAGAAAAAATTAGAATATAATGCCGTTCTTATTTTCACACAAAAGCTTTTTTTTAAATTTTCTTTTTTTTCTTTTTAATCATTTCACTCCAAGCAAGGCAACAAAGCCGCTAAGGCACCGGGGGGCTATTGGGTGTAAAAGAGTATATCAATAAAGAATGTAAGAAAAAAGAAAAACATGAAATTTGATCATCTTTCGCAAAAACGAAAATCCGACAATTGCATACAATACCTCTGTTCTCGAGACGTAATAGCCAAAAAGTACTATAGACTACCGACCCCAAAAATGTTCACCCACCATGAATTTTCGTGGGAAAAAATAAAGCTGGATACTTTTTGAACGAACTTTGAATAACAATGTAAGAAACGTGTTCTTGTTACGCGTTTCGTCTTTTATGATTTTAGTGGACTAACGTTTAGTGATGTTTAATAGAATACCTGCTACACACTATAAATCCATATGATTGTAACAGAAGAACTCAAATCTGTTCTTGATATAAAAAATCATTAGATTATTTTTACAAACTGCAACATGTTCATATTTAAATATTTCAAAGCTGATCCTTCTGCAAATAGTATAACTGATTACCACTGGTGTTAAATAATATTTATATTAGAACCTTGAATCAGTTCTCGTTGTTTTCCAACAGATGGCGTTCCCAGAATGTAGTTACAGATGTTAATTCACTTATAAGGAAGTACTTTAAGCAAGCTTGAAATTCAGTGTATATCATTTCTCCAAGTGTAAACAATTTTATTTTTCATATTGTTAAACATGTCGGAATTCGTGCCAAAATGTATTTGAGGAATATTTTACTGCACTACTTTATTCAAAAGAAATCTGGAGATAAAGCACACTGAATTCTAGTCTAGAATTACGGCTACCATTCTCTGTCGGAAACAGCAGAAAGAGATTAATTTAGACACTTCAAAGGTATCGATTTTAATGTTGAAAATAAAGAAGGCTCTGACGCACCAAAAAAAGACTGAAGATGAAAAATTGGAGGCATAACTTTTGAAAGACTCATATCAGTCTCAAGCTGAACTTGCAGAATCACGAATGTTTTAAATCGTTTGAAAGCATTAGGAATTATTAAAAAGCAAAGATATATGGCCGTACGAGTTGACGCCGAAGGACCATCGAACGGCGTCTTGTTACGTGTAAACAGCTGCTACAACAGCAGAAAAGGAAGATTTTCTGCATTGTATGTCAGCCGTCAATGAAAAGTGGATACACTATGATAACACTAAGCGTAGAAGATAGTGGGGTAAGCTCGGCTATGCATCAAAATCGGTGGCAATAACTAATGTCCATTGTTGGAAGCTTATTCGCATTCGGTGGGATATTCAGGGTGTAGCTTATGAGTTGCTTAAACTGACCGAAACCATTACAGGAGCACGCTATCGACTAAAATTTATGTTTGAGCTGAGCATTGAAGAGACATTGCAACATGATAACCATGAGCCAAATGTTACAAAACGGGTAAAATCCTACTTGGAAAAACTTAAATATAAATTCTACCATACTAAACTTATAAGTTCTACCATAATAACCTTATTTACCAGGCATGGCTCTGTTCGATTGTCACTTGTTTTGATCGACGGAACATAGCCTGGATAAACAGCATTTTCATTTTCATTTTAATGAAGATGCCAAAATATTGGTGGACTCATGGTCAGCCTCAAAAGACGTGTATTTTAATCGACGTTGAATTCACATTTTGACAGAAAGATTAGAAAAAGTCGTGGATAAAGACCGATAATCCTTTCAGTCCCATATTTCTTACGAATTTCCTTAAATAAAACATTACTTTTTTATATATATATATAAGCGAGAACATATTCAAGATCCTAATATTTTTTTTTAAATTTCTTTGATCGATACTTGAAGGAGGGATATCGTGATATCATAATGTTCGAATCACACAGGTTTCGCTTGAATTGAAAATCAGAAGTCAAACTTCTGATTTTTCCCTAAGCCGAAAAACAGACCTCTGTGATCAGTCGGAAATGCGCAAGATCTTCAGGCACAAGGTTGGCCCCTGTTAGTGCTTTTATATCAGCGTCACTTTCTTCTTCATTTGAATATCAAAGATAGAGTTCTTGAATGCCCGGATGCACTGACTTTATTTATTGGTCCTGTCAACTTTTCTTTCTTTTTCTCTCTCTTCTTTTTTTTTTCCTTCTCCTGTTTATGTCTCGTCTAAGTTTGCGGAATGCAGCTTATAATATAGGAAGTAATGTATAAAACAAGAATTTGGAATGTACATTTTAGAATTTGATTTGTACACCAAAATAAAGAATAAAATACTTCCTGATATACATCTAAATATATTGAATAAATTCACAGAATATCCCATCAACATTGCGCATCAGTTTAAACTGCTACCTATTTTTTGCATATATCTAAAATATGATTACGAGCTATCATTTCTTAATCTGAACATTTCATTGATATATATTGGAAAATTTCTAATTCTTCATATGAAATCAAGAAAATAGAATCATTAAAAAAAATGGTCGGAATATATCGAAGAAAAGCAACAATTTAGCAAACCATCACGTGAGTAACTCATTGTAGCTTCCCAGGTTTATTTTTGCACATGATGTAGTCGTAATATGTTGAATTAATATCTAGGTTTGCTGCTAGAAAAATTGGTTCACTATATCGTTATAGACAATTTTTTTATTCAATATTTTCACATTTATAAGCTTAATATTCGTTATTCACTGAATATTGCTGCTACATATGTTTCTGCTATATATTTAAAGATTCTTGACAAAACCAACAAAAAAATTGCCAGTATTATTAAACCTGACCTGGCATCTCGTTTTTAGTCATTGTTCCCTGCCGTATCTTTGCTTCCGGCTGCATTTTCTATAAGCATTTTACTGATTAAACATGGAGTTAAGCATTCCTTTTGGTACCTCGTTATTCTATTCAATATCTTCACATTTATAAACTTAATGTTCGTCATTCGCTGAATATTGCTGCTACATCGGGTTCGGTGCTTCTGTTATATATTTAAAGATTCTTAACAAAACCAACAAAAGAATTTCCAATATTATTAAACCTGACCTGGCATCTCGTTTTCAGTCATTTTTTCCCTGCCGTATCGTTGCTTCCGGCTACATTTTCTATAAGCATTTTACTGATTAAACATGGAGATAAGCATTCCTTTTGGTACCTCGTTATTATAATTTTATATACAATAATAGATTGAAATATAGGTCACATTATTTTATAGTTAAAATGGTTAGATTTAACAATAAATTTGATGCTAACAATTTCTTCTCTCGTAAGTTTCTCTGTGAAACTTAATTCTAGTTTTTTTGCTTTCCCGTTAACTTTGATCTTCAAAATCGTAAATGCAACGTCAAACTTTATCGTCTGTGTTCTTAATTCCCGTTCTTTTTTGTTTTCTTTCATTGATAATGATTTGACTTCTCACATTCTCTCGAACTTAGTAACTGCTTGTGTATTAGTTGTTCTATTGACTTGCTTGGGAAGAAATGATTGAAAAATAACATCAACTCTTAAATAGCAACAAAGTGCCACTTGCAAGTTGCACAGGAATGTTTCCAAATGATGTTTTAGTCTTTCAAATTACCACAATCAGAACCATTTCAAACAGTTTTTTTTAACAAAATAAACAAGTCTACAGTTTAACTCTGATTAAAATATTAGCGTATTCCATTTAATGGCAGGGATAATTGTTGGATCCATATCAAAGGGGGGATTTTGGTTTCAAATTTTCGAGATAGATATGCACTATTGAAATATTAGTATGTGGAAGAATTACAACATAAGCATTAACTATAAGGGGAAACGAAAAGACTAATTAGCGAGAGAGTAGATAGCGATTGACAGCTTAATGTTGGTTGGGAAGGATAGCGCTGGAAAGGAGTTCCAACAAGCTAGAAATGCGAGAAAGAAAATTTTAGAATAGAATTTAAGGCTACATCTAGCCAATACAACTGTAAATTGATGAGATTTTAAATTCAAAAAGTCTAGATACCATAGCGTAGAGCTAATCTGAACTACCATGGAAATATTTATAGAAATGACACAGGCAACCTTACATGGGTAGGAAAATGACAAAAGCAGACCTTTTCCTGACAACCTCTATATCCTTTTCTTCTCCTTTTATGCTCTACTCTCACGCAGCACGCTTCGTACTGCTGTTTCAATCCTTCTTTTACCAATTCTCCATGTTATGAGATTGGGAGAAATATTGATAATGTTTAATAAGATTCGAAAAGTATAATGTAACCCTATTTCTACAGATAAAAAAATTCTTAGTTTAATACGACGAAGCGAAAGAAATTCTTATTAGTTGGAGTTGTTATTGCAGTTCGTTAAGTTGCAGTCTGGATGTAACGACTGAGGGAAAAGAGTTCCAAACCGGGAGCCATGCCGATTGGATACCAGCCATAGAGACAGTAACGGTCGCCTACCATAGAACTCATGGCTGAAGATATAAAGAAACGTAGAAAAACCAGCCGACGATGAACTAAAGAGTTAAAGTCGAATAATGCGCCTCCGATAGAGTCCTAGATTAATATGTATAAAAATAGAAAGAATCAAGTTTCAGAGCTGCCGACCCGAGAGCGTCGTAATAACTGGTGCCGTTTTGACAGCATCAACCCCGACTCAGGTTCCGGTCATCATCATCACAATAGGTTCCGAACCAGGGGCAGCGAGCCAGCCAAGTGGCGATGTTACTAAAAGCAATATATTCTGAAACAGTTGTCTGAGTTATTTAAGACTGCCCAGCGGTAAAAATAATGGAAGAATAACTGTGTCCATAAAATAAAGATGTAATATCAATAGCTGGCCGCTCGTATTCCGAGGGTTTCTGTCTAGTAAGGTAGCTAGCCAATCCCTGATGCAGACGCCTGCTCATACACATTTCTGTGTGTGTGTTTTTTTGTTTGTTTGTTTGTTTGTTTGTTTGTTTGTTTTTTTTTTTCATTATTCACAGAGTCCACCTGGGGTTTAAACCACAGTTGTTGCTTTCAGGAAAGGGGGTCATTACTTGACATTATCAACAAAACTAGTATGCTTCAACGCTCAGTCAAAATTATCAACGTTACCTAAATAATTCCAGCCCGTGGCATGGTCGATAATATAAAAAAAACTCAGCATCTTGACAAATCGAACATGGTGAGATTCGAACTATTGTTTCGTGACTAGAAAGCGAAAATCCTAATCACTTGACTGTGGTCCTATAATAAAGATGTAATAAATATTAACTAAAAATTAACCTAACTTAATTGCGATCACCACAAAAATATTTATCTTCGAAATGATTTTTTCTGAAACAGCATTTCTTTATCGCGTTATATTTTTGTAGATTTTCACCCGTCTTACACACACACACACACACACACACACACACACACACACACACACACATGCATATATATATATATATATATATATATAAAATAAAATAAATTTCGATGTTCAAAATTGTTGAATGATCATTTCAACATGAAATTCCTAAGAGATATTTCACATCTCATCGGCAAATATTAATTAGGATCGGGTTTTTGGGATTTAGCTTCCTATTTTTCCTTTTGGATTAAAGTTATTTTAAATATGTATATATATATATATAGTGTATCGAGGCAGCAAATAATTTTCTAAACATATACTGTTAAATATAAGAGACAATGAACGTCTATTATGTTTAATCATGAGCCGTTCTCGTATTTTGGCTTTAATTTCAGGTGAAAATAAAAACAAAATTTCTGTAACACTTGGATAATTTTTTATTAAGTTGGTTCTAAGCTTTCAGCTCACATGAGCCATCTTCAGAGAGGTTACAAGGACGTTAACGTAAAAACCTCCACCATCAGCGACAATTTTATCTTGTATTGACATAAAAACTTTGCTAAGCAACAATAACACTTACCAAAAATAGCAAACGCAGTTCGTAAATTTGTAATGCGTTTCTATGAGGTCACACCACGTGAGAGCTTGAAATGATAACAGAACCATATATTTAAATGCAATGTAATGTGGTATGACTAGATTTAAACGTGATTTTATTAAGTGTGGGTTGGTTGGATTTAATGTAGATGGCCTCCAATAGCTGAAGGTTCTTTTTACTGAGCGGATGAGTGAAGATTAATGCATTTTTAACTAAAATATTAATAAAAATTATCCAAATTTTGGAGAATTTTTGTCTTTAATTTTCACCTCAAATTAAAGCCAAAATACGATGTTTAGAACGGCTCATGATTAAACATAATAGACATTCATTTTCTCATATTTAATATTATATAGCAGAAGTGGAAGCTGTTTTTAAATTTTTCTTCTCTAGAGAGCTCAATCGTAATGAGAGCATAATATATTAGTCACCCACATACAAGCCTGTTTTGCAGTATCACAGCTCATCAGTGTGGCTAGACACATCCACTTGCTTCTGGCCGGGATCGAAATTCGAACGATTTGGTATCAGTCGCAGTTGATACTCCCTACGCCAATTGTTTAATTCTCTCCCGGCCAGAAGCAAGTGGATGTGTCTAGCCACACTTAAGAGCTGTGATACAGCGAAACAGGCTAAAATGTGGATGACTAATATATTATGCTCTCATTGCGTTTGAGCTCTCTAGAGAAGAAAATTTTAAAAACAGTTTCCACTTCTGCTATATAAGCGTGGACTCTTCAGAAATTAATTGAGTTCTTTCGGTGACTGGCGTGTGTATACACTGCTTATAAACAACACGTTAAAATTTCCCTTCTTTCGTTCTGTGCTCCTATTGCTTAACGGGTAACCACACCAAGTGACACCAAATCGGTCTAGTTTTGATCCCGGCCAGAAGCAAGTGGATTTTCTAGCCACACTGATGAGGTGTGATACAGCAAAACAGGCTTGTATGTGAATGACTGACTATATATATATATATATATATATATATATATATATATATATAATTCCAGGTGAAGAGGATTCAAGGGTTTCTTTTTTTTTTTTTTTTGAGTGCTCTGGCATTTATTTTATTACAAAAAGTGCTCAATATAATGAGTGTTATAGAGCTTAATATAATAGGCTAGGATGGGAGGTAAGGGAAAAGGGAAAAAAAAAAGAAAAAGTTGGTTAGTATTTATTCTTTTACGCCAAATCCCAAAATGAATCTGATTAGCCACAAGAAACACCCACGCACATACACAGCAAACCAATGCTTTTTGTCATTTAAATGTAAATCATCTACAAAACTAACATCATCATGGGCTGACGATGAGAATCTATCTCGAAACATAGAAATTTCCGTGTCGCAATGTACAATTGATACATATATATATATATATATACAATGTTTAGCCGTACTTAACCCTGCTAAATTATGAAGATTTTTATAGCCAAATGGTCAAGGCCCGTTTGATCAAACGACGGCTTTCCTAGAAAGGTTTGCGCAATTTTCAATAGTTCTTTAATTATTTTTTTTAATGTTTAGACTGGTAGATGTAATAAGATTATTTTAAATCAATGAAGCGTCTACACATACATCAGTATATAGATGTGCTGTAAAATCCTCCGTCGATGCAAACCGGGTAGAACCAAACGTGGATGCAAATGAGTAGAAAAGAACCACCACACTATCCAAGCATATAGATTATATTAGGAAAAGATTCTGTTGCATCAGCCACAAATGATTATTTTTTACTCAAGTTCACTCAATAAAAGATTTGCTAGCGAGTGAAAATGTTTTCAGAAAGTAGCACTAAAACGACAAACAACCCTCTTCAGTTTTAAATAACGAGTCGTCCTTCTCGTAGACATGTTGCTAGTAAAGACTAGATGAGTTTCCTCTGTTATCTAACTCACAGCCTACGGGTTATCGGCTCAGCATAAGGAATCGGACACCGATTTCAAATTCCTTTTGAAATAACTGAATTCTTTTTCTCACAAATACATTTTACAACAATATATATATACATATATATATATATATATATAAACATTTGAGCCCTCCATCTTGATCACTTATAATATTAATGAAATTAATATTAGGATCGGGTTTTGGGGATCTACCTACCAGATTATCCTCTTGGATTAAAAATATTTAAAATACATATATATATATATATATAGATATATATATATATTCGTCATCTACATACAAACCTGTTTGGCTGTATCACAGCTCATCAGTGTGGATAGACATCCACTTACTTCTAAGCCATAAGAACAAGGATGCGGTGAATGTACAGTTTAGCGTGTTCTTTAATAGTAATGCATATATCGCAGAAGTGGTAGCTGTTTTTTAATTTCCTTCCCTAGAAAGCTCAATCGAAATGAGAGCAGAATATATATATATATATATATATATATATATATATATATATATAAACTTCATTATAAATGGAACTTTGTGTCTCTGTGTGTATGTGTGTGTATGTCTCTATATGTGTGTGTCCGTTACCTACAGACACCGAAACGGATGACTCGATTTTCTTGTAAATTTACACAGTTGTACTATAAACGTCTGCGAATGTTCTTAGTTAGGTTTTGTGTTGAGGTACCCCCGATAACTATCGAAAATCGAAAATGTCGGGTTATGGAAGGAGTGGTCCAATTTTAATAAAATTTGATACACCCATAGACGAAGACATAAGAAACGATATTCAGAAATTTCAAGATTGCAGTTCTTACAATAGTGCAGAAAATCGATATATATATATATATATATATATATATATAAGGCAAGAAGTTTGTGTGTGTGTCTGTTCATCTGCCTGTATGTCTGTATTTTTCCAATCCTTTTATTTGAGTTCTTGCTTGGGGTTTGGCTCTAAGTAGGTATAATTGTAGTTCTTAGTCTCAGCCATGATACCATTTACTCAGAGGACTTATTTAGCCTTCAAAATTCAGTTTACGACGAAAAAAACGTATTTGATATCGATACCAGGAAAAGGAAATTTGACTTACATTCATTCATTTTTCTTTCAGTCTACGGTTTCGCTTTAACTGGAAACAACTATTGCTTTTTAGTCTTTTGTGCCAACGTCCAAAGAGCCTGAGCTCCAGGACCATGGATTAGTTTTAATGTTTTCAACACACCCGCGCAAAGCCGGGCTATACTGTAGTATATATACATAGCGTTGAGTTGGGATGGTTTTTGGCGCCAATATTATTGATTTTCAGTAGTTTTAATGATAAACTTCACTTTGTTCACCAGATATTTTATCGCCCAGTCTTAGATACCAGTGTGGAGATAGAGCGTTGATAGTTTTAGGGCAAAGAATTAGTCACTATCACCGAGTAGGTTAATGCCGACTTCGATTTTTCCCGAGGAAAAACACCCCCAATGAGTAACATTATAAAGTTTCCTCACGGAAAAGTTTACGTCGGCATGAACTTGCTCAGTTAAAGCTACAAATTGTTAGCGTTCGATTGAGGAAGGTGGGTTTGAGCATATTATATACACAATGTAAACACACGCCAGGAGCCGGGAGTGTTCAAATTAATTGCTGAATTGAACGATGCGATTAATTTTAAATTACATGACTCGCCAGTATAACAAGGAAAGAATAATTACCAACATTTGCGAAAAAAAACTTACTCATGCCACCGTGTATGTCATTTTTAACGAAACTTGCATAAAAGAAGGATTGATGCCGAAATACCCAATATATATATATATATATATATATATATATATATATATATATATACTCTTTTTTGTATCCTTATTTATAAAATGTTATATTTCTTGCTTAAAAACAAATTGCTTCCCTTATTTATCTAAATCCGCTGCTATGAAAGTCGGTTCTCTGTGTAGGGCCCGGAAGTTTTTTCCGTCTAAATCTATCCTGCACATTTATAAATCTACCATCCGCCCGTGCATTGAATACTGCTGCCATATCTGGTCGAGTGCCCCTGCTGTTCTTTTCCTCGGGCTTCTCGATAAGGTTCAGAGGAGGGTCTGTAATGTGATAGATACCGACTTGGCAGACCGCCTGCAGTCTCTCTCCCACCGGCGCGGACGTGGCTTCCCTGTGTCTCTTCTATAAATACTTTCACGGCTTCTGCTCCGATGAACTTAGATCACTGGTGCCCCCTAAATACGTATTTGAACGAGATACTAGATTAGCAACTAGATCCCACCCTTTTACAGTGAAACCGATAAAATGCAGCCGTAACTTCTACTCCAACAGTTTCTTTCCTCGCACTTCCCGACTGTGGAATTCTCTTCCAAACGATTGCTTCCCCGACGGCTACAATCTCCAGGAGTTTAAATGTAAGGTCAATAGACACCTCCTAACACAATAACCTGCTCCCATTCTATCAAACACTCTTCCCATCTGCCCAACCCTCATCCTCGCTATCCTTACTCATCTGTCACCTTCCTCCTGACATTCCCTATGTCTAACCACTTCTTCTCTTTACCTTCCCCTATGTAGCCCCATGCGTAATAGTGGCAGTGGAATGCCTTGCTTGGGGTGAGATGATGAAAAAAAAAAAAAAAAAATTTACGAAAAAAAACTTACTTATGCCACCGTGTATGTCATTTTTAACGAAACTTGCATAAAACTAGGATTGATGCCGAAATACCCAATATATATATATATACATACATATATATATATATATATATATATATATATATATATATATATATATATTCCCATTTGTTTTCTCCTTTATATCTCTCTCACTCAATTGCCTACCAATTTTCACGTTATCACCTGCTTTAATTCAGAACCGCTTTTCATGCATTCTTCTTTCCAAATCTTCAATCATCCTAACATCTCTCATTTCTTCTTCTTTTCTACCTTTCTTCATCGTTTCCAAAGAAATCAATTTCTTCTTCCTCAATTACTCCATGATTCATTCAGCTTTTGCCTTGCCACCCTGTTTTCTCCCTCATTCGTCCAACCTATTTATTTTCTATCATTCACACCGATTAGCGACGCAAAGAGAACAAGACGCAGCTTACACTCCCATCGACAATGACTACGTCTTCGTGACTGACAATCGTCAAGAGTTCTACACTCATCTTAACATCAGAGGGAAGAGACGTTAAATACAATTACGGAGTGATTCCACACGATAGTGCCACTCAAAGGACAATTCCCACATCCACTTGCCCTGAACAAGGACAGATATAATTGGCATATTGACCAACACTAAACAAATAAGCGCAAATCAATGATAGTCTTCATCTTGTGATCGTCGATTCCTCTTTGTTTTCTGTGTTCTGCCAACGGCATAGCCATTATCAGGTGGTCTTGGCAGTAGACCGCTATCACCGATGCTCTTAAGTATGGGTTAAAGAGCAAGAATAGAGACCTGAAAGACAACAGGTCTGGGGATTGATGTAAAGTGCTAAGATCGATAGGCCCGCAAAATCGGCGACAGATAACAGGGATGGCAGGTGAGATAACTGCAGGTGCAGTTCGATAGTTTCAGCTTACGTTATGCGTAGATAACTTTCGTTCATAATTAATGACCAATATATCTATCTATCTATCTATATATATATATATATATATATATATATATATATATACAAGTGTAGAAAATCTTAGGCAGATTTTTTTTTTTTAATCATTTCATCCCGAGCAAGGCAGAAACGCCACTGATGTGCAGGGGGTTACATAAATGTAAAAAGATTAATTAGAAAAGAGTGAGGAGTACAAGCTAGTTAGAAAGGAACAATAGAAAGCTGAGAAAGCAGGTGCAATGACAGATACATAGGCGGAGAGAAAGTGAAGGTTATACAGGGGAGGGGAGAGAGCTAGAGGCCAGTGGTTAGTAGATGAGTATTAACTTTGCATTTAAATTTCTGGAGGTTGTAGCCGTCAGGAAAGCAAGAATACGGGAGTGAGTTCCACAGGCGGGAAGTGCGAGAGAGGAAGCTGCAGGAGTAGAATTGTCGTCTGCATTTGGCTAACCTGACTGTGAATGGGTGGGACCCAGTTGCCAGTCTGGTTGCACGGGTAAACACCTGTTGAGGAGGCATCAGTGACTTAAGCTCATCCGAGCAGAAGCCATGAAAGTATTTATAGAAGAGACAGAGGGAGGCCACATTTCGACGGTGGGAAAGTGGCTGCAGTCGAGTCGCCAGATCTGTACCTATCACATTACAGACTCTTCTTTGGAGCCTTGTTAAGTCTTTTTAAATTAAAAAAAAGAAAACCAAGTGATATTATTTGTATTTGTCTACGGCCGTATCGTGTTGAATACACCGGTTCCCGCCAATACCAGGTGTTGTAAACGAAAGGACCAAGAATGGTCCTCCAGGTTTGAGGGTTGGTTGCAGGGCTAACAACCCTGCCCCATAAAAACAGTTTCTTACAGAAACAGCAACAAAAAGTTGCTGCCCTATGCAGCATTGGTTGTGATGGATAAATGATGATGATTATTTGTATTAAAACAAATATATATAGTCTTAAATATTTGAAACATAAAACAAAATTAATTTAACCTTGCCCCTGACATCATAGCTCACGTGCCCTGTCAATATTTCCACATAAAAAATAGGCTGGAAGAGGTTTAACCTGTGGCAGGGGGTGTCATCACTATACCTGTAGGCATGGTCAGCCATGTCTGGTACAAGGCAAACAGAGCCGGAACTCGCCACAATTTAGATTTTATCGGAATTATCAGAAGGTTATCAGAAAGTGGATTTGTGGAAGAATAAAATATACATTTTGTATGCTTAAATAGAAATATATAAACAGAAAAGAATAACATGAATTGGTAGAGATAGCTAAAATCTCCAGAAGTTTAAGTGCAACGTCAGTTACCATCTTCTACCTTCTTCATTCACAAATTTATCATATCTTTTCTTTTACTTCCCCAAACACGTGTTCCGTCTTATTTTTTTATTTCCTTTTCTCTCACTGCAACCCCCTGCCTTGGTTAGATCAATCTATTACACACACACACACACACACACACACACACACACATATATATATATATATATATATATATATATATCGTATTTTTATTTAATATTGCTGCCATATTTCATCTAATGTTCCTGCTATATACCTCGAGTCTCTAAAAAAGATTCTGTAATTTTATCCGTCATGACCTGTCATCTCGACTTTCATTGTGTGTCCCTATCCTTATTTCTGGTTTACGGCCACATGCCATTAAAAAGGACTACCGAATTTAAGCTATGCCGAGCCTAGTCGGGAACTAGATGGGTGACCTTCTGGAAATATCAGGCACTGTAAGCTTGGATGTGTGGGTGTTGTAATTTTGAGTCATTCAGAATTTTTCATAGAAAAGCAAAGTTCAAGTTAAAGTTGTATTCGGTATATTTACGAGGAAAAACAATTAGAAAAGTTATGGTTTAATTAGTAAGACTTGTGTCAATAAATCATGTTTCTTTAAAGAAAAAAATATCGTACAATTTGAAATATAAAGAGCAAAATGTTGATAATCCGTAAAAAAAGCAAATTTATCAGTCAAATGAAATATTCATTTCGGCAATAAAATGTCGTGATGACTTGAAGTACGGACAGCATCCATCATTTAATAGCAGCCGCTGCTGATGTAGCGAACGAAAAAAACGAATCGGTTCTCCTATAATGTGAGGCCTACCTCAGTATATCGTCTACCTCGGTACAGTGCAGAAGTCTACCGTGCCCCTCCCTTCACGTAAAACCAGCGACAAAAGTACGCACTCAGGTAATTGAGCGATCGTGGTTTAATGCTAAAACGATAATTCTTAAAAAAATCCACAGTGTTGGTAGTCAGCTGTTTCAGTCACCTCTTGATCATTTTTGCTGAAATATGAGGAGAAAAAATTCAAGTGATCTATTTGTGCCATTTCTTAAAAGATATCTTCTATGTGCCCTGTCCTTTCAGGATGTAGGCGATCATGGTTCTCCACGTCTCCCTATCTCTTGTGGCTCCTAGTATGTTTGCTCCCGTTACTCCTGTCAACCACTGTTCTGTCAAACACCTGATCAGGCCCTGCCAATATGTTATCCGCTGCCTTTCTCTGTGTCTCTTTCCTTCTATCTGGCCAGTCAGTATCAGGTTCTCCAAACTCTCCTTCCTCATTGCGTGTTCCAGGAACTTCAGTTCTCTCTTCCTGATGCTCAGTATTAATTTCCTCTTTGTTGCCTTTCTTTCCAACACCTCATCGTTGTTTGCATGCTCAGTCCATGATATCCGCAGCATCCTTCTGTAGACCCACATTTCCGCTGCTTCCAGTTTTGTCCTCATTTTCGATGATATTGTCCAGCATTCGCTGCTTTATCGAAGAACTGATATCACGTAGCAGTCCAGCAATCTTTTCATTGTTTCCAATGAGATTTTCCTGTGTGTGAGTATTTTGCTCAGCTTCTGGAACGCGTCCATTGCTATGCCAATTCGCCTTCGGATCTTCTTGTCGCACTTTCCATCTTCAGTTAGGACACTTCCTAGGTATTTAAATTTTTTGTACTTGCTTGATTCTGGTATATCCCACATTTATTTGGCATTTTGGGTTGTAACCTTTTGCTGATGACCATGCACTCAGTTTTCTTAAAGTTTATTTGTAGTCCTTTTTTATGTATTGTATTTAATAGCGTGTTTATTTTACCTATTTCTATAATTAATATTACTATAGATAGATATAAGCTTTAAGCAAATATGTATACTCGTACAATATATTATAGTTCGATGCTGCGGTAAACCTTACGCTATATATACTGAGGTAGACCTCACGCTATACTGAGGTAGACCTCACGCTATATTGAGGTAAACCTCATGCTATATTGAGCTATTTGTTTAATTAAGTTCGAACGATAAAAAAAGAAAAGGGCTTCCAAGAAAATAGAACAGAAAAAAACCTAAATTTGATCGGCAAAGTAAAACAGAAAAGAAGAGCCACAAATAAAACCAGTAATAATTTTCTCTTCGGATTGGGATTTCCCAACATTTTTTTTTCTTTCGAACAGGTAGGTTCACGAATGGCGGCAAAATATTTTGTCGAAAAAAGAGAAGGACATAGTGTGTCTGATGAACTCATTAATAGGTTTAAAAACGAATTTGAATGCCGACATGTGTAAATTCTGGATGCGATCCCTAAAAAGGACATGATATATGAAATGACTGATGCGGGGTTACTCGCCCTGAGTGAAGCTTTCAACTTTGTAATGTGACTGTTAAAAGAAAACATATAGTAGCACCAACGAATCAATGACTAAAGCGCCGCTCAATATTTTTTTTAACAACGGTAAATCTTTTATTATTTTGGTTCATTTCAAGTTATTATTTCTTATCATTCTTCCTGAATTGCGGCAATGACACAAATAACGTAATTATAAAAATAGAAATTATTCTAATTTTCTAACGTTTTTTTTATCTCTTCAGGTTTGTTTTGAAAATTATGCTCGGCAGATAATCGAAATACTTCGATAAAATTCAGCGGTAGTTTTGGAGTTAATGAGACACATTTAATTTAAGTACCTTCCTTTTACATGTGAAATTAATGAATGACTATTCGTGTTCGTCTAAGATCATACTAATTTAATTTGCATGTTTTTAGAACAAGTCACCGACATAAATTTTGTATATACTCCGACCGTTCTATTTATAAAATGCTAGTTTTATTATTAACCAGACATAACCAGGATTGTGTTATTACTTGTGAAACAGACAGCCATATTAAATTGAAAAACCAGATCTCATTTCAGGTGTCTTCGGTTAAAATATGACAGCTAATTTAGACCAGCAGCAAATAAAGATCTACAAACACGATGCGATATATAAATTGCCCAAAAATAACAAACATCTCATTTTAACACATATATTTACCAAAATTACGCAAAAATACCTTAAAGTGATTAAGAGTAATTTCATTCAATAAAAACACCATTGGCATCAATCACCAACTTCAGATGACTTTGGCATATTCTGAAACTAACAGTATAGCCCGGCGTTGCTCGGGTGCAATGAAAGCTTTAAAACTAATCCATGGTTCCTAGAGCTCAGACTCTTTGGACGTTGGCATGAAAGACTAAAAAGCAATAGTTGTTTCCAGTTAAAGCGAAACCGTAAGGACTGAAAGAAAAATGAATGGATGTAAGTCAAATTTTGATTTCCTAGTATCGATATCAAATAAGTTTTTTCATCATAAACTGAATTTTCAAGACTAAATAAGTCTTCTGAGTAAATGGTATCATGGCTGAGACTAAGAACAGCAATTATACCTACTTAGAGCCAAACCCGAAGCAAAATCTAAAATAAAAGGTCTGCAAAAATACAAACGACACACACACACAAACATCTTGCCTTTTATATATATATATATATATATATATATATATATATATATATATATATATTCTCGATTTTCTGCACTATTGTAAGAACTGCAACCTTGAAACTTCTGAATATCATTTCTTATGTCTTTGTCTATAAGTGTATCAAATTTGATTAAAATTGGACTATTTCCTTCTATAACCCGATTTTTTTGATTATCGATTTTCGATATTTATCGGGGGTACCTCGACACAAAACCTAGCTAAGAACACTCGCAGATGCTTATATTACAACTGTGTAAATTTTTCAACAAAAATTGGTTCAGCCGTTTCGGGAATCTATAGGTAACGGACAAACACACACACACACAGAAAAATTCCATTTATAAATAAGTTTAGATTTCGATTCTTCTGGAACTTCTTTTTTATGCTGGTGAATTCTTCCATAATCCTTGCCTTCAGTGCATCTTTGGTGTTACAAAGAGTTTTGTTGATCTCTTGGTCAACTACGCCTCACACATAATAATCAAGACTGGTGCAGTCTGAGGAATAAGATGCAAGAGTTTTGTTGTTCCAAAAAATGCATTGCAATCAGGAATTGATTCTCTTGCTTGTGTGACATGCTTCAGAGTTCTTTTGTCAGATATAGCGTTTTCCATCAGCCACATCCTTGACCCTGGATAGCAATACTTCCTCAGGTCACTTGACATACGCCACTGTTACGCCTTCACCCACAAATTCGTGAGTTTTTATCGTATCAGATTAATATTGATGAGTTTCCCGAAATGTCGTGCATTCTTAATCACCATTAAGACTCATCCAACTCTTTCCAAATTTTCTGCACTATCCTCAGATTGACACTGAAATGTTCGTGTTAAAACTACCGGCACGAATGCCAAACAGTATAGCATGTCGTTTCCAAATTTCTGGAGGATTGAATTGAGTCGACAAGTCACTTGAAATACGCCTGTGAAAAGCATTCACCAAAAAGTTCGAAAGTTTTTGTCGTATCATATTAATAAGAGTGAGTTTTTCAAGATGTTGTACATTCGTAATCACCATTATAACCTGCTCCGATAATCGAGCACATTACGTTTGGCCTCTTCAGAAACAGATAACTAAAGGGATTGTCTTTCTTCAATACCCTGTTAGATTATAAATTCTGTGATATAGTCCTTATATCATTTATGGATCGAATTAGAGTTTAGCTACCACTACGGATATGCGTTGTGGTTCATTGGGTATCAGTTCGTAACGAGAAATCGAAGATCCAAGTTCGAATTCCAGTTCAATTCACGTAAGGCACTTACACGAAAAAATATCTTTGTGAAAGCTATAAATCTATCTCTTTTTCCTCGAACTATTGGTTAAATAGCAGAAAAGATTTGGTTCTTTTACTTTGGTTGACAACCAGTCTTCCACAGAATTTAGTGGAAATAAAGAAAAACTTTCTGCTAAGTCAGTCATATTTCTTTCCAGACAATCGTCTATCACGTATGGCATTTAACTAACTGATTGAACCACAACGGTTAGACAAGTCTGTTCTGTTAATACGTTCGTCTCCACGGCTATCTCCACAACAAACCTTCAGAGTCGTGTTTCTACTTAAAGTCAAATCACTTATCTTTTCATTAGGAATGTTTTTTAGAATTAAATCGCATAACACATATGCTATGTTTCGGCTTTTTTATTATAGGGAATTATTTAGCAAATTATATTGTTGCAGGGCCTGATCTGGTGGATGACAGAACGGGGGTTAAGAGGTGTAACAGGAGCAAACATACTAAGAGCCACAAGGAGACGTGGAGAACCATGATCGCCTACGTCCTGAAGGGACAGGTCACATAGAAGAAGAAGATATTGTTGACAAAAAGAAAGAAGTGGTCAAAAGAGACATTCCAATGCTAGAATTTGCAGATACAAGTCCCTCGAAAGTTAATATTCTTATGAACAAAGTTTACAGGAATAAATTCCGTTTTCATCAAGAAATCTCATCACAATGACAAGTAATTTAATAGAGTCAATAAGTATCAATTGACCCTATTAAATTAACTCTATTAATTGATCCTATTAAATTTATCGTATGTCTGTCGCTGTTTTTTTTTTTGTTTTTTTTTGTCAGCAGATCTTGTTATCTTCTTAATCCTTAACATATCCTCTTCTGTTTTCAAATTCACACTTTTCTCCCCAAGATGTTTAGTGATGAAACTATGTTGTACTTCAGTATGTTGGCGTAATCCCCATCATTCATGTTTTTGTAGACGATATGTAGCTCGCCAGTGGGATTAGAACCCATACAACAAAAGAATAAGTCGTTTCCGCTAACAAGATTAACTTTTGAGGCAAAACAATTTCTTTCTGCATATCTTCATGGTACCGCCAATCTCATTGGATAGCCTCTGAACAAAATAGTTTGATATTATATTTTTGGATAGCAGTCAGTCAATTAAGTGCCATACGTAATACACGCTTGGGCGACCATGTCTCTTTAGAGACATAACTGACTGGGCAAAAGATTATCCCGCAGTAGTTTGCCATTACATTCTGCGGTAGACTGGTTGCCAGCCAAGGCTATAGAATCCAATCTGTCCCGTTATTTAGCCCATAACTGGAAGAAACAGATAGAATAATTCCTTTCTCAAGGGTCTTTGCGCGTAAGTGAATGCAAGGAATTCAACTGAAATTCGAACTCGGCTCACCGATGTCTTGTTCCGATCCGATCCGATATCCACTTCACCACAACGCACATCTTCTTTGACAACAGAATACTATCTAAAAATTTTGAAATGTTATCTTTAGTTTCCAAGTGCGAATTTTAACGTTTCTTTTTGAGTATTTGAAACCGTCATGCTTTTTCAGTCTTTGTGGGGCGTGCTACAAAATTGTAAGATTTATGAGATAACATAAACTTCATTCCTTAATGATATTCAGCTGCAGAAAAAACTGAAATGGATATTACATCTAACTTGAAGATTAAATAATGAAAAAATCAAAATGTTGACATTCAACACTATATTTAAACAAAGGTTTAGAAAGAAAACTCCAGCCAATACTGAAAAGAGTTTTAACAGAAACCACATCCATTGAGGACTACAAACAGCGGCAACAATTGAAATGGGTAGGATATGTTTCTCCAAAAGAAAATAATAACATATAAAGATGCTGAATTTTCTCACTACTTAAAAACATAGTTAGGAAGGAAAACCCCATCAGTACTGAAAATAGTAATAACAGACACCACATCACTTGAGTACTACCAACTAAAATAGATAGCAAATGTAACTTAAAAATGATGCTGAATTTTCTCACTACTTAAAAACATAGAAAGGAAATCCCCCGTCAGTACTGAAAATAGTGATAATAGACACCACATCACTTGAGTACTACCAACTAAGATAGATAGGAAATGTAACTTAAAGAGAAAATAACGACATAATCATTATTAAGAAATTTGTTTCTGAGAGGTGCCAGACATTTTTTTGCCTCAGAATCCATCTTGCCCATTTTCAAATCGACTCTTCGTCCGTCCATTGAATATTGTTGTTCTCTTTAGTTTATTACTTTGGCTATATATCTCAAGACTCTTGATAAAATACAAATAAGGGTATTTAATATTATTGGTCATGACCTTACATTTCGATTTCATCACTTACCCACTGCTCACGCTGTTTCTTATATGAATAATTTTTATGACAATTTTCTGGTGAACACTCTTTGCAAACTCGACCGCCTGAATTTAACTGTTGCTTGGTTGCTTGATTTTTTTGTGATAAATCATCCTATATTGGTCACTTCATACGAAAATCTAAACATTTTATGCACGATAAATTGTATACCTTCAACTACAAATAAAATGTCTTGTTAGTCATTTTGCTTTAAAATATATTGCAAGCGATTCTACTATAAATTATATTTCTGGTCATTTTGTCTTCAAATTGTATCGGTGCTAATTTTATGAGCAATATGTATTGTTGGGAATTTTAATATAAACATGCATTGTTGGTAAATTTTGCATAAAATTTATTGCTGGTATTTTAAATCTAAAATACGGTTTTTGCTGTCATAGTGTTTTGTTTTTGTTTGAGGAGCTCACTATTTTCACATAACTGAGACCTTAAGAGGTGCTACAACACCGAGTTTGGTAGTACCTGGGAATATCTAAACTTATTTATAAATGGAAATTTGTCCGTGTGTGTGTGTATGTGTCTGTGTGTGTGTATCCGTTACCTATAGACTCCTAAACGGCTGAACCGATTTTCTTGAAAATTTATACAGTTGTACTATAAGCATCTGCGAGTGTTCTTAGATAGGTTTTGTGTCCAGATACCTCCGATAAATATCGAAAATCGAAAAAAACCGGATTATAGAAGGAGTGGTCCGATTTTAATCAAATTTGATACACTCATAGACAAAGACATAAGAAACGATGTTCAGAAGTTTTAAGGTTGCAGTTCTTACAATAGCGCAGAAAATCAATATATATATATATATATAAGGCAAGATGTTTGTGCGTGTATTTGTTTACCTGCCTGTATGTCTGTATTTTTTCAGCCCTTCTATTTTTGTTTTTGCTTCGGGTTTGGCCCTAAGTAGGTATAATTATAATTCTTAGTCTCAGCCATGATACCATTCACTCAGAGGACTTATTTAGCCTTCAAAATTCAGTTTACGACGAAACAATCTCATTTGATATCGATACCAGGAAATGAAAATTTGACTTACATCCTTCATTTTTCTTTCAGTCTACGTTTTCACTTTAACTGGAAACAACTATTGCTTTTTAGTCTTTCGTGCCAACGTCCAAAGAGTTTGAGCTCCAGGATCATGGATTAGTTTTAAAGCTTTCATTACACTCGAGCAACGCCGGGCTATCCTGTTAGTCATCAATTAAAAGGTGGTTTAAGGCTCCTCAATACCTCAAATCTTCCGATCAGAGATTTTGATGCCGGATGTAGTATATTGTCATACCAGGACCTAATTTAACGGACTACTTTTGCCTATTAGACCTCAGCTGTGGATTATGCTTCAACGATGCTGAGTGGGCATTAGTTAGAGTTTCTGGAAAGGAGTACATTATCTAGAGTGAATAACAATTTGAACAAGGCAAGAAAGACTAAGCCCTTGGTCACGATGACATGGGACTTCGAGCTAGCACAACGAAATGTTCCCGTGTACACAAGTCCACGCTAAAAGCTTGGGTAAACACGTGGTATGGTTTATCAGTAAATTTCAAATGATTCTGCAAGCTGAAATTGCCTGCTCCAGACCTATAACAGCAGGAAGGATGAGAATGAAGGTTAGCTTGGATTATCACCATGGTCGATTTGTCAGAAACGTGAAAGAGATAGGAAAAAAAATATGTCGCTTTCTGCGTCACGTGATGT
This sequence comes from Ascarosepion bandense, assembly GCA_037127315.1. NCBI lineage: Eukaryota > Metazoa > Mollusca > Cephalopoda > Sepiida > Sepiidae > Ascarosepion > Ascarosepion bandense. The sequence continues at coordinate 2,199,380 of JBBBDQ010000325.1, forward strand.
AAACAATCTCTCGGACGAACGCTCATCGCGTAAACGTTCCTAATTTAAATTTTAAAATCATTTGTTTCTGATGAAAGGCCGAGGACGGTCTGAAATATCAAATATAATAATAGAAATAATAAATACTTTCAAAAAAATACATTTTTAAAGTTACAACATTTTAGTAGTTTTTCCTAATATTATATATATATATATATATATATATATATATATATATATATATATATATATATAGTCATCCGCAGACAGATCTGTTTCGCTGTATCACAGCGCATCAGTACTGTTAGACACCAGATTGCCTTTTACCCAGGATCGAAAGCCGACCGCATTGGCGTCTGTCGGCGATTCTACCTCTGAGCTAGGGGCGATCGTTAGAAGGAGTCAGACTTTTTAGCGTGTATATTATCATTATACACGCCCAATAGCTGAGAGTGTTCTAATTCACTGCTGAATGAACGATGCGTATATATATATATATATATATATATATATATACACATACATATATATATATATATATATATATATACACATATATATATATATATATATATATATATATATATATACACACACACATATATATATATATATATATATATGAATTCAGCATATGGATTGAAATCCGACAAGGTAAATAGAAGAAGTAAAGAATAACTAGGAAAAAGTGTCTTTAATCTAATATACTTTGCTTTAACAAACTTCTTCAGGGATTTTTTTAATGACGAATGAGTTTAAAATATACTTTAATTTTTCTATTTTTTAAAATGGAACAAGACATTATGTTGATTTAGTTTTGATTTCATTTGTCATATAACTGCCACGTGTAATAAAATAATGGATTTAAAATGTAGAGGACAAATTTACGCCTGTTAATCTGTGTGTAAAAAGCAATAGTTCTTCATTTCATATATATATATATATATATATATATGTGTGTGTGTGTGTGTGTGTGTGTGTGTGTGTGTGTGTGTAGAGTAACTGAATATGTGTGTAATTTTATACTAGGATTAATCAGTATCTGAAATTATAGCATTAACTAAATGACTAATTTTCTGTATATTCGTTTATTGAAGATAGAATTGAAAGGACATTAAAATAAAGGTTATGTATACAAGAAGGTGACAAGTGGTTTATAATCCATCTATTTGCCAATTGTTTATTCGACTAAACCCAGTAATAGAAGAATTTTGATAATCCTAGTGTGCAAATTCCTCTATTGAGTCATTTTAGGTGAAATGCCACATGAACAAACACACAGTAACGCAATTTTACTTCCAGTCTGCCTCTAGAAAAATATGCTCTCTCTCTCTCTCTCTATATATATATATATATATATATATATCAGTAAATTCAGATAAAACTTAATGGGGAAATACCCATTTTCCACATGTTATTTTAAGGTATGCATTATTCGACCAATAATAAACATAGAATGAGCTAAAATTCAAAGCCAAGACCTTCGCTTAGGTAAAGGAAGGGGTTGAGATGTATTGGTATTCATTAGGTTAGGCTGGGAGAAGGGATTTAGTAGTAATTTCTCATTAGTAGGAGGGAGTATGTGGCCTGACCCTTGAGTTAGTTGTGGTAGGTCTGGGGAGTAACTGCTTGGCCAAATTTTTAAAAAATTCTTAAAAAATGTTTATTGGGACTAACTGGGGTAATAGGATAATTATTGTAATTTATACTTATTTCTGTGGCGACACATACTTATGATCTCCCTTCGTTTGTTTAGGAGTATTATTTTAATTTTAAATCTAAACAACCCAAATTGAATAAAATCACATTAAAGTCTGGTCATAATACAATACACTGCATTTAAATATATGGTTCTGTTATCATTTCAAGCTCTCACGTGGTGTGACGTCATAGAACCGCATTACAAATTTACGAACTGCGTTTGATAATTTTGGTAACTGTTACCGTTGTTTAGCAAAGTTTTATGTCAACACAAGATAAAATCGTAGATAATGGTGGATGTTTTTATGTTAACGTCCTTGTAACCTCTCTGAAGATGGCTCATGTGAACCGAAAGCTTAGAACCAATTTAATAAAAAATTATCCAAATGTTGGAGAATTTATGTCTTTCTTTTTACCTGAAATTAAAGCCAAAATACGATGTTTAGAACGGCTCAGGATTAGACATAATAGATATTTATTATCTCTTATATTTAACAGTATATGCTTAGAAAATTATCTGCTACCAATTTGTATATATATATATATTTATATCTGTTTGTGTGGGTGAGTGGGTGTTTTAATTTACTTATCCTGGAACTCGTTAGATAAGTAAATATTTTAATTACATCTATATTTCACTAACTCTGTTAGACCTTACGTTGTCTTTCGCTCACATTCGCTTTTATTGACCACTGTGTTTCACTCCCTATTTGTATCTCTAAAGTTTATACTCCCTTTCTTGCTTGCTTTCACTTCGAAGTTCATTACTCTTCTCAAACTTTCTTCATCCTCGTTCTTCCACTCTTTCTCCACTCTCACTCTCTCTCTTACTCTCTCTCTCTTTCTCTCTCTCTCTCAACTACCAGAAGACATGAACATTTTATATGCACACGCATTTGTTTCCTGAATTTCTTATAGTTGTTCTTTAGAATTCTTATTTTTAAGATCAATAACTACTTTAGGTAAGTCCTTCGCGAAAAAAATATTTTATATTGTTTCAGGTGTTTTCAAGTAGTTACTTTACAAAACTAAAAAGCCATGTTCCAGAACATTCTGTGGGTTTTTTTTATTCTGATATTTGATTTATTTGTACATACTGCTTATTTCATCCAGGTTTGGCTTCTGTTAATAAACGTGAGTTTAAATATGGCGGTTCAGCTAAAAAAAATCAAATAAATCAAGCAGCTTTTTCATCTCCTTTTCGAAGGAAGCTAATTAAACCAATCGCGTGAGGTGCCTAAGTAAAACGCAGATTTCATAAAATGCCAAAAATAGGTGTGAAAAATTTTCAAACCGGAAGAAGGCAAACAGCTAAAGATTCGAAAATCGTTGCATGTTGGACTGTTTCATCTAAAGTTGCCATTGGTATTAGAACTGCTAAAAAAACAGTGAATCTCTCTCTTTCTAAAAAAAAAAAAAAAAAAAAAAAGGGAGCAACTGGACGCCATAAGGTAGTATAACGTTCTGTTTCTCCACGTGTTGATTTGAATCTTAATGCAAATATAAAACAGCGTATTTAATTAAAAAAAACATGTCGTAATTATAATGACGAACGTGAATAAATTTCGGTGCTTCCTAATGACTACATACGGGAGAGAGCGTAAAATAAGTTCATACATACAAGATACATAATACATACTGTAAATTCTATCTCATCTCAGAAATATAGACAAAAACTGTAAATTTTCAATGAATATTTGCATGGAAATATTTCTGAAAATCTATCTTCTTTAGTAACTGAATTTTCCAAATTTAAGCTCACTAGTAGATTGGCAGGTAGGTCCCATTATTTTACAGCTAAACTGTCTAGATCTAGCTATAAGTTACATGCTAAAAATTTACTTTTTCGTATTTCTCGCTTGTAAAACACGCTTTCGTCTTCTTGCTTTTCAATCAGTTTTGATCTTTTAAAAGTGTAAATATAATATCAGTCGTCACATTCTGTTTTCTTAATTCATTTTTTATTGTTTTATCTTCTTAATACTGTTTTCTTTTCTCAGATACTTTTACAAGTATCGTTTACACTTATCAATGACGTTTCTTTTTTTATTGTTATGTCGGTTTCTTCTGTTTCACGTTTCCAGAATTTCAGGCCATTTTTGTGCCGTCGGTTTTATTGCTCTTACATAAATTCATCTATCATGTCTCTTAAATTTGATAACCCATTAGTGATGTATTTTTGTTTGCTTTGTATGTTTAATGCTTCAAAAATCTGTAGTCGTAATATAAAAGTAATCCATATAGATAATAAATATAATCCTTAAAAAACATTTCGTTGGGATTTAATCAAGATTATATATATATATATATATATATAAAGTGTATCGAGGCAGCAGACAATTTTCTAAGTATATACTGTTAAATATAAGAGACAATGAATGTTTATTATGTTTAATCATGGGACGTTCTAAACATCTAAGGTTCTTTTTACTGTATGTATGAGTGAGGATTATTGTATTGTTGACTAAAATCTGTCTCATATTACATACATGGTTATGTTTTTCTGAGAAATTTTGTTTAATTTTACACATTACATTGAATTTGAATGCATGGTTCTGTTGTCATTTCAAGCTATCACGCGGTGTGACGTCATAGAAACGCATTGCAAATTTGCGAACTGCGTTTGCTATTTGTGGTAAATGTTGCCGTTGCTTAGCGGAGTTTTATGTCAACACATGATAAAATCGTAGGTGATGGTAGATGTTTTTGTGTTAACGTCCTCATAACCTCTCTGGAGCTGGCTCATGTGAGCCGAAAGCTTAGAATCAACTTAATAAAAAATTATCCAAATGTTTGAGAATATTTTTTTATTTTTAGCTGAAATTAAAGATAAAATACGATGTTTAGAACGGCTCATGATTAAACATAATAGACATTAATTGTCTCCTATATTTAACCGTATATGTTTAGAAAAAATATATATATATACACAAATGAATAGGCTAAAAATATTTGAAACCTTCAAAACATTAATTTAAAATAGTGCTTAATAGAACAATGAATACATTTTATAACTTATACTTTAGAACATCTACAATCTACAATCTACTACAACATTGTACATTTTGTTTCGACATTGAAAGAATATTTACCATCCTTATTAACTACTTGATGAGACATTGCTCTTTCAATGTCGAAATAAAATGTACAATTTATAATTTATTATATATATATATATATATATATATATATATATATATATATATATATATCCTCAGTGATAAATTTGAACTATCTCGGCTACTGTGTTTACGTTGTATATAACACGCTAAAGTCCGCCTTCCTCCATCGAGCGCCCATAGCCCAGAGTTAGAATCGCCGACTGATGTCAATTCGGTCGGGTTTCTGGCTAGAAGCAATAGGATGTCTAACCGTACTGAGGAGCTGTGATACAGCTGCGGATGCCTATATATATATATATATATATATATATATATATATATTTTAATTCAGATACTTCAATCCAAGGGAACAAAGCAGGAAGGTAAATTCCAAAAAACCCGATCCTAATTAATATTAAAAATTTATTTTAATATTAAAAAATGATACAGGAAGAGAGCTCCATGTAATAAAATATTACAAAGCAAATATATATATTAAAAAAGGATTAATTCAAAGATGTTGAATAGCCATTTCGATATGAAGATCCCCACGGGGGACGACACATCACCTCAGCAACAGAAAAAACCTTTCAGAAACTGGAGAAAAATTAGTCTACTTTTCCTTTTTAAATAGATTGCAAAGAAATTAAAAAATAAATAATAAAATAAAATAAAATAAAATAAAAAAATAAAAAAATAAAAAAATAAAAAAATAAAAATAAAAATAAAGAAAAAGAAAAAGAAAACGAAAAAGAAAAAGAAAAAGATAGAATAAAATCAAATAAATAAGAAAAAAAAATTGACATCGTCTGGGTTCGCAAAAAAAAAGAAAGAATGTAACTAAAAATTAACAGACAGACGCGTTAAATCGACGTAGTTTAGGCAATACGGAAAAAAGGTGGTAAGAGAGATAAAAGAAGGAAGGGAGGGTAAAAGAAAGAAACTAAAGAAAAAAATTTTTTTAAATATTACAGACGCTGGACAAATTCAAAAACCTAATTTCCCCAAAACGTTGAAGTATTAGAAAAAGGCCTTTACTTAAAAAGGCATAATTATTATTAAAAGGGAATAAAAAGATATAGGATTTAAAATAAAATTATTTTTAAAAAAATTAGGTCATTTGAAAGTAGACTAAATAAAGACAACACTAGGTAAAAAAAAAAAAAAAAAAAAAAAAATTATTATATACATACCTATAGAAGTACACACATACATACATATATATACACACAATTCTACGAATAAGAATACATATATACACATACACACACATACATTCAATTTATTACACACTATTATACATATATATATATATAAATATATACACACATATATATTATTACACACTTATATACATATACATGCGCATACACACATATATATGTGTGTACACACCTATATACAAAAAATTCATATACACATAATATACATGTGTACACACACATGCACACACACACACACACACATATATATATACATATATACCTATATACACATACATACACATATTCCATATGCACTCACACACATACATATTAATGAATATTATGAAAAGGAGCATTTAAATAGCTAAAAAATTTTTTTTCAAAATTACATATAGCCCACATACATAAATACATATACATACATATATATAAAAAAGTACATCCACACACAAACATACACATAAAAAAAAAAAAAAATTAAATTTAAAATTAAAATTAAAAATTTTTTTAAATATTAAAAAAATTATAGAAAAAATTTAGAATTTAAAAATAAAAATTTGAAATTAGAAGTTAAAATCCGCCCTATGGCGGCACTTGTTTATAAATTCCCTCCTAAAGTTCAAAAGTAAGTCCTGATGAGGATACTTCAAAATCAGAATCTTCTCCAATAAACACAGACGACACCTATCACGAAAACCCTTAGGGGTACAAGCTGAGCCTATTAATTTCCAGCTGATTATAGGGTCCTGCCCTTCCTCCTTCATTTCCCAGAACCTACGTGATAGTGCCGTCTGGAATCTCTGTTTAGGGTTCGAAAACGAGTACCTGTGATTATAAAGCCTCTGTTTGAAAGAGCCCGCGGACATGCCAATATAGGTCCGGTAATTGTCCTTGTTATTAGATGGAGAAATGCGGGCTTCATAAATTACATGGGTGGATTTACATTTGCCTTGCACCGGGCAGGCATCCACCGAATAACAATTGCATTTGTCGACAATTCCGGATTTAGCTTCCGTATTATTTAGTTTCATTAAAATTTGTTTATTGTGGGAATTAATTATATTATCTATATTTGAGGTGCAAGAATAACTAATTTTTAGGGTGAATCTATTAAAAATTTTATTTAAGGGATTGTTATTATTATTAAAATGTTTATCGATTAATTTGAGAAAATACCTACCAATATTTATATTAGTTAGCTTACAATAAGGAGGGTTAAACCAAATTATCTTCCTTTTTCTACATTTTCGGGTGTTTTTAGTTTTTGATGATTCTGGGTTTATAGCAGGCTTATCATATTTTAACTTATTAACAAAACCGCTTTTCTGAAGGGCCTTATCGTAAATTTCTTTGCTTGCGTTGAAAATTCTTATATTGGAAGATAATTGGTTAACCCTATTATTTACTATCTTGGGTATTTGTCTTATAATATTCTTGGGGTGGTTGGATAAACTATTTATATAGGTGGGAGAACTATTTTCTTTAAGAAAGGGTTGGTAGGAACCATCATTTAAGTTAAGGGTGATGTCTAGATAGTTTACAATTTTGAGATTGGAAGTAACCTCAACCTTAAAACCAAGAAAATTAAGGGCTCTGATAATTTTCTTATGTATTCTATTAGTGTAAGGCCCATTGGAATTGGGAATACATATCAGTCCATCATCCCGATATAGGCCTATTAGTTTAGGGTCTAAAAATCTACCTAAAATATCTAAAATATAAATGCCTATTAGATCTGCTACCTGGGCAGAATCATAGGCTCCCATAGGGACATCAAAACTATCTTCAGGCCCTTTAGTCCAAGTAGAGCTATCAAAGGCGAGAATAGATTTTCTAGCACCCAGTATAATTCTATAGTCACAATCCGAAATATTAACATAACCCCTAGCAAAGTTTAAACAATCCACAAGAAGTTTTTTTGATATAGAGGAATAGAAATCCACAATATCAAATTTAAGGAAAGTGGATTTAGATTTGTCATTGATATTATCAAACCATTTTATGGTATCTAAGGAACTCTTCCAAAGATTCAGTTGTAAATTAGATTGTAACTTCTCTATTAAGTTCTTCAGAACCACCCTAGAAACTATGCCTAATTCACTCTTAAACAGAGGCTTTATAATCACAGGTACTCGTTTTCGAACCCTAAACAGAGATTCCAGACGGCACTATCACGTAGGTTCTGGGAAATGAATCAGCTGGAAATTAATAGGCTCAGCTTGTACCCCTAAGGGTTTTCGTGATAGGTGTCGTCTGTGTTTATTGGAGAAGATTCTGATTTTGAAGTATCCTCATCAGGACTTACTTTTGAACTTTAGGAGGGAATTTATAAACAAGTGCCGCCATAGGGCGGATTTTAACTTCTAATTTCAAATTTTTATTTTTAAATTCTAAATTTTTTCTATAATTTTTTTAATATTTAAAAAAATTTTTAATTTTAATTTTAAATTTAATTTTTTTTTTTTTTTTTATGTGTATGTTTGTGTGTGGATGTACTTTTTTATATATATGTATGTATATGTATTTATGTATGTGGGCTATATGTAATTTTGAAAAAAAATTTTTTAGCTATTTAAATGCTCCTTTTCATAATATTCATTAATATATATGTGTGTGAGTGCATATGGAATATGTGTATGTATGTGTATATAGGTATATATGTATATATATGTGTGTGTGTGTGTGTGTGTGTGTGTGTGCATGTGTGTGTACACATGTATATTATGTGTATATGAATTTTTTGTATATAGGTGTGTACACACATATATATGTGTGTATGCGCATGTATATGTATATAAGTGTGTAATAATATATATGTGTGTATATATTTATATATATATATATGTATAATAGTGTGTAATAAATTGAATGTATGTGTGTGTATGTGTATATATGTATTCTTATTCGTAGAAGTGTGTGTGTATATATATGTATGTATGTGTGTACTTCTATAGGTATGTATATAATAATTTTTTTTTTTTTTACCTAGTGTTGTCTTTATTTAGTCTAATTTCAAATGACCTAATTTTTTAAAAATAATTTTATTTTAAATCCTATATCTTTTTATTCCCTTTTATTAATAATTATGCCTTTTTAAGTAAAGGCCTTTTTCTAATACTTCAACGTTTTGGGGAAATTAGGTTTTTGAATTTGTCCAGCGTCTGTAATATTTAAAAAAATTTTTTTTCTTTAGTTTCTTTCTTTTACCCTCCCTTCCTTCTTTTATCTCTCTTACCACCTTTTTTCCGTATTGCCTAAACTACGTCGATTTAACGCGTCTGTCTGTTAATTTTTAGTTACATTCTTCCTTTTTTTTTGCGAACCCAGACGATGTCAATTTTTTTTTTCTTATTTATTTGATTTTATTCTATCTTTTTCTTTTTCTTTTTCGTTTTCTTTTTCTTTTTCTTTATTTTTATTTTTATTTTTTTATTTTTTTATTTTTTTATTTTATTTTATTTTATTTTATTATTTATTTTTTAATTTCTTTGCAATCTGTTTAAAAAGGAAAAGTAGACTAATTTTTCTCCAGTTTCTGAAAGGTTTTTTCTGTTGCTGAGGTGATGTGTCGTCCCCCGTGGGGATCTTCATATCGAAATGGCTATTCAACATCTTTGAATTAATCCTTTTTTAATATATATATATATATATATATTACAGATAAACAAAAAAGGGGGTCCTGTCCATGACGGTAAAATGCATCCAGCAGCAAGGCCTTTAATTGGGAGGTTGTGAGGAGCATGGAACCACCTCTTAATTGCTGTTGTGCCCAGGTCCACCCTAACTAGGAGTGGTAGCACCTTTTAGAGTCCCAGCTATGAGTAAATAGTTGACCCCCAAACTGGGGTCAAAATGCAATAAAAGTATTCAACAAAACTTTTTTGAATGAAAACTTTTACCAACAAAACTTTTTTGAATAAAAAAGCTTTACCAACAAAACTCTTTTGAATAAAAAAAACGTTACCAACAAAACTCTTTTGAATTTTGAATAAATAAAAAAAAAACGTTACCAACAAAACTTTTTTGAATAAAAAAACGTTACCAACAAAACTTGTTGAATATAAAACAAAAAAACTAAATAAAACAAATCAAAACGGTTTTCAGCATTAAATGACCTAATGAAGGTTGATATGCTCGTTAAATAAACCAACCAAACAACCAACCAAAAAAAATGTTAGTAGAACCACCAGACATCTGGCTAAAACCTACAGCTTTATCCAGAGACAATCTTGAATTAAGACAACAAAACTGAAAAAAACGAAGTTGGGGAAATGCCAGAAAGCAAACTTACCTCCACAGTAAAAAGCTCAAAACCTGTATTTCCGAGAACAATAACAAAAAAATGTTAAATCCTATGAACGGACGACTCTACATCTGAATTGCGGTTCTCGCGTGCGTAAATTTTAGATGACTTGATACATACATATATATGTAGAATTTGTGTTTGTGCTTGCGCAAGTGTGTATGTTCAACATAAAAAGCGACGGAAAAATATATATAATATGTACTGAAGGGAATTTTAGAAAAAGATGCTACAATAACAGTTCAATATTCAAGCTAAAATGTCTTCGAACATTGTACCAAACTGACCAACCAAGTAAAAGAAAAAATGGCACAGACCTTATATAACTCAGAGCATATTAAAAAATAGGCCAAACCTTGCAACGGTCATGCAGAGTATATTTAAAAAGTCCAGATCTTGTGATGTTTGCAGATTGGGCCAAGAAGAGACGTTAGCTATTTCCAGAATGAGAAAGGTTGTTAAATGAATGGTCCGAAATAATGTCCGTTGGAAAATATCTCTTGGGCTCGTACAAACTTTGATGTAAACTGTTTTCAATATTATTCGGCTAGTCATGACCAGCTCCTCCTTTTTAAATTTCCGGTTATGGGTTCTGAAAGTTTTTGCTATGCTCTCAACAAAAGCTTTAGATGCTCATTCAACATTAAACGATTGACAATACCAAAAGTTTGAAAGCGATCGGATGACGTTCTAAATTAGAATATTTAAAATTTCTACATGTTTGATTTGTATTTTAAACATGTATTGAACACTTTTTCATAGAACTGTTTACTGGTTTATTTTGACTCTGATACAATAACTGGTTAATAATTAAAAAATATATATATATATGACTTGTTTCTTATTAATTTTTCCTTTACAATTATACTTATGGGAAATGGTTTACATGTTTATATATGTTTACACACACACACACACACACACACACACACACACACACACACACATATATATATATATATATATATTTGAAATGAATTTTGTGAACATTATTTTTTTTATCGATACTCGTATTTAAGTAGATATTCTGTTTTTAATTAAACAGTATTATTTATTTATATCTACCGGCCTGATTATTTACGATAAATTTTTAGACTGATAGTCATTCGTGGTCGAGAGGTCTAAGACGTGCCAGATCAAATGGTAGCTATTCCTCTGTGGATAGGGGTCGCAGGTTTGAAACACATTTTCTTACTAAAAATTTATAATACAGTTTAATTAAAAACAGAATTCATATATATATATATATATATATATATATATATATATATATATATATATAACTATCTTACTTTTTTTTACTGATATTAAATTAATTATTAATTCAACAGTATAGTTAAAAATCTTGCACGTATAATAATCGTTCTCACTAGAAAAAATATTGTATACTCTTACATTAATAATTATTTTAATATCAGCAAATAAAATAAAATAAGATAGTTACATTCATTTTTATAGTTGATTTAGGAGCCAAACTTAAATCTATTTCTCACGGCGAAAGGCTTTTTCTATCTTAAATCTCTTTGAAGTTAGCGATAACGGAAAATAATTGGATTATCGCATCTTTTTCAATATTCCCTCTAAGACGATGATTAATTTTTATTAATGCGTTTGCAGAAAATTCTTGCCTCTCGAAATTTTAAAGGAAAGTAGTATATTAACTAAATTTTCTAATCGACGCTGATATGATTTTGTTATCTATTTAATTATTTATTTATTTTTATAATCAATTTTCATCATTTGTTATATTCTTAACGTTTTTAGTATTACTTTACGGATGGTGTAATGCATAATAGGTGTGATATATCCCGGAAAGGGATATATATATATATATGTATATGACATTCGAGGTATTTAAGTGGTTAAGGCAAATGTAACCGGGTTGGACAATCTAGTACGTAGATCTAATAGCGGTACTCATTGTATGCAATATCCTGATACGTAGGCGTAGTCAATAATCGTAGACCTCTAGTGATAGATCTCTGGATCCCTGGATGTCCTCGTCTTAGTTTACATTTATGTCTCGTTCCAGTGAGAGGGAACCAAAGTGTATATATATATTCATTACTTATTCATTACATCATGATGAAAAGGCGAAATTCTAGACAACTTTGTTATATTACCTTTTGCAAATGTATTAAGAAACTGATACATCTCTTCTCTCCCGACAACAGAGTTAAATAGCAGAACGGCCAGAGTTATATAACCTTGGTTGGAAACCATTTTACCGCAGAAAAATTATAACTTGCTGCATGAATTCTACTGCCAAGTTGTTTGGGCGCTCTCCGCCCGTGTTCTACTATAATGGACTATTCCAATCACTACATAAAGTAGTCGTGGGAAGACCTCGAGAGGATCAGGATCAGTAATCGAGTCTCGAGTAACGAGTCAGCCGATTAACAAGTCAGTCGAGTATTTCCGGTAGTGACGCGGAAGTGGGATATTATCAGACTCTGCGTCTTACGACAATACGTGCTACTAAACCCTTGTTCCTGTATACTACTAACGGCCTCTTTTGTAAATACTATTTCTCCTGGTAATATACCAATTTCCTACAATCCCATTGTTTGTATTTATTTACTCAATAATTCTGTTACATGCAACATAACACAAGTGAATCCTGAATCAAAACGATATAGTACCGCCCATGCAATGTCCTTAGTATTATCCTCTATCGGCCGTATTTGAACAAAACACACAGGTCAGCATTCACCCCTATTACATAAGATATTAAATCCTTCCGAATGACACACATTTTCATAACAAAAATTTTACGTAAATAATCAGGGCGGTAAAAAGAATTATTAATACTGTTTGATTTTAAACAGAATATCTACTTAAATACGAGTATCGATCAAAAATAATGTTCAAACAAATCATTTCAAAGTGTCGGTTGTTTATAACCAAGTTTCGTTAATCTTCGTTAATTTCCGTAACATGATGATTATCGTAAATAATCAGGGCGGTAGAAATAAATATATAATACTGTTTGATTATAAACAGAATATCTACTTAAATACGAGTATCAATCAAAAATAATGTTCAAACAAATCATTTCAAAGTGTCGGTTGTTTATAACCAAGTTTCGTTAATCTTCGTTAATTTCCGTAACATGATGATTATCGTAAATAATCAGGCCGGTAGAAATAAATATATAATACTGTTTGATTATAAACAGAATATCTACTTAAATACGAGTATCGATCAAATATAATGCAAAAACATCATTTCAAATTGTCGGTTGTTTATAAACAGTTTCGTTAATCTTCGCTAATTTCCGTAATATGTTTACATTTGTTGACATTACGCTACATTTCAGAGCAGAAAAATTCGAAAATTGTGTTATAGGCTTAATTTTTTTTTTTTAGACTGATCGTCATTTGTGGTCGAGAGATCTTAGACGCGCCAGATCACATGGTGGCTTCCACTATGAGGATAGGGGTCGCAAGTTCGAATCTTGCCGAATGACACACATTTTCATAACAAAATTGTATCGTAAATAATCAGGCTGGTAGAAATTAATAATATTGTTTGATTATAAACAGAATATCAACTTGAATACAAGTATCGATCAAAAATAATGTTCAACACATCATTTCATAAGATATTGAGTCATCTTGCTCCTTAGTATTTGTCTATGTTTCTGAGACGAAGCAATATTTACAGTCGTTCTATTGTCCTGAGGCATAAATTTATCTTCGTCTCAGAATATTAAAAAAATTCCAATGTAGACTTGTGGTAAGATTAATTGTTTCTGAACAGAAGATGCTTGTCATTCATATACAACAACATATGCTTTGAAATTTTTTATAAATTTTGAGGAAATGTGTCTTTCATCAACTAAAACTTATCGCTTTTTCTAGTATTGATGGGAGTTTCCTATCCTAAACATTTTTTCAGATAATGTGAAATTTAGAATTATATCATTGTTGTTTCTGTAGTGATATATCCTATCCATTTTACTGGTTACAACTGTTGGAAATCTTCCATTTGTTTTGTTTTTGTTATTTGGTAAAATTCTTTGTGATTCCGTAGCGTCAAATTACAAGATATTATTCTCATTGTTAAGACTAAATGTTTAGTATTTTTTAGTTATGCTATCTGAATTTTAATCATGGAATCAGTCCAACTGCGATCATTCATTTATTTTCAGTTGTTTGGATAGCTTTACTGTGAGCCACTATAGTTTATATAAATGCTACTCAGCAAAATGTGATATTTTGTCACTCGTGGTATTTTCTATTTTCTACAAGATCGGAATTTATGCTGAGGGTTTCTGATTAAGTAGAAGTGTTTTCCCTGTTGCGTCGAGGACAATCATTTGTTCTGACAAGATATTTGCGTTATTACCAAGCGCCGTAGATCCGAAGCTGTTACCTATTGACTTATGGTGTTTCCACCAACAAACTGGGAACAGATGAAGTTGAAGTTATTTTGTGATTAATCTGTGATATTATGTTTAGAAAAAAAAAAGACTAAATTATATATCTTTTTAATGGTCAGTATATACACAGTACAAACATCAAAAGAATGACTCAGAACAATATAAATTAACCAGCAGTTGTTTAGAATCAACCGCTTAGAGATTTTAGCTTAGCTTTATGTTGTGGATCCGGGAGAGGAACCACACAAAAATAATGAACAACAAAACAGATACTGAGATAGAAAATAGGTTATATTTAGTGTAAATATACAAACTCAAACGCAAGTTATTAAGCCAGGAATACGATTAGTAAAGAATATATATATATATATATATACAAATCTTGAAGTGAAGCCGTGTTGAATAGTATATCGTGTAATATTATTCTGGCTGAGTGGAGCTCAGAGCTGCTATCTTAACTGATGCGGTATTCTCTGTGTAACTTCGGTATCGTTCGGTAGCTTACGTTTCAGTCCTGATTCTCTAATGGATCTCGTTATGGCCGGAGTATATGTATACTCAAGTCGAGTCAATTATCATTGAAAAAATGGAGATCCCACAACACTTTATAAATAAATATTAAATGATTTTTAAATGAGTTTTCTTCGCCTCAAACTTAGTAATTATTATATATTTAGATAGATAGATAGATAGATAGATAGATAGATAATCGAAGAAACATTGAAATTTTCGCAGACAAATTCAATTTGTAAAATATAAAAACATGTCAAACATTAAAATTTGTTTTTGTAACTCTTCTCGAAAATTTTATTGTTAGTTGATATCCATATTTGAGTTGATGCTTCGTTTATTTCGAACAATATAACATTTTTATCGAATCCTTTTGTCTAATGCCCAGATCCGTATGCGAAATACGAGTGTGATTGACTCCCATAAGGCGTGTGGAGACGATGGAATCCCGGTGATAGTACTTAAGAGGTGTGCTCATGAACTTTCCGCTGTCCTCTCTAAACTATTTAACTACTACCTTTTTGCTTCCTGCTTTCCTGCATGCTGGAAGTTATCTTCAGTGTGGTGAACCCTCGGACCCATCCAACTATCGCCCTATCAGTCTTCTACCGATATTCGGGAAAGTATTCGAGGCCATAATCAATGCTGAAATAGTTCATCATCTCACTGCCCACAAACTCTTCCCTGACAGGCAATATGGATTCCGCTTTGCCGACCTGCTAACAACCGTAACGGAGTACATGCTACAGGCATTGGTGAGTCTGACAAGGCTCGCGCGGTTGCTCTGGACATCTTCAAGGCTTTCGACAGGGTTTGGCACTCTGGCCTCCTATGCAAATTACGTGGTTACGGTATTACCGGTCGCCTGCTTGACCTAATACAATCTTTTCTAAATAACCGCAAAATGAAGGTCGTTTTGAATGGGCGTGCCTCTTCATCCTACAGCACGAATGCTGGTGTCCCACAGGGCTCTATCCTGACCCCGACACTCTTCCTTTATTTTTATCAACGACCTCCCAGATGAGATCAAGTGCCAAGTAGGCATCTACGCAGATGACACTACAATATACTCCCGCACCAGTAAGAAACCTGTCGTGGCGGACAGACATAATCTCGCTGCTGACCTTGAACGGGATCTACACTCTGTGGTGAACAGGGGCAAGAAGTGGCTTGTCAACTTCAATTCGTCTAAGACCAAGCTGTTGTCTCTCAACCATTACAGGCAACCTCTCCTGCCTCCCATAATCATGGACCAAGCGATTCTCCCGGAGAGCAATACACTACGCCTCCTCGGACTTACCCTGTCTTCAGACCTCAAATGGAACAACTATATTGAATTCATAGCAAAATCTACTGCTAAGAAAATTGGGTCACTATGTCGATCCAGGATGTTTTTTTCCGCCTGAATCCATCCTGCATATATACAAGTCAACCATCCGTTCGTGCATGGAGTACTGCTGCCATTTATGGTCAGGCGCCCATGCCGTTCTCCTCAGTGTTCTTGACAGGCTCCCAAGGAGAGTCCGTAATGTGATAGGTACTGATCTGGTGGCTCGACTGCAGCCACTTCCCCACGGTCGAAATGTGGCCTCCCTTTGTCTGTTCTATAAATACTTTCATGGCTTCTGCTCGGACGAACTTAAATCACTGGTGCCTCCTCAACAGGTGTTTACTCGTGCAACCAGACTGGCAACTGGGTCCCACCCATTCACAGTCAGGTTAGCCAAATGCAGACGACAATTCTACTCCTGCAGCTTCTTCTCTCGCACTTCCCGCCTGTGGAACTCGCTCCCGTATTCTTGCTTTCCTGACGGCTACAACCTCCAGAAATTTAAATGCAAAGTCAATACTCATCTACTAACCACTGAACTCTAGCTCTCTCCCCACCCCCGTATATCCTTCTCTTTCTCTCCATCTATGTATCTGTATTCGCACCTGCATTCTCAGCTTTCTATTGTTCCTTTCTAACTAGTTTGTACTCCTCACTCTTTTCTAATTAATCTTTTTACATTTATGTAGCCCCCTGCACATCAGTGGCATTTCTGCCTTGCTCGGGGTGAAATGATTAAAAAAAAAGTGTGTGCAGATATTATTTGCTATATTCTCATAAACGGTCTTTAAGAAATATGTATCAGTTCTGACCCGTTTGAAAGAATATATACGCTGAAAAGCAAATGCATAGAAACTAAAGTTATATACTATATTTGGATTGATTATATATTGCAGAGTAAGATCTATAGGGAGATAAGCATTATGATAATCTCGCAAGCTATGTCTAGTAAGTTCAATTCTCAATGGATTTTCTGCAATATCTTGTTGCATTTATTAATGCATCGTAAATATTAATTTCAAAGAAAGCACTTGGCAAGTTTTTTGTTCCCAAATATTTTAATCCTATCCACCAATTTGTATCCCAAAATGAGTACGCGACTATTAACATTTAATACTAAACACACACACACACACACACATACACACACACACATATACATATACATATATATATGCGAATTCGGTCGGGTTTCGAGCCTGGGTTATATAGCAATCGGAGTCTAACCGTACTGATGAGCTGTGATACAGCGAAACAGATCTGTCTGTGGATGACAATATATATATATATATATATATATATATATATATATATATATAATATTAACTAAAGTAATTACAATACCAATAGTAACAGTACTAAGAGTAACAGAACTAACTCTGCCAAAACTAGTATTAATTAAGCTATAATTTAAGTCGTCTTGAACAACCCACCGAGAACGAACTCGGAGCGAAAAGAAGGGGACGTAAAAAAAGAAACAAACGAAGTACATGAACAAAATTCAAGTACTCGTAAGAAAGAAAAAAAAACCCAGACGAAACCCCTAACACTAAAGCGCTCAATACGAAAGTAGAGCAACAAAGACAGAAACTCTAAGCACGAGCCAATAAACCTACTTAGGTTTCACCCTACGGTTTTTCAGGGTAAACTGAGCCAGTTTACTCTGAAGAACCGGAGGGTGAAACATAGGTAGGTTTATTGGCTCGTGCTTAGACTATATATATATATATATATATATATATATATATATATATATATATATACCTCTTAAAACAGCTCAAAATCTTAACCTTAAAAAAGTAATTAACTCCTTTAGTTGTCTATCTTTATAAAATATGAACTCCTTTACCAAATCCCTATATATATATATATATATATATATATATATATTTCTTTAATAACTATAAATTCATGACTTCCTGTAATGGATAGATTTAATTAAAAGTTTTTAAGATATTACATTTAAATCTATTCCTCCCCCTCCTAAATATACCGTTTCAAAACCCTGTAAACATTCAATAGTCTCTACCATTTGATATTTGATACCCCGTCTACCTCTTGTCGCTGCACCCTGTAACCCCGCCACCACCTGTTCTACTTTGTGACCGTTGTTAACCTGGCCTCTTCCACACTTTATCCCAGGGCCTTCGCCATTTGGAACAAAACAATTTCGCTGACGTGACGTAGAATCTCTATTAGAGATCCTATGTCGAAATGTACACCCGGCACCTTTGAAGTTTGAAAATTTACTCTAATTTATATTGGCTCTGTATTCTTAATACATTGAGCTCTCCACCTGCATCACTTTTTAATGTTAAATTTTTTTTTAATATTGATTAGGATCAGGTTCTTGGAATTTACCTTCCTACTCTTCCACTTCGGATTAAAGAAAAAAAAAATATATATATATGTTATGAGTCCGCAAGGCAGGTAAACAATTCGTCTATGTAGAAGATCACTTATTATAAACTATATGAACATGCCTTTTTACAATTACGACCGTCGTCATAATAGACACTTAAAAATTACATAAACAGATGGTGGAATTATGAGAATACACAGTATATTTACTCTCATGAAAATATATCTCTAAACTAAACTTGCCTCACGAATAAAATTTTATTTAGACATACAGACAGCTTAGAGGATGTTTATCAATATTTAACACCATATATTCATTAGATTGTTATTTATTTACAACCATGATATTTTATCTATCTATTCAATATTTGGTGAACGTAGCACAGTTGGTCACACGTGCGAGACAGACAACACAAGAAGGAAGTGATTATCTTGTGATCATGGAGATTGTCAGACTAAAAATAGAGCCGAAACCAATAATAGATTAGCATAGAAAAAAACTGTGCATGATTTTACAAGATAGCGGAGTTTTAGACTTGTTCCTGATTTAGGTTGACATTTGTGACCATTCTTTTGTCTGATTGTTTAATCGAATTTATGTTTTGGCGTCTTTCCAGAGACGGCTAGAGTTTTACTCTTTCATATCATATAATATAAAAATATCTCTCTTTCTTTGTGTCACTCTCACACTCACACACACACACACACAAACACACACAAACACACACACACACATATACATGATAGCATAATAGCTGCATAAGCATTATACATAGCGTGAGAGAATATATATTATGGATATGCCATGAATAACATATAAATAATATATATAATGTAGACATGTTTGTCAGTAAGCTGAGCAGTGTTATGCATATTTCGAAGTTTTGTGAACGCATTGTTGTGATGTCATCACTCTTCAGGGATTTTGTTTTCCTGATACACACACACACACACACACACACACACACATATATATATATATATATATATATATATATATATATATATATATAAAAGTAAAGTATACCTAGTGAGCCAGACAGACCTAGGGAGAGCTGGCCAGTTTCCCCTGACGATACGTTTAGGTGAAACCAAGGTAGGTCTGTCTGGCTCACTAGGTATACTTAAATTATTCCGCTCTACCTCAGTATTCAGCGCTTTTTTGTTAGTTGAATACTCGTGTCGGGGTTTTTTCCATCTTCACTTGATTCATCCTCAGTGGTGAATTACAAACGCAATTTTTTTTTAAACTGTGGATGTTGCGATGCTGATTTTTAAGACCACGCGTGAACGCGCTGTCTTATCATTATTTCAAAATATATACTATCCTTTCGAGATTTCTCAATTATTCAGGCTGATATATACTGTTTAATGATTAAACTCTATCAAACATTAGTATCCATTAAAAATGTTCAAATAAATGACATTCAATCGAGTTCTTTCGGTGACTGGCGTGTGTATACACCGCTTATATATAACACGCTAAAATTTCCCTTCTCTCATTCCGACTTCGACTGACAGCAAATCGGCTGCTCTCCTCACCCAACTTCAACCCACTTGACTATTTTCATCCGGGGCGTGATCGAGACCAAGCCCAATAAGCACGCCCACAATAGGGTTGACTCTCTGAAGGCTGCCATTGTGGAGACGATCGTCGCTATAGACAAGGACATGGTCACCGAAGCGTGTGACTCATTTGAGATAGCGTCGCCGGTTGTTACATTGAAAAATATTGTAGTATGAAACTCTAACTGTTGCTAAATAAACTTTCGGGTCTCTGCATATAAAATTTTGTTTTTATTGCCTATTTCGTTTTCTTTTTGTCAAGTGTCGGATTTTGCTGCAACACCCTGCATTTTGTCATTAACATTAACAATTACATATCCGGTTACAAAATGAGGAAATAGTTTTGTAATATAGCTACATTACTACATTGTTTGGACTGTACACTTCATCTTCATTGCCATATTTACGACGTTTCGGCCTTTGTACGCTCCGACCTTCATCAGATGATTAGAGAATCGAACTGAACCTTTATTTTGCTCCCTTTAGTAGATTTTTTTCTCGTTCCACGAGCCATGCCACTCCCGAATGCCTCAGTTAACTTCATGTTCTTAAAAGCATATAACCCAGTGGATAAAAGCATTAGTTAGATCTATGTACTTTAAACAAAGACTTGTAAGTTCAATGCCTGGCGACAGCATTGGGTAACAAAAATTAGAGAGTTGAGTTAAATAGCGATATATAGGGCATCCGAAAGTGGCATGACTCATGGAACGAGAACAATTTTCCCAATGATCGAAATAATGAGTTCGGTTCGAAATTTCAATCACCGGAATAAAGTGTGAGCGTACGACAGCTCGAACAATATAAATAACGCAAATAATTAGAAAAAATCATGTCAAATATTTTCAAGTTAAAAATGTTTACAAAACAAATGTCATAAATATGTTCAAGTTATAAATAATTACAATACTCAAGTCATAAATATGTTCAAGTTATAAATAATTACGAAACTCATGCCATAAATATGTTCAAGTTATAAATAAGTAGAAAACTCATGTCATAAATATGTCCAAGTTTTAAATAATTACAATACTCATGTCATAAAGAAGTTCAAGTTAAAAATAATTACAATACTCATGTCATAAATATGCTGAAGTTGTAAATAATTATAATACTCATATAAAAAATATGTTCACTTGTAAATAATTACAATACTCATGTCATAAATATGTTCACTTGTAAATAATTACAATACTCATGTAATAAATATATTCAATTGTAAATAATTGCAATACCTATGTCATAAATATGGTCAAGTTGTATATAATTACATTAATCATGTCATAAATATGTTCAAGTTGTAAATAATTACAAAGTTCATGTCAGGAATATGTTCAAGTTATAAATAATTACAAGACTCATGTCATAAATATGTTCACTTGTAAATAATTAAAATACTCATGTAATAAATATATTCAATTGTAAATAATTGAAATACTTATGTCATAAATATGTTCACGCTTTAAATAAATACATTACTCAGGTCATAAATATGTTCTATTTTCAATAATTACAATACTTATGTCATAAAAATGTTCAAGTTGTAAATAATTGCAAAACTCATATCATAAATATGTTCAGATTGCAAATAATTACAATACTGATGTCATACATATGTTCTAATTATGAATGATTACAATACTCATGTCATAAATAGGTTCAAGTTGTAAATAATTAGAAAAATCATGTCATAAATAAGTTCAAGTTATAAATAATTACAAAACACATGTCATAAATATGTTCAAGTTGTGAATAATTACGATACTCCTGTCATAAATATGTTAAAATTGCAAATAATTACAATACTGATGTCTTAAATATGTTCAAGTTATAAATAATTACAATACACATGTAATAAATATGTTGACTTGTAAATAATTACAATACCCATGTCATAAATATGTTCAAATTGTAAATAATTACAAAACTCTTGTCATAAATATGTCGAAGTTGTAAATAATTACAATGCCCATGTCATAAATATGTTCAATTTATAAATAATTACAATATTCATGTCATAAATATGTTCAAGTTGTAAATAATTACAATATTCATGTCATAAATATGTTCAAGTTGTAAATAATCACAATACTCATGTTATAAATATTTTCAAGTTTTAAATAATTACAATATTCATTTCATAAATTTGTTCAAGTTATAAATAATTACAATACTCATGTCATATATATGTTCAAGTTGTAAATAATTATAATACTCATTTCATAAATATGTTCAAGTTGTAAATAATTACAATATTCATATCATAAATATGTTCAAGTTTTAAATATTTACAATACTCATGTCATAAATATGTTCAATTGTAAATAATTACAAAACTCATGTCATAAACATGTTCAAGTTGTAAATAATTACAATACTCAGGTCACATATATGTTCAACTGTAAATAATTACAATACTTATGTCATAAATATGTTCAAGTTATAAAATGATTTCCTATCTCGTGGCCAGTTTGGATTCTGTATATTTTTAAGTCAGAGAATATGAAAATAACACGAGTTTGAGTCATAAATAATTTCTGTTTTTCTTTATTAATTTTATGATTAAAAATATTTCAATCGGTTCTTGGTATGTCCCGGAAAGGGATATATATATATATATATGTGTGTGTGTGTGTGTGTGTGTGTGTGTGTGTGTGTGTGTGTGTGTGTGTGTGAAAAGTGTATGTATATAATTATAAATATCAATATATATATATATATAAATATGCAATTTGTTATATATATTATATTGTTTGCATAATATATATGCGTGATTCATATTTAACAGCGCTCAATATCGGTGATAGTGCAGACATGTGTGTGTGTGTGTGTGTGTGTGAAAAGTGTATGTATATAATTATAAATATCAATATATATATATATATATATATATATATAAATATGCAATTTGTTATATATATTATATTGTTTGCATAATATATATGCGTGATTCATATTTAAAAGCGCTCAATATCGGTGATAGTGCAGACATGTGTGTGTGTGTGTGTGTGTGTGTGTGTGAGTGTGTGTCCTTGCGCGCGTTCATGGGTGTACAAATGTATATCTATGTACGTCTGCGTCTGTCGTGACGACAGATTTTTCCCCCACTTCCACAAATATACACGAATATAACTAATTTTTTAAAAAATATTAATCATTTTGTCTGACGATCACAAAAGCGTGAAATCCAGGGTTACAAACTCACACCCATCTTTATGAATATATATATATATATATATATATAATTCTAGGTAGTTTAGCGATTAATGCAAAGGTAAATGAGTAGGCAATCTAGCAAGTAGACGTAATGGTCGGTACTCGTCATATGCAGTATCCTGAGACGTAGGCGTAGTCAGTAGACGTAGACCAATAGTCGTTGACCTATAGTCATAGATTTATAGACCTCTGGACGTAGATGAATAGATCTCTAGTTGCAGACCTGTAAACCTATGGAAGTAGACCTCTATACGTCTTCGCCTTCGTCTGTATTTATGTCTGACACAAGCCAATCACATTACTGTGACGAGGAACCAAGATGTATGCCTATTCCTTACATATTCATTACATCAGTTCTCCAGAACGGAAATGAATGTTGACTCAACCTTATGCGTGAGTGATGGCGAATAATTGATTAAGTTATTAGCTTTATGCAAACTGAAATCGGAAAATAATTTTAAACACTGATTTTCTAATTACGTCTCCCCGTGCAGCTGGTCCGGCCTCGTCAACAAAGCTTTTTGGCAGTCCATTTAATACCTGTGGAAAAATTAATACTTCGATAACCGACTCTTTCCGTGCTTTTCCTGTCAAATTTGAAGCCAAAATGCTGGCAGTCTAAACTGACAGGGTTAGAGTCAATGAAAGACGTCGGCCATGGCAAGACCGGAGCATAATAATAAAACCATGGATAAAGTGTCATACTACTACTTTACTCTATATATAAACTTTTTTCTCATAAACATTGTTCACCGTTTAAATGTGTATTTTTCATTAACAGATACTGACATGGTCTATCATTAACTGACATAAGCCAGTCCGGTTAAAAAGATTCTGTTGTATCTATCTTCCCGCTGATGATTTCGAGTTGAATTTCTCTTCAAATTTTAAGGCTTAACCTCCACTACCGTCAGAGTTTAAGAAAATCGGTCACTAAGTATTCACTGAGTGGGTAGACAATTAGTTTTCCGGGTCCGAATCGCATCATGCTCGATTTATGGGGAAGTTGAATTCCTGAAAATCTGTTTGAGATTTTCGCTTCGTGTAGTATTTGGGATGTGCGTTGTGATGCAGTGGATATCGGCTCGGAATGAGAAATCGAGGAGCGGAGTTCGAATTCCACTTGAATTCATTGCATTCACTTACGCGCAAATACCCTTGCAAAAGGTACTAATCCGTCTCTTCCCTCCGGGTATGGATTAAATAACAGGACAGATTGGGTTGGTTGGCAACCAGTCTACCGCAGAAAGCAATGGCAACCTACTGCGGGAATAATCTTATGCTAAGTCAATCTTGCCTCTTTCGAGACATGATCGCCCAAGCGTGTTTCACGTATGGCACTTAACTGACTGAGTAGCATTTGTGCGAAATGCTTGAAAACCATTCAGACTTTAACACAAATACTTTGAAAATGTAGGATGTGCGTTGTGGTGTTGTGGATATGTGCTCGGAACGAGAAATTGGAGAGCCAAGTTCGAATTCCTGTTGTATTCGTTTCATTCACTTACGCGCAAATATATTTGGGTAAGGTATTAAACTGTCTCTTCTCTCTAGCTACAGGTTAAACAACAGGACAGACTGATTATGTAGCTTTGATTCACAACCAATCTCCATTTCACATCTAAAATTCTTTGTACATTAAAGACGGAAGCTGATGATGGTTCGCCTGAAATAGACCAAACTTCCGATTTACCATGAAATAACGTGTATGCCGTAATTTTTCTTATATATATATCTAAACTTATTTATAAATGGAACATTGTCTGTGTGTGTGTGTGTGTGTGTGTCTGTGTCTGTGTATCCGTTACCTATAGACTTCGAAACGGCTTAACCAATTTTCTTGAAAATTTACACAGTTGTACTATAAGCGTCTGCGCGTGTTCTTAGCTAGGTTTTGTGTCCAGGTACCCCCGATAAATATCGAAAATCGATTATCGAAAAAATCAGGTTATAGAAGGAGTGGTCCTATTTTAATTAAATTTGATACACTCATAGACAAACATTTAAGAAACGATATTCAGAAGTTTCTTATGTCTTAGGTTGCAGTTCTTACAATTGTGCAGAATATCGATAATATATATATATATAAATCGATACCAGGAAATCAAATTTTGACTGACATTCATTGATTTTTCTTTCAGTCTACGGTTTCGCTTTAACTGGAAACTTTTTAATCTTTCGTGCCAACGTCCGAAGAGTTTGAGCTCCAGAACCATGGATTAGTTTTAAAGCTTTCATTACACCCGAGCAACGCCGGGCTATACTGCCAGTATGTATATAATGCTGACAAAAAATTCTTAATACCTAACTAAAAAGTCGAAATTTAAAAACTAATATCGTGCAAAATTCCATCATGAAAAATGCCAATATACGCACGATATTTGTCTCAGATGCTGTAACTTATTTTAGCAAAAGTAAATATCTTAACTAAACAAATAAGATAAACGAACGGTGAAATAAAAAGAAATGAACAAAAATCTAAATAAAAGAATTAAGTAAATAACTGGCAAACTAAGAAACTAGCATTAAACACATATACATTGGAAAATGTAAAAATAAAATATCAGCAACAAATAATCGATAGGTAATCATGAGTAAAAACAACAAAAACATTATCAATAGGCTTCAAATAGCCACATTCTAGTCTACAATTCAGTCAGTTAAGTGCCATACGTGATACACGCTTGGGCGATCCTGTCTCGAAAGAGACATGACTGACTGGGCAGAAGATTATCCCGCAGTAGGTTGTCATTGCTTTCTGCGGTAGACTGGTTGCCAGCTAAGTCTGTCCTGTTATTTGACGCATAGCTAGAGGAGGAAGAGATATATTATATAATTAAATAGTAATAAGTGGGGGATCAGTTTGCTAGGTCATAACAATATAAAAATGATCCCCCACTTTATGCCCAGTAGAGCCTTATTCATGTTTCCAACTATTATATTCAGTCAGTTAAGTGCCATACGTGATACACGCTTGGGCGATCCTGTCTCGAAAGAGACATGACTGGGCAGAAGATTGTCCCACAGTAGGTTGTCATTGCTTTCTGAGGTAGACTGGTTGCCGACCAAGTCTATAGAACCCAATTTGTCCTTGTACTTAACCCATAACTTGAAGGAATAGACCGATTAATACCTTTCCGAAGGGTATTTACGCGTAAGTGAATGCAATGAATGCTGGAATTCGAACTCGGCTCCCCGATTTCTCGTTCCGAGCCGATATCCAATGCACCACAACGCACATCCTGGTCTACAATTCGTTCTACTAAATACACTCTAGAATAATTTGTAACAAAAGTTGCCGAATGACCGTCAGATGATAGCCTTGCTACCCATAATGCGCTAATGACCAGTATATATAAATAGTCGAGCCAAAACACAGCACAAATATCCTGAAGATTGCGTTGAAGTATGAAACTGACTGACGCCGCCTGGTGTTAACCTCAGTATCTACTTTTATATTTAGATGCTTTCTATATCTGATATTGAATACATTATGTATATATATATCATTTGGTCTGATGAGCGGTCTGTAAGAGCTCCGCGAAATAAGCTGTTAACAATGGATTTATAAAAATATCCAAATTGTTTTCATTTTATATATATATATATATATATATATATATATATATATATATATATAACGCAGATGATTATAGATTTACTTTATATTTATCCATTCTATATCCAGGCACATATGCGTCATTAAATGATATCAAGTAAAAGACTTTGTGTGTGTATAGTAAGTTAACATATATAAAACAAGCCAATTATACTATACGTGTTGATTAGTCAGTTAAGTGCCATACGTGAAACACGCTTGGGCGATCATGTCTCTTTTGAGATATGACTGACTAGGCAGAAGATTATCCCACAGTAGGTTGCCATTGCTTTCTACGTGTTGATATATATACGAAAATAACTGAAATGATATTACATGTACAAATGAACAAACATATCGATCAATACGTCAAATTGCGCACAGCTTCTACTATATTTGTGTGTTTGTGTGGGCAGGCATGGGTGCGTGAATATGTGTATTCCCAATATTTAATGATTTCAACAACTTACTGTATCGCCTGAGGGCTGAAACGAAGCGATAGAATGAATTACGAAAAGAATTAGTGATTTTAACAAGAAATATGGCTGTAAAACTCGAGATTAGGCAAAAGGCTGAAGAAGCAGACAGCGCATGCGCAGTACAGGTATCTTAAATGTGTATTGATTCCTATGAGAGTTTCTGTATGCATTCGATGCCACCACCGTCGCAGCCTCTATACTAAAGAAAAGACTATTTAACGACGTTCAGATTAATGAACAATCAACTCTCTTACCCACGGCGATATATCCACACAGTGACACATAAGTTCATTTGCACAAACGAAAGAGAGTGGAACGATCTGGCGAAATGGAAAAGATTTTCTTCTATCGGAATTTAAATTTCAGGAAATTACAGGATTTAACGCCCCAATTTTTAAAATGGAGGTGAATAAAACCAAAAACGTTTTACGCTACACATACTTTACAATATTACGTGAACATGTAAAAAAATCATAGTTCTAGAAATATATATGCAGACCGTCAATGTCTTTTAAGAGTGCAATGGATGACACTGTTTAATAGCCTAAAGAGGCTTGCTAGGAAGATTTTTTTTTTCTTGTATCGATTAGGACTATTATGACGGGCATTTTTTTTTCCTGAAGAACGGTTATCTCCTCCCGTAGTTTTTTTATTTCTTTGAATATACTACTTACTCGGTACTTCAAAGTAGATCAATGGCTTCCGATTCCCAGGTTAGGTTGTCTAAGCCAGCGAGCAATAGTGTCCTCTTTGTACCGTTACTTTGGGCAGACGCCAGTGGCAAGGTCACCATATTAAGTAGAGCGATCGAGCAGAAAACGATTATTCTAAATATAATCTTTATCCCTGACTTCTGAAACGGATCTGAACGTTGAAGAAGTTAAGCATTGGCAGACGCTAGATTCCGAAAGTGGACTTGATGATCGTCAATTCTTAAAAGATTTCGAAAACGTCTGTAAAGTCTCCTAGATGGTTCCATATTTATCCATCCATTCAACACACTGATATTGTGTGTGCGTGTGTGTGAGAGAGAGAAAGACAGAGAAAGAGAGAGTGGGGGGGAATTATTTTCAGGTGGAGTATACCTGTAAAAGTGAATAAACAGACAAAAGGATATATATACTTAGTCGAAGCGTTTCGTCCTCTGAGGGACTTTATCAATGCAATGTAGGATTTATTTTGCTCCACGTGTTTATATACAAAAACAAGGATGTCATTGGTTTATGAAGACTTTTGAGATTGGGAACGTTCGGAAATGTTTGTCAGGTGGCTGAAAGTTCAGCCCAAAACATATGGAGGACATAAGGTGTCATAATTCAAAGTCTAGTCCAAAGTAATCATGTGGTATTCAAGAAATATTTCTTATAAATGAATATTGGTTAAATTGTGATTATATATATATGTGTGTGTGTGTGTGTGTGTGTGTTTTTGTGTATGTATGTGTAAGTATATATATATATATATATATATATATATATATATATATATATATAAAAATAAAGAAAGAAAGAAAGAAAGAAAGAAAGAAAGAAAGAAAGAAATATAGAAAATGTACGGATTTATCTACAAATTATTGGAATTTTAAAAACAACCGTAAGATTCCAATTTTTATCTGGAATATCGTAGCTAAATCCAAATGTTACAATAGAAAAGGGGATAAATGTAATCTATGCCTTTTAGAAAACACTTTTCATCTTAAACCATAAAAAGAATCTAAATTTGTTTGATATAAAAGTGATTTAATGACCACATGCTGTCACAGGAAAATACTTAATTTCTTAGGCCATGGTTGATATAGATTCCTTTATAAGTTTGCCTATTTCTTTCTTTCTTTCTTTCTTTCTTTCTTTCTTTCTTTCTTTCTTTCTTTCTTTCTTTGGCCCACAATATTATTTTAACAATTATGAATTAAACCCTTTTTATTCTATTTTTGCTCATTATTTAATTTTAATTTTATTTAAAATTTAAAAATTTTAATTTACCCTACATTTTATTTTTATTTAAAATTTTAAAATTATAATTTTTCTTACATTTTAATGTGTATGTAATATTTGAATATTTAAATTTGTAAGACTCCTGATTTACGATCATTAGTTTACTGTCCTTGAAATTTGTTATTTTTAATTTTAATTTTAAATTTAAATTTAGATTTTAAATTTTTATCCACATATAATCGTAAATTATTTAACTTTTTATTCTAGTTATGGAAAAAAACCTTAACTTTATAAGATTTAAGTTCCATGAACATCGAGTGAACTTAAATTCAAATCTATTAAACTATCGGTTTGAAATATGCACCTGATGATTGCATGGCGAATGAAACGCCGAGTCTTGCCATAGACGTAAAATAATATGTATATTTATTAATATATATTACTTGTACTTTCTATCATTTATTGACTCATATGTGACTGAATATAGAATGTAGAAATATACAGTATTAAAGTATTAAACAAGACTGGAACGTTTTATTTTAAGTACACTGCACGTTAAACATATGTAGTTGACTTAACAAAATATTACCATATATATATATATATATATATATGTGTGTGTGTGTGTGTGTGTGTGTGTGTGTGTGTGTGTGGTCATATTTCTATTATAAATTTACAGTAAAACAATGTTTACTGCAACACAAAAGCCGTTATGTTTCGGTTCCATCTTATTATCAACTTGTCAGGCAGTGAAATATTTTTATGGAAGGAATAATTATACATAAGAACTTAAACACAACACAATTTTAACATATCTAGACAATTAAAGAAGGGAATTTTTCGAAGGTTTGTTTCAGTGAACCAATACAAAATCAGGCCATGAGGAATAGGAGAAATTTGATTGTAAGGGTAAAGGGAAGTAGACACTTGAAATGCCTTGAGGCCCAGACATTTTCCATGCAAGTGATAAAAAAATTGAATAATACGTATGTAGCATTTAGCAAGTCTGAAAAGTTATCATGTCATCGTGAAACGGTTACAGGATTTTCTTTAAGTTATTTTTCACTTAAAATTCCTCATTTTTTAAAAATAATTCCCTTTATATAACCCGGTGATCAAAATTTTTAATAGAAGTTCTCTGAAATCGAACTGCATAGATAACACTGAAAAGATCATAAAAACATAATAATATAATTTTAAGCGTTTATTACAATCTAAAAAATCAACAACATCCTATAAGATAAATGTTTAGAGCTGTTAGGTTGTGAAAATGATTTATTTGAAATAATTAATACCATCAAGTTTGACAGGCACATGAATCACTTCCAGAAACATCTAGATGCTATTGTGAAGGAAATTAACTCATCTGATAAAGACTTTGCATTTTCTGACAAAACAGCCAATTACTATAAAACTACACAGAGCAATAACATTTCATTAATTACAAAAAAAATAACTAACAAAGAATTACAAAAAAGTAGATAATATTATTAATTTAGTTGAAGACATAAATGTAACAAGTAAATATATCAGAGATAAATTAAAAATCAACGAGTTAGTATTCTGTTCACTGGAGAGTCCGATATCTACAGATCATAAACTAAGACATTAACAGCGTCTTCAAGATTATTAACCCTACACGACCTAATCGTGCATAATCATCGGATTAACTTAATGGATGGAAACCATAGATGTCACCTATTGCTTTAACCGAATAAAAATAAGACCAATTGTCCAGTTTGACATTGTTTATTATTGCCATTCGATTTCTAAAGTCTTATTTACTTTGGCAGTAGAATTAGCCTTAGAGTATTCTTTTTTTTTTTTTTAATCATCTCACCCCAAGCAAGGCATTCCACTGCCACTATTGCACATGGGGCTACATAGGGGAAGGTAAAAAGAAGGAGTAGTTAGACATAGGGAATATCAGGAGGAAGGTGACAGATGAGTAAGGATACCGAGGATGAGGGTTGGGCAGATGGAAGAGTGTTTTTTTTAATCATCTCACCCCAAGCAAGGCATTCCACTGCCGCTATTGCGCATGGGGCTACATAGGGGAAGGTAAAAAGAAGGAGTGGTTAGACATAGGGAATGTCAGGAGGAAGGTGACAGATGAGTAAGGATACCGAGGATGAGGGTTGGGCAGATGGAAGAGTGTTTTTTTTAATCATCTCACCCCAAGCAAGGCATTCCACTGCCACTATTGCGCATGGGGCTACATAGGGGAAGGTAAAAAGAAGGAGTGGTTAGACATAGGTAATGTCAGGAGGAAGGTGACAGATGAGTAAGGATACCGAGGATGAGGGTTGGGCAGATGGAAGAGTGTTTTTTTTTTAATCATTTCACCCCAAGCAAGGCATCCCACTGCCACTATTGAGCATGGGGCTACATAGGGGAAGGTAAAGAGAAGGAGTGGTTAGACATAGGGAATGTCAGGAGGAAGGTGACAGATGAGTAAGGATAGCGAGGATGAGGGTTGGGCAGATGGGAAGAGTGTTTGATAGAATGGGAGCAGGTTAGTGTGTTAGGAGGTGTCTATTGACCTTACATTTAAACTCCTGGAGATTGTAGCCGTCGGGGAAGCAATCATTTGGAAGAGAATTCCACAGTCGGGAAGTGCGAGGAAAGAAAACCAAAGATGTCACCTATTGCTTTAACCGAATGAAAATAAGACCAATTGTTCGTTTGTCCAGTTTGACATTGTTTATTATTGCCATTCGATTTCTAAAGTCTTATTTACTTTGGCAGTAGAATTAGCCATGGCAAAATCAGTCACCAAGAAACATTTCATTGACAAAACAGCCAATAGCAACATTTCTTTGACAAAACAGCCACCATGCAACATTTCATTGATTAAAAAATACCAAAAAAATTCAAATAAGTAGATAATTTTGTTGATGACATAGATGACATAAATATAAATATTAAATACATTACAGATAAAATAACAGTCAGCAATCGAGTTGGTAATCTCTACACTGTAAAGTTCTACATCACCATTAAAGAACCTGAACCGGATGACGAAATTAACTGTGCCGCCAGGATTATCAATCCTACACGACCTGAAATAAAAAAGTACCCTCGACGGAAACTTCCAAATTTAAACACGCCTCGGATTAACTCAATAGATTAACATAAATAATATCAGTTACTAGTTTAACCGAATAAACAA
The DNA here is from genome assembly GCA_037127315.1 of Ascarosepion bandense. Classification (NCBI taxonomy): domain Eukaryota; kingdom Metazoa; phylum Mollusca; class Cephalopoda; order Sepiida; family Sepiidae; genus Ascarosepion; species Ascarosepion bandense. Next base: position 2,232,219 of record JBBBDQ010000325.1, read on the forward strand.
TAAGACCAATTTTTCGTTCATCCAAATTAACATCGTTGATTATTACCCTTCTATTTCCAAAGATCTTTTTGCTTTGGCATTAGAATTCACCATGGAGTTTTTCGATGCTGAGGATCCCATGAACTAAGCACGTGAGCAACGATGAGGTGTTGGAGAGGATACAAACAGGAAGAAAACTCATGCTTAACATGAGGAAGAGACAGATGAAATTCCTGGGATACATAAAAAGGAAGCAGGATCTGGAGACTTTAATACTCACAAGACGGACAGAAGGAAAATGGGACAGAGGAAAGCAGCAGGGCGCATACTTGATAAGCCGGAGCAAATGAATGGCGGTGCGGTGTTTTGGAGAGATACCCAGAGAAAAAATTATTGAGAGCAACAATTGACAGAACCAAGCCGAAGTCCATGAAGAAGAGAAGAATACAACCGTATATGGATCTTCTTATTCGTGTGGCGTGTCCCTTTGGAACGTAGGCGATCATGGACTTCAACTTGTCTCTGTCTCTTGTCTCTCTCAATAATTTTTTCTCTAGATATCTCTTCTAAGTCCTGCTCCATCAACCATTTGCTCAAACCTAACAAGTACATCTCACGCTGCTTTCCCCTGTCTCTTTTTCCATTTATCCCATCTGTGAGTATTAAGGTTTCCAGGCTCTCCTTCCTCATTACGTGTCCCAGGAATCTCATTTGTCTTTTCATGATATTTATTATCAGGTTTCTTCTCGTTTGCATCCTTTCCAACACCTCATCGTTGCACATGAGCTCTACCGATGGTATCGTCAACACCCTTCTATAAAATCACATTTATGCTGCCTTAAGTCTCTCCTTCATCTTAGATGAGATCGTTCAGCATTCACTTCCATACTGAAGGACAGATATCACATATCGATCCAGAACTCTTTTCTTTCTTTCTAATGAGATTTTCCTGTCTAGCTTATGAAACACGTCTTTGACCATGCCAATGTTTCTTTGCATCTCCGTGTTACACTTTCCATCCTCTGTCAAAAGCCTTCTCAGGTATTTGAATTTTTTACTTGTTTTATTTTAGATTCCCCAACTTGCAGTTGGCATATTGGTCTCCTCTTTTTGGCTGATGACCATATATTTCAGATTCTTTGCAGTTTATTCTTAATCCTTTCTTTTCAAGTTCTTTTGCTGAATTCTGTAGAAGGTCATGCATTTTTCTTTCCGTGTCTGCTACCAGCACTGTGTCATCAGCGTATCGGATATTGTTGAGACTATGGCCGCCAATGACGAATCCTGCCAAGGCTTTTATTTCTCTCACAAGTCTGCTCTCAATACTCCCCAAAACTCTAGATGACTAATGATTGGCTGCTGATATTTCCTTCGATCTGACATCTCAGTGGGTGAAGAACAAGCTGGTTATAATTAATGGCGAACTAGATTCATTCCATCATCGCCGATCGGACCCTGACCTCACACCAGTCACGATGAATGAATGTTACCTCTAGTCGCACAAGGGAGTTTTTTTTACGCCTGAATCCATCTTGCACATATACAAATCAATCATTCGACCGTGCATGGAATACTGTTGTTATCTCTGGTCAGGCACCCCAGCTGTTCGTTTCAGTGTTCTCGACAGGCTCCAAAGGAGAATCTGTAATGTGATTGGTCCCGACCTTGCAACTCAACTCCAGCCACTTACTCACTGGCAGGATGTGGCTTCAGTCTGTCTGTTCTATAAATATTTTCATGGCTTCTGCTCTGACGAACATAGGTAACGGATGCTCGCTCCACAAGATTTTTTACTCGTGCAACCAGACTGGCAACAAGGTCCCATATTTTTACAGTGAGATCAACCAAATACAGGCGGCAATTCTACCCCATCAGCTTCTTTCCCGCCTGTGAACTCCATTCTTTTCTACATCACCCTGTGTATCTTGTTATTTTCCTTTCTCTCTACCTTCGCAACTGTCTTCACTCCTGTGTTTACACACATCTCTTGCCGTTTCTCTTTCACCCCATGTAGTTGGTTCTTCTTTGTCTTTACTCTCCTCCTGCTTCAAACTTTAACCCTTTTATTTAGCCGCCCCGCTTGCACATCAGTGTTTTGGTAATTTTTTTTTCCTTCAAAAATGCATTTTTTGTAATATTTTTCTTTCAAAAATGGATATTTTTTCTATAAAAGTTTATTTTTGTACTTTCATAGTGTTTTGGCTCTAGGATGGTTGTTAACTATCTGCTCACTGTTGAGATTCTAACAGGTGCTATCACCCCGGTTCAGGGTGGACCTGGGAACCACAGCCATTAAAATGTGGTTCCATGCTCCTCACAGCCTCCCAATCAGAGGCCTTGCTGCCAGATGCAGTTTACCGTCATCCCAGGACCAAATTTGATTAAAGTTAGATCTAGAATAAAAATTCCACGGCGGATATTCTTATGGTGTCATGATCTTTGCATGAGAATGTTGATACAAAGTTGAATTAAACGTATAAGTAATATCGTTTTGTCTTTGTGAGTAGGACAGGTCAAACGAATCTTCAATTCATACACTGCAGTTTATAAATCATTTCTGCTTTCAATGTGTCTAGAAACAAATAGGCCTATGTTAGTGGACTAACACATCATATGAAAGTTCACCAAAATACTACTGAATCAATTCCAAGAAGCAACAGTCGTCGGCATATAGGTATAAGAAGATACGAGCCCCTAGGTCGTTAGATACGACCAACTTATACAGACTCGGTTACGAATACATTTGCCGATTAAATACACTATTCTGCTTTGCAAACGTTATTTTTCGTGGATATTTAAACTTCATTTGAGGCTCCGTTTATTAATCAAATGGTATATGTATTTATTTTTGTCAACTGATCTGCATATTCGAGATTACTATATATTAGGACCACCATAAAAAGGTCAAAAGGTATCTCTTTTTGACTATTCAAGGGAATCTGATCCCCAGCTAATAGGTGCATGCTGAGAGACAGGAAGGGATTTCCGGTTGAAGCCCAGTAACATGGCGTGCAAGACTTTGCTAGACTCTTCATAACCAGATCCTTATTCAATATCCACAACTGTTCGCAATACTCATGTTTCCACAATAATTCCCTAGTTATTTCCAATATTCGGCGAGTGTGTATTTTTCCATACCGGTTTTATTTTGTCATGTTTAAAAAGATAACACTATTAAAATGAGAAATTTGTGCACTCCGGCAGGATTCGAATCTGCATTTACCTTGAAAGGAGAAACCATCGTTAGATCCGACTTGCTTATACCAATGTCATTTATACAAAAATAAAAATAACCCTCATTTCCCTAAACAAAACAAGTCATCCGACAAATGATTATTAATGAAAAAATAAACTGTTTCGTGTTCACTGCTGAAAACGATTACAAAAGACAAGTAGCATTAACCATAAAAATCCCACACCCAAACAGCAATATGTCATTGCATTTAGAGACAAACTTACTTAATATACTTCGAAGATAATGATAAACGTCAACACAAAATGAATTAACGCGCGGATATCCATAAAAATCCTACAACCAAACAGCAATATGTCATTGCATTGAGAAACAAACTTAATATACTTCTAAGATAATGATAAACGGCAACTCACCATGAATTGACGCGCGGATATCCATAAAAACCCGACATGATACCCAGCGAAGCGCAAATACGCGATATTAGAAAATCAAAATTATCGAAAATGCAAAACTAATGCCTCAACTATGAAGAAAAAAATGTTTTATTGCTAACGAATTACTCAGCCTAAGAGTGTACTTGGATTCCCAGTATCTTTGCCGTTTTCGTTTAAAATAATAGGAATCGTTATTTTACGTACCACCCGTGATTTATACCTTTTTCACTCTCTCTCTCTATCTGTCTCCCCCTCTGTCTCTCCCTCTCTCTTTTTCATACAAACTTACACACACAAAGTGTTGGGGACTGAATTATACATCCCACTTCCATGACTAGAAATAAATCTGTAATACTTCAAATTTTCATGAAAACTTAATGTACATTTAGTATTTGTCTATATTTCTGAGATGAGGTAGTATTTACAGTATTTACATTATTCGGACTGTTGTTCTCATATTTGTTGCCATTTGTACGACGTTTCGGCCGTTGTACGCTCAGGCCTTCTTCAGGTGATAATAATTTCGAAGCGAACCCTTTATTACAATCACTGGGTTATATCATCTCCATTCTTGCGTAAAGTCTCGATTGGAAGTTATGAGTTATCTCCCTCTAACCCTGTAAGTTATTTGTTCAGCACTGATGTAGCCTGATATTGAACTTACAACTCTAAGTGTCAAGTCAGGAACTAACCAATGTCTATACCCACTGGGCAATGATGGCTTCTATCATAATCTAATCTTTATTTTAGACGTTTAGTCTTAAACGAGGATGTTTGCCTTGGACGACAAGCTCGAAGAATGCATCTAGTGTTTATGTCGATGTAGTCAATGCTGATGACTCTGCACTATTGACATCTTTGTCGGTAAGCGAAGTTTCTTCAAGACAGACCTAAAGATTTTCCTTTCCATTCTCCCAGAAATTAAGCTTTGTTGCCAACCTTTAATTTATTCTCAACATAATGAGTTTCGTTGTAATCCATGATAATACTCCGAATTGCCGATATAAGAATATTTAAACGTTTACGGCTCAGAGGCAGTCACTTTCTCACCGGCGTAATGTGACTTCCCTGTGTCTCTTCTACAAATACCTTCACGGCTTTTGCTCTGGTTAACTTAGCTCACTGGTTCCCACTATGTATGAATTTACTCGAGCTACTCGACTAGCAACTAGGTCCCACTCTTTTACAGTGAAACTAATAAAATGTAACCACAACTTCTACACTCAGCTTCTTTTCTCGCATTTCCCGCCGGTGGGATTCCCTTCCGTATCCTTGCTTCTCCGACAGCTACAATCTCCAAGAATTTAAATGTAAGGTCAATAGTCATCTCCTATCTCTCTGGCTCACATCCTTTCTTTCATGCTCTCTGTCCATTCTACTCTCATCACACCAGTATTCTCATACCCTCTCCTTGACACCCCCTATAAACTGTCCCTCTTTCTCATCATTTTCCTCTTATGTAACCATCTGCGCACCATTGGCGGTGAGGCTGCCTTGCTTGGGGTGAAATTATTAAATATATATACACTACCGGCCATAATTATTAGGTCACCCCAGTTTTTAAAGAAATGATGTATTTCATACTATTTTCAGTACGTATTGCGAAGTGGATAATTCTAAATGAAAATGAAATGGTTCTTGCGAAGTGGATAATTCTAAATGAAAATAAAATGGTTGCTGCACAATAACATGTGCATCAAATGAATTGTTCTGGTGTCCAGGTTTTTGTGCTCTCTTTCCCATGCTGGTCTCTTCTTTTTATTGACTGGCTGAAGTAAATTGTACTTTAGAATATGTACAAATTAGAATCTACTAAAAAGTGTACATTTTTTTTTTACATTGAAAGAACACTGTCTCATCAGGAGATGGAAAATTAATTTTCTTATATTGGTAAATTTTGTGTGTGATGTAGGGGTAGAGAAAAAGAGAAATCAGAATTCGGTTTTGTAAAATAGACATTGAAGATAAAGGAGCATGCAAATGAATGTGAGTTCCACAAACGGGAAGTGCCAGAAAAGAAACTGAGTGGAAGTGGAGGTTTTATTTAACTAGTTCGACGGTAAAAGGATGGGACCTCAACGCCAATACAGCGGCACACTTAAATTCTTGTATTTTGGGCGACGGGGAAAAAGCTCATCAGAACATTTGCAATGAAAACACTTGCAAGGTCGGGACCAATTACATCACCATGAAAAGACAGAGGGAAGTTACACCACGTCTATCTATGCAAAAAGGAAAACAAAACTGACTGAATGATGTAAATATTGATGTTTTAATGTTTCTAACTGCGATTGTCAAAATATTTATTCACTACTAATTTTGTGACCGCCTTCTTGCAGAATTTTTGTTTTTCTTCAGGAAAAGAAAAAACTGAAGTGCGACCATTCATGCAATTAATATATTCAGAACATTCGAGAATATGTTGCAAAATTGAAATAAAAAAATAATAATCGATAAATGTGTATTTGGTTGCATGCATCAAGACCGAGTTTCCAAACAACTAATTATACAAACCAATTGATTTATGTACAAATCTAATACGATATAATCATTTCATTTAGTTTCCCATGAAAATAACACAATATATATATATATATATATATATATATATATATAAGTTTGTGTGTTTGTGTAAGTCTGCGTGTGTGTGGGTGTGTATTTGTAAAATTCCATTTTATATCTGTAAAAGTACAATACGAATAAAAACAAATGGAAAACTTATCTTAGCCGATGCGATTTTTCCTCTGAGATATGCTATCAAGGCAAATCTAAAGAATTTATTTTATGACAATTATTTATAACCAATAACAGAAATGTTATTGGTTTTACAAGATATTGTTGCAAAGGTGAGCTTATGAGTATTTATCAGGTTAGCGACAAGATCAGTCAAGTTCATGTATGTGAGGTGATACAGTTAAATGCCTAATAAACATTATGCAATATTAGGCACTTAACTGTATAACCTCATGTCCATCCTAAGTCTGTGTCCCTTCGAATCAAATCTTAAAACTAATAAGAAAAAATAAAATATACTTGAAAATATTAAAAAAGGTTTTGAGATAGATCACAACGGAAGTCTGTAGAAATAATTTCCAAACAGAACCTTTGCGAAGCCATCTTCACCACATGGCATGACATTCCAGACAGCCTCCTGCAAATTCTTGTATCAACAATGCCGAGACAATTTTTTAAAGTTAGCAGAAGAAAGTAACAAGAAAGGACTAGAAATTAACTGCACGAAAACCGAATGCATGGTCATCAGTAATGAGGGCAACCCAAAATGCCAAAAGAATCAAGCAGTTACAAAGATTTAAATACCAGGGAAGCATTATAACAGAAGACTGAAAATGTGACAAAGAGATCCGAAGGCGAATTGGCATGGCGAAGGAAGCATTCTAGAAGTTGAGTAAGGTATTAATAAACAGGACAATTTCGTTAGAAACTAGGAAGAGAGTACTAGATTGCTACGTGCTGTCAGTACTTCAATATGGCAGTGAATGCTGGACAATATCATCAAAGATGAAGGAAAAACTTGAAGCAACTGAAATGTGGTTCTACAGAAGGATACTGCGAATATCATGGATTGAGCATGTGAGCAATAACGAGGTCTTGTAAATGAGGGAAACAAAACGGAAATTAATACTGAGCATCAGGAAGAGACAGCTGAAGTTCCTGGGACACGCAATGAGGAAGGAGGGCTTGGAGAATCTGATACTAACAGCCAGATAGAGGGAAAAAGTGACAGGAGAAAGCAACGGATAACATTTGAAGGACCTAATCAGGTGGATGACGGAACGAGACTTGCATGGTGTAACAGGAGAAGGGGTGCTCAGAACCACCAGGGATAGGGAAACGTGGAACGCCATCATCGCCTACGTCCTGAAGGGACAGGCACATAAAAGAAGAAGAAGAAGAATAATGATGATGTCTTTGTGAATCACTATTGAGACGTCTTATTAAGCGATTTCCTTCTCTGTTTTCACAGTAAGTTCTTAAACTTTTGATCAGCTAGTATTTAGCTTATTCAAATTTTCTCTATTAAATTCTAATAAGGTTTTCATTTTAATTTATATATTTCTTTTTTTTAAAGCTCCACTCAGACAAGTGAGTGGATATAACAACTCAAATGGAATATGCTTTCTTTTTTCATTGGCACTGAGATTTTGGCCAGGATTATATATATAGTTGTGGACAAAATAATTCCTACACCCCCCCCACTGATATCATAATGCACATAACGGGGAGGGGAATACAATTAAGAGAACTATTTATTTTTCCAAGCTCACTTCCGTTACAATAGTATCCAGCCTTTAAGATTTCACTCGCCCGATCGACTCAGCCATTAAAGTCTTTCTTTTACTCGCAATTAAACGTTTCTCATCAAATATAGAAAAAAGAAATCTGATTTTTTTGCAACACAAATGTATGCCATTGAAGATTCACAAGTTACTTAGAATGACCTGCAATGACATTATTGAACTCTTTGATCTCTCTTCATCGTCCCGGTCAGTGTAAACATTCGTTTCAATAACGCTTCCAGAGTGGAGCCAAAATGTCTCTGTCGCCCAGATTAAAGACATTCACAGATATTTAGAAACTCATTTTGAAAAATATTATACTTGACTCAATATATCCTCCCCGCTTACGAAAAGTAAATCGAACATTTGAAAGAAAGCAAAAAAAACATATACTTCTTTCAAGCACGCACCGAAAAACAAACTATACAAGTAAGTATTTTTTTTTATAGAAAATCAGATTTGTTATTTTTTTATCATCTATGAGATGGAGGTTGTAGTTAAACAGAAGAAAGAAACTACGAATTTTGGTACCTCCACTCAACTGCTAAAAAAAATTAAAAAAACACAAAAAACTGTATATTATGATGTTAAAATGGCCTAAACTTAATAAAAACAAAGATTTATCATCAAATTGCTTATTCTGTTATGAAGAGGAAAGATCAAATTTTGTTGTTATTTTTTTTTTAAATTTAAATCTTTTCTAACACCTTCGACATTTTAATTAAAATTTTATTTTTTGTTTTCGTCCACGATTCACGCTACGTTTATGTAATGTGACTATTAAGAAGATAGAGTCGGTCGAATAAAATGATTTTTGGGCGAGTAAATTTTCCCTTGTTCTTAATCGCTGGTCGGGTGATTTTTTCCAACTCTCAAAGACTGATAGTATCAATTATAATGATATATATATATATATATATATATATATATATATATATATATATGTGTGTGTGTGTGTGTGTGTGTGTGTGTGTGTGTGTGTGTGTGTGTGTGTAAAGACCGCGTTTCACCAACGTCTACAGGCATGGACTCATTCCTTCCGACATAAAAAAGTCAATCTCAAGAGACGTTGGCGAAAAGCATCATTTTTAAGATTTTACATATGAGGCAAAAGTCAAAACAACGTAAATAGTATTATGAGTATGACTATCACAATAACTATGAGGCAAAAGTCAAAACAACGTAAATAGTATTATGAGTATGACTATCACAATAACTATGAGGCAAAAGTCAAAACAACGTAAATAGTATTATGAGTATGACTATCACAATAACTATGAGGCAAAAGTCAAAACAACGTAAATAGTACCTAATCTCAGAAATATCTAAAACATTACAGATTCTTGATAAAATCAAAGAAAAAAAAATGCAGTGTTATTGGTCCTGATTTGACATCGAGCTTTCACTCACTTTCACACGGACGTCATGTTGCTTCCTTGTGTCTTTTCTATAAACGCTTTAATAGTAAATATTCTAATGAGGCTTACTCTTTGGTACCAAAACATTATGAGTTTAATTGCATTACTAGATTGGCAGTTAGGTCTCATCATTTTACAGTTAAAATATTTAGATGTAACCGTAGGCTCTTTCTTAAATGTTTTTTCACTGACATTTGTTGCATGTTTCTTCCGGTTACTTGCTTCCAAACCAGCTCTGATCTTCAAAATTTTAAATGCTGTGTAAATCGTTATCTACTGTCTTCTTCATTCCTATACTTGTTCCTTAATAATATTTTTTTCATTCATAATTAGTAACCGCTCGTGTCTTATAGGCTTTATTGTCTTGTTTGGGGTGAAATAATTAAAAATAATAATAAATAAATTCCTCTTCCAGGCATTAAGTCTGTTAATCTCACATATTACCCGTGAATATTAGCCTTGTGCCATAACTCTTATTTACGTTTTTACGCTCATATTTGATATATGCTTTAAAAAACAAAGGAAGTTGGAAGAAATAAGATTTGATCCAAGAATACCAAAGAACTTATACAAATAAAACGTGCATATTTGAATTCTGCAAACAACCACTTTAAAACAACGTACGTAATCTGCTTAGAAATCTAATTTTTCATTGAATCCAACTATTTTTGGTTGTCGACTCCAAAGAGATTGTGTTCGAGTTAGATAAGCTGATTTGTCCATGAAAGCTTTGCCGTATTACTCAGAGTAACGAACTGTTAGAGAAAGCAAAAGATCCATAAAAATGACACGACTGGCAGAACGTAATTGAAGAGCGAGCGGGACCTGTCCAAATATGAACTAAAAGTTAGTCAAACGATCCGAGTTTTAAAAGAAATCTCTTGACGAGACATCAACTGGAAAGAAATGATTAAATTTGACGGAACTATTATTATTTCACGATTGCCCGACGTTTGTCTTTTTAAATTCGTCGATACTTTAAAATACAGGTTATATTAGGAAGTTTAGGCGACAGCTTTCAATTGCAGTGAGTGGATGTCCTCTATATTCATTGTGATGCATTTTTTAAAACAAGAAACAAGATATTTATCTCTATGAATTATAATATTATCCTGCTAGACCAGAATCTGACTTTGGTTTCGAAAAATAAAAAGCTGTGAAACATTGATGAAAAAATTATATATAAATATTTCTAGTTAGAACCATTTTGTTAACCCACGATGCACAAAAATTTGCATTTAAACTTGCAACAAGCGTAATAAATGTTGATTCACTGGTTTTAGTTGAACGAATACCATCCATTCTTCTTTGACTTCCAAGATCTTAATTCTTCAGATAAAAGTAATGCTGTTTATATATATATATTTCCATACTGACATTGTAAGTGCAATGAAGCCATTAAGACACAACGGAATATTGAGATTCGGGAAAATATGAGAAAGGAAGATATTATACAGCAGAGAAAACAATTTTTAAAATTCAGTAATTCAGAAGACAAAGGTCAAGGATAAACATTCTATTTAAATTTTTGAAAACAAAAGATGAATTGAAAGCAAGAACGCGGAAGAGCTTTACACAAGTGAGAGATGCTACCAAAAAATTGTTAGTATAGATTTTACGGTTATCTAAAAATCTTAACTGTAAAACCTTGTCACCAATATAATACTGTGATTAAATTCATAATGTTTTGCACCAAAACTAAAAAAAATAATAAGAATTTCTATTAAAATATTTCTATGAAAAATGGCAGAGGCCAAGTTACGAATGTGGAAAAGTCGTGGAAGACACAGTGGACCACTTTTTCTAGTATTAAGTGAGTTTAGTGCTGTAAGTGATACACGCTTGAGCGATCATGTCTCGAAAGAGACCTGACTGACTGGGCAGAAGATTATCCCTCAGTAGGTTGCCATTGCTTTCTGCGGTAGACTGGTTGTCAGCCAAGTCTATAGAACCCAATCTGTCCTGTTATTTGACCCATAGCTAGAAGGAGACGAGATGGATAATATTACATTATTATATTAAGTATAATTAGTAGGGAATCAGTTTATTACTTCAAAACAATAGAAAAAGAATCCCCCATTTTATGCCTAGTAGAAGTTTTAATTATTTTTCAAACTGTTATATTCAATGAGTTAGTTTAGTGCCATACGTAATACACGCTTGGGCGATCATGTCTCTTTCGAAACATGACTGACTGGGCAGAAGATTATCCCGCTGTAGGTTACCATTACTTTCTGTGGTAGACTGGTTGCCAACAAAGGATATAGAACCCAATCTGTCCTTTTATGTAACCCATAACTGGAGGGAAGAGATGGATTAATTTGACCCAATATAATTACCCCACTTCATGTCTGCGGTAAATTTTGCACCAAGTAGGCACATGGTTTCTCTCCTTTAGTTTAGCATCAGCAATGGGGGTGGGTGAAAACAAAGTTTCTCACAGACGATTAAAAGAAAAAAGATGATTTTTTGAAGAGTTAAAATTAACAAGCAATTTCTTGCTCTAGTTAACAAATAATTGTAGATCATTGCTTTTAGATCAGCTTTCAAAGTTAGCTGATCGAAATGATCAGAATTACTATATAATAAAAAAAAATCGGGTTATAGAAGGATTGTCCGATTTTAATCAAATTTGATACACTCATAGACAATGACATAAAAAAAGATATTCAGAAGTTTCAAGTTTGCAGTTCTTACAATAGTGCAGAAAATCGATAATATATATATATATAAGCAAGATGTTTGTGTTTGTGTCTGTTATCTGCCTGTATGTCTGTATTTTTCGGCCTTTTTATTTTAGTTTTTGATTCGGGTTTGGCTCTAAGCAGGTATAATTGTAATTCTTAGTCTCAGCCATGATACCATTTACTCAGAGGACTTATTTAGCCTTCAAAATTCAGTTTACGACGAAAAAAACTTAATTGATATCGATACCAGGAAATCAAAATTTGACTTACATCCTTCATTTTTCTTTCAATCTGCGTTTTCGCTTTAACTGGAAACAACTATTGCTTTTTAGTCTTTGTGCCAACGTCCAAAGAAACTGAGCTCCAGCATCATGTATTAGTTTTAATGCTTTCATTACACCCGAGCAACGCCGGACTATACTGCTAGTATTCAAATAAATATATTTTTTATTTTATTTTTCTATAATCATTTCACACCAAGTAAAGCAGTACTGTGACTAATGCGCAGAGGTTTATAGAGGGTGTGGCGAGAAGAAAGAGGAACAAGATACAGTGGTTGTCGAAGAAAAGAGAAAGATGTGCATGGCGTTACGTGAGAGTAGAGCGAGAATAAAGAAGAACAAGATACAGAGGGTGGAGGAGAATGTTAAGAGAAAGATGGGAATCAAGAAGATAAAAGATGGCAATTAATGTTGCATTTAAACTCTTGGCGATTTTAGCTATCAAGGAAGGGAGTTCCATAGGCGGGAAGTGCTGGAAAAAAACTGCAGGAGTAGAAGTGACGGTTATACTTGACTTTTGACTCTAAAATGCGTGAGACCTAATTGCCATTCTAGTAGCCCGAGTATTTTCATGTAAAGGGGCACCAGGGAGATAATCTCGTCAAAACTGAAGCTGTGAAAATATTTTTAGAAAACAAAAGGAAACCACATCTTTTCGGCGAGACAGTGATTGAAGTGGTGCTGCCAAATTCCAGCTGAATTCATTGCATTCACTTACGCGCAAATACCCTTCGGAAAGGTATTAATCCATCTCTTTCCTCCAGTTATGGGTTAAATAATAGGACAAATTAGGTTCTATAGCCTTGGTCGGCTATAGTCTACCGCAGAAAGCAATGGCAACCTACAGCGGGATAATCTTCTGCCCAGTCAGTCATGTCTTTTTCGAGACATGATCGCCCAAGCGTGAATCACGTAAGGCACTTAACTGACTGAATATAATAGTTGGAAACATGAATAAGGCTTCTACTGGGCATAAAGTGGGGTATCATTTTATATTGTTATGACCTAGCAAACTGATCCCCCACTTATTACTACTTAATTATATAATATATCTCTTCCTCCTCTAGCTATGAGTCAAATAACAGGACAGACTTAGCTGGCAACCAGTCTACCGCAGAAAGTAATGGCAACCTACAGCGGGATAATCTTCTGCCCAGTCAGTCATGTCTTTTTCGAGACATGATCGCCCAAGCGTGAATCACGTAAGGCACTTAACTGACTGACACATTCTAGTGACTGATTAAACAGACCTACTTTATTTTTTTAAAGCATGCAAATTTTTTTTTTTTTACTAATTTTGAACAAATCTAGACCGTTGAATCGGAAAATAGCATAACAGGTCCCTTTTTCAATTTTCTCAAGAACCAGGTATGGCAACAGATTATAATGCAAGATGGACTCTGACGAGAAAATTTTCCTGGCCCGACACAATTACCCGACCTTCCTAGCGCTAGCTGTAGCTGTAGCTCTTGATTCCATCTAGTCGTTCCACTTGAGGTTGAGTGAGAGAATGAGGCCGATGAAATATAGTTTGTACACGTACTTTTTGAATATAAAAATAAATTGGAATATTATTTTTTTTTATATTTTTGGAAAGCTGCCAGTTTATTTATTCTGAAGATTTTGCACCCCTGTTTGTCAATTACAATACCGTATTCGACTTGAGGAAAAAACAAATCATATTATTTCAGTATCTTAGCAGTCATTTAAAATGTAGGTGCAATGAGTGATTATGTCATTGTGTTGTTCAGAGAAGCAATAGGTGCAGAGAATGGGACTGTAAATTAAATGAACAGCTTTATTATTAATCGAGGTCTTTATAATTGTTTCCACTTAATAGAAATACAAATGACATGAACGTCAAATCCTTCATTGATTCTCTCTAGTGACTGATTAAATAGACCTACTTGATTTTTTTAAAGCATCCGATTTTTTTACTAATTTTGAACAAGCGGTTGAATCCGAAAGTAGCATAATTTTTACTAATTTTGCCATAATTTTTACTAATTTTTTACTAATTTTACGAATTTAATTTTACTAATTTTACTAATTTTTACTAATTTTTACTAATTTTGAACAAGCGGTTGAATCCGAAAGTAGCATAATTTTTACTAATTTTGCCATAATTTTTACTAATTTTTTACTAATTTTACGAATTTAATTTTACTAATTTTACTAATTTTTACTAATTTTGAACAAGCGGTTGAATCCGAAAGTAGCATAATTTTTACTAATTTTTTACTAATTTTACGAATTTAATTTTACTAATTTTACTAATTTTTACTAATTTTTACTAATTTTGAACAAGTGGTTGAATCCGAAAGTAGCATAATTCTCCCATCATCTAGATTGCCTGCTTCAAAATAATATACTTTTGAACCAGACTATTTACTGTCAACATATAAAAGGAATTTATATTTGTCGCATTCACAACTTAAGACCACCATTCGTTCGTACATTGAATATTACTGCCATATCTAATACAGAACACTTACTATACACGGTGAGTCAAAGGTCTCATAACATAGGAATAATTTATTAAAAGTACAATTTCACATGAAAATTTAACTATTAATTATTGCATTGTTATATGTGTTGGTCAAAATGTCCGCATTCTTTCTCGAAATCCATTTCAATGATTCATTAACACGTCGCAGTGTCCTCTTTGTCAAGTTATAAATTCATATTTAATTATTTCTTTAAGTTCCTTAATATTTCTTGGGAGGGGGGTTTAAAACGGATTTCAAATAGCCCCACCAAACATCCGCCTCGCCCTGTGTATCTCGAGATTCTTGATAGACTTCAAAGAAGGATGTGTAATGTAACCATACGCCCGCGTATTGAATACTGCTGCCACATCTGGTCGGGTGCCCCTGCTATTCTCCTCGGGGTTCTTGACAAAATACAACGGAGAATCTGTAATGTGATCTATACCGACTTGGGTGACCGCCTGCAGGAACTCTCTCACCGGCGTGACGTGGCTTCCCTGTGCCTCTTCTATAAATACTTTCACGGTTTCTGCTCCGATGAACTTAGGTCACTGGTGGCCCCTAGGTACGAATTTGCATGCAATACTAGATTAGCAACTAGGTCCCACCCTTTTACAGTGAAACCGTTAAAATGTAACCGCAATTTCTACTCCAACAGCTTCTTTTCTCGCACTTCCAGCTCGTGGAATTCCCTTCCACATACTTGCTTCTCCGACAGTACAATCTCCAGGAGTTTAAATGTAAGGTCAATAGACACCTCCTAACACACTAACACGCATCCATTCTCTCAAACACTCTTCCCATACACATCCTTACCCGTCTATCACCCTCCTTCTGACATTTCCTAAATCTAACCACTCTTTCTCCTCACTTTCCCCTATGTAACCCCCTGCGCTATAGTGGCAGTGGAATGTCTTGCTTGGGGTGAAATGATTAAAAAAGAATTGATCTTGATCTGGCTTCACGTGACGTGCTTTTGTACTTGTGTTTTGTAGCAAATTATTTTCATCAAAATTGCTATGACGAGCTTTTCTACTTAGTACGTCGACTTCACTAAGTTTGTTTCATTGGTAGCAAGGTCGCACCATTTTAATAGCAAGGTCGCACCATTTTAATAGCAAGGTCGCACCATTTTAATGCTGAAGTAGTGGGGTGTTAAATCTGCGTATCAAAACGCGGAGCAAACCAGTAGTGAAATATTAATGGTTTACTCTGCGTCAAAAATCAATTTTAATACTCGATTTTTTGACAAAGTGCTCTTTTGTCATCTGAGGTCACAAGCTGAACAACATAAGATAGTGTTGATTTCAGACGCGGATAAAAAACGTCATGACCTCCTACAGAGAATAGCTGAAGAGTGTAACATGAAGGAATTACAAATAAACTGCAAGAAAACCGAATTCAAGGTCATCAGCAAAAAGAGCAGCCCAAAGTTCCAAATAGAGGTGGGGGGTGTACAAATCAAGCAGGTACGAAAATTCAAATATTTGGAAACTGTTCTAACTGAAAAGAGAAAGTGCGACCACGAGATCCAAAGGAGAATCGGCATGGCGAAAGACGCGTTCCAGAAGCTGAGTAAAGTATTAAGACAGGAAAACTTCGCTAGAAACAAAGAAGAGAGTACTGGATTGCTACGTGATATCAGTTCTTCAATATAACAGCAAATACTTCATGGCTTCTGCTCAGACGAACTTAAGTCACTGATGCCTCCTCAACAGGTGTTTACTCGTGCAACCAGACTGGAAACTGGGTCCCACCCATTCACAGTCACAGTTATGTAGCTCCCTGCACATCAGTGGCATTTCCGCCTTGCTCGGGGTGAAATGATTAAAAAAAAAATGTTGGACAATATCAACAAAGATGAAGGGAAACTTGAAGCAGATGAAATGTGGTTCTACAGAAGGGTACTGAGGATATCGTGAACCGAGCATGACGAGGTTTTGGAAATGATGGAAACGAAAAGGAAATTAATATTGAGCATCAGGAAGAAACAACTAAAGTTCCTGGGACATGCAATGAGGAAGGAGGGCTTGGAGAACCGGATACTAACAAGCCAGATAATTGGAAAAGAGACAGAGGAAAGCAACGGATAACATATTTAAAAGGCCTGAGCAGGTGAATGACAGACGTGGAAGGCCATGATCACCTACGTCCTAAAGGGACGAGGTACATAAAAGAAGAAGAAGCTCTCAGTTGTATGTTGTGGTGCAGTGGATACCGAGAAATCGTAGAGCCGTCCTCGAATTTTAGTTGAGTTCGTTGCATTCACTCAAGAGCAAATACCCTTAAGAAAAGTAATATTCCGTCTCTTCCTTCCCGCTATGGGTTAAATAACAGAACAGTTTGGGTTCTGTAGCCTTGGTTGGCAACCAGTCTACCCAGAATGTAATGTCAGCTTACTGCTGGAAAATCTATTTTTATGTATATATTTCTATAAAAGTGTATTTTCATACGTTCATAGTGTTTTGACCCCAGTTTGGGGGTCAACAATTTGTCCATAGCTGGGACCCTGCCCAGGCAGTCATGTCTCTTTCAAGACATGATCGCCCAAAGCGTGTATCAAGTATGGCGCCGAACTGAATGATTTGGATAAAAGAATTGAAAAGCAGAACAGATTGGGTTCTATAGCCTTGGATGGCAACCAGTCTACCGCAGAATGTAATACTAACCTAACGCAGGAAAATGTTCTGCCTAGTCAGTCATGTCTTTTTCGAGACGCGATCTATAAAGCGTGTATCACGTATGGCATTTAATTGGTGCAAGAATTAGCATAAAAATTATTGACCAGCTTTACAACAAAACCTATAGTTCCATCAGTAGTCACTAGGCATTGCGCGACAAACTAATAAATTAAATTATGTGTTTTAGGGTAATTTTATATTCGTTATTTGAGTTTTGAGTTTGAGATTTTGTTTAACGGTATATCAACCGCTTCAAGTTATTTAATGCCAAAAAGGTGAGGTTTTAAGGTATTTTTTTTTTAATGTTCGGTTATAGTGAGAAGGTTGATTTAGTCAGATTTTAATAAAATTTGTTTTGTTTTTATTCTTTTTATTTCAGAAAACTGAAAATGTCTTCTAGTTTTGTATTTAAAATAGTTTTGCTGAAAATATTTTTTTCTTTCAAAAACATATGATGGCAATATTTTTTTTTTCTTCAAAAATGTATTTTTGGTAATATTTTTCCTTCAAAATTGTATGTTTTGCGATAAAAGTCTATTTTTATGTATATATTTCTATAAAAGTGTATTTTCATACGTTCATAGTGTTTTGACCCCAGTTTGGGGGTCAACAATTTGTCCATAGGTGGGACCCTTACAGTTCCTACCACTCCGGGTCAGTTTGGATCTGGGAACAAAGGCATTTAAGAGGTATTTCTATCCTCTTCACAACCTCCCAGTCAGGAGGGTTTGCTGCCGGATGAATTTTACCGTCATATCCAGAATCATATTCGTTATTTGATTATATATATTCGGTTTATTGTTGAACAATCCATTTTTATTATAATAAACTTTTCAATCTGTTATAATATTTAAAATTACATATTGGTTTTCATTCTGGGGTTCCCTGAAACATTAAAACGATTCCAAGCCTTTCATAAAACCAAAGCTACTTCCACGTGAAATTTTAAAGAATTTAAATCATTTTAAACCTTTAGGAAGGATATATATATAAACAGAGAGAGAGAATGAGAGAGAGAGAGAGAGAGAGAGAGAGAGAGATGAGAGTGCTCCTTTAGAATTGTGAATTGAATTTTTGTCTACTTGTATCAATCATTTTTCGAAAGAATCGACACGTGCAGGTTTTCAATATGAAGGATGTGCGTTGTGCTGCTGTAGATATTGATTCGGAATTAAAAATCGGAGAGCCAAATCTTTCCCCCAGCTATGGGCTAAATAACAGGATAGTTTATGTTCTATAGCCTTGATTGTCAACCAGTATACTGCAGAAAGTAATGGCGACCTACTACGGGAAATCCTTTTACCCAGTGAGTCGACATGATCGCCTAAGCTTATGGTACTTAACTGACTGACTAGCTTGAAGACAGATCTCGTAGGGTTCTGAGGTGAGAGATGATATGCCAAACCATCGATTTCTAGAGTCTCTTTAAATTCTCCTCATATTTTATAAATAAACATAGACTAAGTATAAACTCCTTTTAATCTTTCAAATTCAGTAACGACATCCGCCCATATTACGTTATAACCCAAGCTTCCCGTACAATCATTCAAGTTGAGCCTGGCCAGTACCTAGATGGGTGATCGCTTGGAAATATCAAGTGATGAACACTACCGACCATAAACATTAGGCCACCTCAGTGTCTTAAAAAATGATGTATTTTATACTAATTTTAAGTATTTATTGCCAAGTAAAAAATTGTAAATGAAAATAGAATGGTTATTTTGTTAATACTGCGCAGTAACATGTGAATCAAATGAATTTATAAACTTTTAATAATTACCTATATTTCAGGTTCATCAATGAAAGAATGAAGAAAATTTATGGTGATTCGGATGGATTCATTATTGATTCTTTACCTTGTAAAATTTTGCAAATTAATAATAACAAAAGAACCATTCTATTTTCATTTAGAATTATCCACTTGGCAATAAATACTAAAAATAGTATGAAAAACATAATTTCTTTTAAAAAACTGAGGTTACCTACAAATTATGGCTGGCTGTGTAAGCTTGGATCTGCGCGTGATGTAATCGACAATGGCTTGGAATTATTGATTGGAGAGCGTAATTGTTATTCAAAATGGGTTGTAATATTCGTTTACGTGCAAAAAGGTATGAATCCAATTATTTTCTACTCCGTCTAAGGGTTAAGTATTAGTACTTTTATCACAAAATGTTTGTCTTCAAAAACAAAAAGAAATATTACGATCTAAAATATTTTACTTGCTTTCATGATAATTGTTTGGGTGATTCCTTCCCTATGGCATCTGTTAAGCTGAGTTCTTATATAGGGCATCTATTTGGGTGAGTTCTTCTCTCTGGTATCGTTTCAGGTGAGCTCTTCTCTATGACACCTGTTCAGGTGAGTTCTTCTCTATGGCATCTGTTCAGGTGGCATCCAGACTACTGAATTGTAATCCTGTCTAAAATTCCAGTGAAGCTTAATTGAAGGCTAGTGTCGAGATCTCATCACTTTACAGTTGAGCTAATATAAACGTAAATTCTATATTTAAAGCCAGAATATGTTTTTAGCTTTTGAGAAGTTGGGGTGGGGGCGGAGAAGTGATGGATTTAGTGTTACAATTTGCACTAATTAACCCATAGCCGGAACAGAAGAGGGAGATTTGTAAGTGAATGTAACGAACCCAAGCAGGAATTGGAACTCGAATCTCCTATTTCCAATTTTAGGTCATTATCCATTACACCACACGCCCATTCGAGCATTGCACCTGATAATCCTGTTTCACAAGCAGCAATATCCAGGATGAAGAATTTGCAGTGGCTGTAGCAATAACATTTTCTAGCTAGAGATATTTATTGCGTCCAGTAGGAATGTTCCGTAATCGGCATGGTATCTAAAATCAATATTGTTAAATAGCATGAATAATTGCAATGTGTTTTATGGTCTAGTAAGCGACGATTATCAGTTTTTTTTTTGTTTTTTTTTTAATCATTTCACCCCGAGCAAGGCAGAAACGCCACTGATGTGCAGTGGGCTACATAAATGTAAAAAGATTAATTAGAAAAGAGTGAGGAGTACAAACTAGTTAGAAAGGAACAATAGAAAGCTGAGAAAGCAGGTGCAATGACAGATACATAGGCGGAGAGAAAGTGAAGGTTATACAGGGGAGGGGAGAGAGCTAGATTCAAGTGGTTAGTAGATGAGTATTAACTTTGCATTTAAATTTCTGGAGGTTGTAGCCGTCAGGAAAGCAAGAATACGGGAGTGAGTTCCACAGGCGGGAAGTGCGAGAGAGGAAGCTGCAGGAGTAGAATTGTCGTCTGCATTTGGCTAATCTGACTGTGAATGGGTGGGACCCAGTTTCCAGTCTGGTTGCACGGGTAAACACCTGTTGAGGAGGCATCAGTGACTTAAGCTCATCCGAGCAGAAGCCATGAAAGTATTTATAGAAGAGACAGAGGGAGGCCACATTTCGAAGATGGGAAAGTGGCTGCAGTCGAGCCGCAAGAGTTTCATTAGTTTATATAATTTCTCTCATAATTTGTTTTTGTTTCCCTTTTTTTTCTTAAGAATCTTAAGTACTAAATAGGATCAGAAATCCAGTAAAGGGAGATAATTAATAATTCCAATTGCTGATTTAAAAACTACTGTCTACAATATATTTCTGTTTCTAAAATGTGTTTGCAATACTATGTGGCTAAACGCTTAAATTCATTTAAGTACGTGTCTAATCGTGAGTTTTTCTATCAATGTCTACAAGGAATATTTCGCAAAAAATATTCTAATCTTCCATTAGAAATTGCTAGGAACTAAAAGGATTCTATAAACGAGAAAAGTTTCTGAATGAAAAAAATATTCCTCGGTAAAATATAAGATTTATAAATGTCACGTATAAAGTGATGAAAATTCAGAATTCAGAATGTCGTGTCCGTCCATTTCCATCTTATTTTTATATTTTATGAGAAGAATTATTAATCTGAAGTAAAAACAAAAAAGAAAAGCTTGAACTTCTAAAAATAAAAAAAATAGGGATAACTTTTTTGTGTTTTTTAAGGATTAAGATATTTAAAACCTGCACGTATCAATTCTTTCGAAAAGTGATTGATACAAGGAGAGAAAAAAATTGTAAACATAAGAAGACAAAAA
Source organism: Ascarosepion bandense (assembly GCA_037127315.1). NCBI lineage: Eukaryota > Metazoa > Mollusca > Cephalopoda > Sepiida > Sepiidae > Ascarosepion > Ascarosepion bandense. Next base: position 2,253,789 of record JBBBDQ010000325.1, read on the forward strand.
TTCAATTCACAATTCTGAAAGAGCACTCTCATCTCTCTCTCTCTCTCATTCTCTCTCTTCTTTTCTGTTTATATAATAAAATTCGTTCATACTCACGGATAATCTTTCGCGTATTACAATTGAAAGATGTCAGAAATGAGCTGTAAACTTGATAGATGTTATCATTCATTTCTCAAGGTACCCTAGTAGTTTCAACCTCTTCCCGAGATCATCTTCAGAGGTGTGAGTTATTGTAACAAAAAAGAAAACGCAAAAACTGTGTTGCTAAAAATTACTATACATTTTTTTGCTTCAAATATAACGGTTGACAAATTGCTAGCGTTCATTAGAACGGAAAACTTATCTCAGAAAGAGGTTCAAAGTACGTGGGTACCTTGAAGAATTAATGATAACATCTGCCAATGTTACAGCTCATTTCTGACATCTTTCAATTGTAATACGCGAAAGATTATCCGTGAGTATGAACGGATTTTATTAAAAATAAGCAGACATTATGTTTGCAATTTATATAATCTGACATGTTTAAAAGAACATATGCGCCTAAATACACAGAGTTTAGTATATATATATATATATATATATATATATATATAGTCATCCGCAGACAGATCTGTTTCGCTGTATTACAGCTCATCAGGACGGTTAGACGGTCAGTTGCTTTTTACCCAGGATTGAAACCTGACCGAATTCTACCTTTGAGATACAGGCGCTCGGTAGAAAGGGGAAGACTTCTTATATATATATATATATATATATATATATATATATATATATATATCGCCGACTGACGCCATTTCGGTCGGGTTTCAATCCTGGGTAAAAAAGCAATCGGAGTCTAACCGTATTGATGAGCTGTGATACGACGAAACACGTCTGCGGATGACAATATATATATATATATATATATATATATATATATATATATATATATGAAGCAGTGATGAAAGCACTTTCTAAACTTTTACTTTACAGTGAATTATTTTCTCTTTTAATTCGCGTAGTATTATGTCAAAAATCTTGTTAGTCTCGTTACAATGACCAGCTAATGTCGTTAATTTTCTTTAACTATTTTTGTATTCATGTAATCTATTATTTAAACTTCTTTCTGGGAATCTTTGCAGTTGAAAAAGTAAATTATTCCTTCAATTGTGCCTTGTTTTGTTTTTGTATTGATTAAGTATTTATTTGTTTGTGACTAATTTTAAACTGTGTTTAGATAAAGTATTTTTGGTTGCAATTGTGACAGAGTTAGTGGATAGAAAAATATTTTTTTCATTTGTTGTGTTTGTAAGGAGGGGCCGGTTTTCTATTAAGGGATATTTTATGAGCCTTTTGTTTCGCATTTAATATGATATAATTAGTATCTTGAAGGGTCTTGGATGTATTTTCAATGTATTCCTCGTTTTTGTGCAAATATTAAGGGCTGCAAATTCTGAGGGATCTTTAAAAGAATCCGATTATTAATTCGGATTTTATTTTGTTATGATTGAAATAGAAGTTTATTAGGTCATTTCATTTCAACTGATTTTTGGTTGACACTAAATCTTGAACTGCAGTTAAATGTATCGCATAAGATCTAGGAAAGAGACAGAATTGTTTTCTTGGATTTAGAGTTGTGTAGACTGATTACAAACTACAACTACAAACCCCACTCCGCCTTGCTATTTAACCGATAACTGGGGGTATAGTAGATGAATTCATACCTATCGCAAGGGTAATTGCGCGAGAGTGAATGGAACGAAGACGACTGGAACTGGAACTCGACTCTCGGATTTCCCATGCCGAACAGCTATTACAACAACTGCAGAAATTAGGACGTAAATATAAAGTTTCATAAATGCGCAGTCCTTTCCGAACGCTTAAAATATCTGTATAGATATAATATATATATATATATATAGGTAGATAAAATGGATATGGATTTCTATGGATATAGAAAAATAAAGATATAGATAAAATATAAATACAGATAAAATATAGATACCCATAAAATACATAAATATTGATAAAATATAGATAAAATTAAGTTAGAGAAAAAAATAAATATTGATAGTATATAGATATAGATAGAAAATAGATATAGATTAAATTTAGTTATAGATAAAATATTTATATTGATAAAATATTTATATTGATAAAATATAGATGAAGATAAAATATAGACAGAGATCAAATGAAGATATAGAAAAAAATAAATATTGATAAAATATGAATATTGATAAAATATAGATCTCGATAAAATATAGATATAGATAAAATATAGATATAGATAAAATATAGATATTGATCAAATACAGATATCGATAAAATATAGATATAGATAAAATATAGATATAGATAAAAACAAATTTTGATAAAATATAAATACTGATAAAATATGGATATAGATAAAATATAGATATAGATAAAATATAGATACAGATAAAATAAAAATATTGATAACATCTAGATGGTCGGGTGCCCCTGCTGTTCTCCTTGGGCTTCTTGACAAAATACAAAGGAGGATCTGTAACGTGATTGATACTGACTTGGCAGACCGGCTGCAACCACTCTCTCACCGGCCTGATGTGGCTTCCCTGTGCCTCTTGTACAAGTATTTTCATGGCTTCGGCTCCGATGAACTTAGAGCACTGGTGCCGCCTAAGCAGGAATTTACACGAGATACTAGATTAGCAACTAGGTCCCACCCTTTTACAGTTAAACAGATAAGATGTAACCGTAAATTCTACTCCAACAGCTTCTTTTCTCGCGCTTCCCGCCTGTGGAACTCCCTTCCACAAGTCTGCTTTCCCGACAGTTACAATCTCCAGGTGTTTAAATGTAGGGTCAATAGACACCTCCTATCACACTAACTCCCAATTATTCTCAGAACACACTCATCTACCCAACCCTCATTCTCGGTATCCTTACCTGCCTATCACCCACCCTCTGACATTTCCTATATTTAACCATTCTCGGTATCCCTACCTGCCTATCACCCACCCTCTGACATTTCCTATATTTACTCATCCTTTCTCCACTCTATGTAGCCCCCTGCGCAGTAGTGGCAGTGACATGCCTTGCTCGGGGTGAAACGCTTATAAACAAAATAGATAAAACGTAGATATAGATAAATTATAGATATAGAAAAATATGTATATAGATAAAATATAGATATAGACAGAATATAAACATAGATAAAATATATATATAAATAGAATATAAATATATATATATGTATAGAATATAGATATAGATAAAATAATTTTGACACCGAAATTTGAAAACAAACTGCATTAATCTGCAAAACTTCTTTTTTTCTTCGTTTATTTCACATTGTTAGGCAGAAAACATTAATCAAATATTTCCGCCCTTTATTTTATCAAATATTTATTGGCGAATTGTATTTTTGCTTTTGCCGTTGGTATTTTTCTTTCAGGAGTGTATCGAACCTTCTGCTCTTACACACACACACACACACACACACACACACACACACACACACACACACATACACACACACACACACACACACACACACACACACACTCTTCATCTCTCTCTTATTTTGCACCTAAAAGTATTTAATAATCTTAAAGGATAATTGTTGGGGAGTCCCCCCTTTTTACACACTCAATGGATTCTTTCAAAATATACAAATAATCTTTCCTACAAAGAACGGTAGTTGAGTTGAGTCCTTGAACTCTACTACGACACTGTCAGCCCTCTGTCTTTGGGTAGAGGGCGCTCTCTGCTTCCGTGCAGGGAGCAATAACCCAGTCGTGGTTCCGCTGAAGGGTAGAATCACGACTGGGCAAAAATAGACAGGTATTTTTTGGCCAGTCCATATAGCCCAGAAATCCCACTCATAACTGACCATGTGTCACATGTTGCCCTTAGTGGGAGAGACAACTAAATATAGTTGAGTTGCTTGTCTGTTGAGTTGAGTAGCTTTTGTTGCTAGAGTTGGTGTGTGTCAGAGCAGTTGAACAGCCGCTCGTTGGTCAGCACAAATATAGACGTATTACCCGGACTTACTTCTTTGTATATATTTGACTTCCACTAACAAATATTCCTGAATTCTACTAACTGTGTACAGGTTGTATATCTTTTGTTCAATACACTTACCTATTTTCCTCTCATATTTTTTGTATGGTTTTCTAAACAAGAATCCACAACAAAATGAATAAATAAATTACATATAAACAAATAAAACAGCTAAAATAATATTTTCGTTTCACAAATAAATAAAAATTATACATTTCATTTCTCATACGCAACATTATATTTTATTTCACTACGGATATCATCCATTACCATCAGACATTATGAGTGCGTGTGGTCCCAAAACTTTCATCTGTGAGATAGCAGAGAAGTTGAATATATCAGAAGGGAGTTTTTTCATTATTTTGCAAGAATAATTGTCAATGAGAAAGCTCTGTTCAAAGTAGGTGCCGCATTCGCTCACAGTCAATAAAAAACAAAGCGTCGACGATTCAGAGACGTTGTTTGCAAATGTTTCAACATAACAAGAAGGAGTTTTTTGCGTAAATATATGACAATTGATGAGAAATGGATCCACCACTTCACTCTGGAGCCAAACCTGCTGTCAGAAGAGTGGACAGCAGAAGGCAAAATCCGTCTAAAGCGACCAAAGTCGCAAATGTCAGCAGGCATAAATTTGGCCTTCGTATTTTGGGATGTTCAATGTATTTTGTTTATCCATTACCTTGAGAAAGAAAGAATCATCAGTAGCGAATATTTCATAGCATTATTGGTGCGACTTAAAGAAGAAATTGCCAATAAACGGACACAGTTGAAAGAGAAAAAAGTGGTCTTTCAACAACACAATGCACTGTGTCACAAGTTGCTCACAACGATGATAAAACTACATTAATTGCACATCGAATTACTTCTTCATCTACCCTATCCTTCAGATATGACCCCAGAGATTGATGGCTATTTGCAGACCTCAAAAGAATGCTCAAGGGAAAAAGTTTTGGCTCCAACGAAAACGAAATATCGGAAACTGACGCGTATTCTGAGGCCAAATACAAATCGTGCTACAAAAAAGCATCGAATTGTTAGAGAAACGTTGGAATCAGTGTATCACCCCAGAAAATTACCGGATTCATAAAGTCGAATTTTGCCAAAAAGTTGGTGCTTTATTAGTTAAGCCCGGAATTTATTCAATGATGAGTTTATATATATATATATATATATATATATATATATATTTAAAGGTTTTCACTCAACTGACTGATGTTACCGTCAACATCCTGACCCCAGAGATTCGTAGACGGACTCGTTCATCCATTCTTCTTGGGTATCAGCAATTTACTGCTTACATTTCAAGATATTTCGTTTTTGTTTCCTTATCATTTTTTAATGTTTTTCAGTATTGTTTGTGTGCGCTCGACGGCGTGCGCCTGCCTGTGCGGATGTACGTACGTGTAGGGTGTCTTGATTATTTGTCCTTTTATTCCTTTTTTTTTTCAATTTTACACTAAGAATGAAAAGTAAATGATGAAGGCGAGGATGAATAACAATGATATACTACTCATGCGTACATCTACACACACACATACACTCACACAAGCCACACCCACACTCACACAACACACACACACACACAAACACAAATAAAAGAGATTAAAATTAACCAAACCCGAATAACTAACGCATAAATTAATTTTTTAATCCGCGATTGAATGCTGAAAACTTCTGACGAGTGGAACAATTGATTATAAAATTGTTCCTCTATGAAAATTTGAAGTCGAAGTGCTAATATATTTTGCCTCTACTGCTGGTAAACAACAATCGTTTTGACAAACAACAACGAAACACGGCTATAAATTAAAAATATAAACGTATATTTTTATTCTTCCTTGGTGAGGGAAGCGTGGATTTGTAGTCAGAGGGAATCACGCTCATACGAGGGAGTTGTCCGGAGTCATTGACTTGCGGGTGTTGTCTTCTCTTCTCCTCTATTCTCGACGTTCTCACGATATTCTTCCGGCGTTCTGCATTAAGTCCGAAACACCCTGATCAGTTGAAATTTCCGCGTAATTTCGGCTTTCTCGAATTTCGATTATTGTTTCACCTACATCAACCACACTTCTGCAGGTTATGCTTTTGATGTTAATCATTTTCTATCGGGTCAGAGAAATATATTACACTGCTAAATATAAGTGTCAGCTAAGTGACATATTTCATTTATTTTACTTCTCTCTCTCTCTCTCTCTCTCTCTATATATATATATATATATATAGATAGATAGATAGATAGATAGATAGATAGATAGATAGATAGATATCAAAGTTTCCATGATCACGTATACGTCATCTCTTCGCATTGTTTTACTTTTCCGTTTGCATTTTCTTTTACGTTTTGGACTGATGGATCCAGTTTGACTTTTTCGCTCATTCCGGCCTTCGTTGCAACCGGCTTCGTTCGGTGCCATTGAACCTTAAATACCGTCACTTCCATTGTTTCCTTGCATACCCGGTGTAGAAGAGACCGGGCCGCTTAAATGCCCTTTTGCTTTTTGGAGCCCGCGCTCGACCCTTAACCAGAGACCGTACTTTAAGAGTGCGTGTGGGATGGATAGCTCCTGTGTTTACGTAGAAAAATGAAGATTTTAAAAAGATGAGAACATTTTAGGATACAAACCGCAAGCAAGAAGAAAAATGAAATACAATAATGGAAATCGGAACATTATCGAGTTCAACCCACCGTTTAACTTATAAGTAAAAACCAAAACAAGACAAATATTTGTTCAACTTATTGATAACATATTCAAGCTGAGAATTAATCAGACTTTTCAATAGTAATTCAATCGACCTGTCTTATAGCTGTACTAGTAATTCAGAAAATTATATGAAAAAATGTCAGAAACTAAAATGATAACCTACAAAAGAACAACATTAAAACGGAATGTAACTATAGGGACAAATATAAATGCCCACTTAAAAGACTTAGGCATACAAAAGGGATTATTTACAAAGCAAAAGTCAGTCAGTCAGTTAAGTGCCATACGTGATACACGCTTGGGCGATCATGTCTCGAAAGAGACATAACTGACTGGGCAGAAGATTATCCCGCAGTAGATTGCCATTGCTTTCTGCGGTAGACTGGTTGCCGACCAAGACTATAGAACACACTCTGTCCTGCTATTTAACCCATAACTGGAAGGAAGAGACGGATTAATACCTTTCCCAAGGGTATTTGCGCGTAAGTACTTGACTTAAATGGTCAAAACTATATTATGAATCTACTAAATACAGTTTTACAGCTAGATGGAATATCCATAAGTCTACATTTAAACTGGAAAACCTCAAAAATTGTACAAAACTGGCTAGTCCAGTCTGCAAATTAAAAATGATGTATGGAAAAGACCCTGATATAACTTGGAGCATAGTAAAAATAGCCAAACCTTACAGCGGTGGTAAAATATGCAGATTATATCTTGTGAAAAGTTGGGTATTTTGTTGTTCCCAGATAAAAATATATATTACTAAATGAAAGAACAGAAATTATGTCAAAAGTGTGACCATACCAATATATATATATATATATATATATATATATATATATACTAGGATCATACAATCGTGGATGGAAGTGTTCTATAACCCTTAAGTAACTTCGGCTGATTTTAAGAACTGCGCGTTCATAAAAGATCTATGTTCCTGAGCGTTTGACAAACGTTAAAGTAAGTTATTTAAATTGCCTGAAGACACCGAAGGGCAGAAACCTAGTTTATATATATATATATATTGCTCTGAACAAAATGGGCGTCATTATAATCCCCTAACCTGAGGAACCTTTCGGCCAACACTTTTTCAAAGGTATTCATTGGCTTTATTAAGAATTGTAAATGCAAGTAACAGGAGAAAAGCAAAAGCTTAACCTACAAAAACGGGGGGAAAGATGGAGCTCGTCTGAAAATAAATTTTAATCAAAATAATTAAAATGTAAGTGGGGTGTAAACACACAACTCCATAAGATAAAATGGAAAAAAATGTAACACTCACAAACTCTCCAGTAATTGCAAGGAGTGAATAAATCGCTCTTTCTGCCTACACAGGCTCGGTTGTTAGATTTTTAAACAAACAGTTTCTAAAATTCGTAAATGATGAACTCAGCTCATCATTTACGAATTTTAGAATGACGTCCATTTACGAATTATGATGACGTCCATTTTGTTCAGAGCAATTAGTTCTTTCTGTGGGTACAAATCCTTGTTTACATATATATATATATATATATATATATATTAAAAAAGGATTAATTCAAAGATGTTGAATGGCCATTTCGATATGAAGATCCCCACGGGGGACGACACATCACCTCAGCAACAGAAAAAACCTTTCAGAAACTGGAGAAAAATTAGTCTACTTTTCCTTTTTAAATAGATTGCAAAGAAATTTAAAAATAAATAATAAAATAAAATAAAATAAAATAAAAATAAAATAAAATAAAATAAAATAAAATTTTATTTTTTTATTTTATTTTATTTTATTATTTATTTTTTAATTTCTTTGCAATCTATTTAAAAAGGAAAAGTAGACTAATTTTTCTCCAGTTTCTGAAAGGTTTTTTCTGTTGCTGAGGTGATGTGTCGTCCCCCGTGGGGATCTTCATATCGAAATGGCCATTCAACATCTTTGAATTAATCCTTTTTTAATATATATTTGCTCTGTAATATTTTATTACATGGAGCTCTCTTCCTGTATCATTTTTTAATATTAAAATAAATTTTTAATATTAATTAGGATCGGGTTTTTTGGAATTTACCTTCCTGCTTTTTTCCCTTGGATTGAAGTATCTGAATTAAAATATATATATATTCATCCGCAGACAGCTCTGTTTCGCTGTATCAGATTGCTTTTAGCCAGGATTGAAACCCAACCAGATTGACGTCAGTCGGTGATTCTATGCCACACTTTTAGCGTGTTATGTACAATACACACGCCAGTAGCTGAGAGTGTTCTAATCCATTACTGCATGGAATGCTAGACAAAATACTGTTTTTTTAAAAGTCTACCACTCTTCAAGTGTGCTCAATTAGGGCTTAAGAGCGTAAGTAGTCATTCTCAGACCGATCTGTTTCGCTGTATCACAGCGATTATTACGGTTAGACATTCGATTGCTTTTAGCCAGGATTGAAACCCGACCTCAGTGTACACACGCCAGTAGCTGAGAGTGTTATATATATATAAAATGTGAGTTGTGGTGCGGCTCGGAATAAGAAATCAGAGTAGCCAAGTTCGAATTCCGGTCGAATTCGTTGTATTGACTGAAATAAAGGTATTTATCCATCTATTCTCCCTCCAGCTATGGGTTGAATAGAGGGACAGATCGGTTTCTATAGCCTTGGTCGGCAACTGGTCTATCGCATAAAGTAATGGCATACTACTGCGGAAAAATCTTCTTCCTAATCAGTTATGGATCAAAAGAGACATGATCGTATAAGCGAGTATCACGAATAACAATTAACTGACTAATATATATATTATCTGATTTATTTTGAAAAGTGTTACCCGTTTCGTATTCACTCATGGCTCTATATCCTCATTGTGAAAACGTTTTCGTTCCTTAGCCGAATGATATATAATAGAGACACTTTGGTCTTTTTGTTATTATTTGTTTCTTTCTTTTCTTACATTTTGGTTGTGAATAATTTGTGATTGGTTGGTTGAACTATGGTTTTGCTTTCTGGCGATTTTTATCATCCATCTATTTTTAAATGGGGTAATTTTTTTATTTATCGATTTCTCTGTTACCATAGATTACACGAGCTTAAGCATATTTTGATAAAGAAAGAAAGTCAACTTACCAAGATTTATTGAATCAAATTAACTAACTCAATTCCTCTTTATGTTTCTTTTCAGATCCGGGCTGGATTTAAAGATATTCAGACTGCATTTCAGATGGTTTTGGAGAAAGACTATTAAGATTATCCGTTAGAGTGCTTTCATGAAACTTAAGTTTATTTAAATAATAATATTCTTATTTCAAGATTAGAAGGCAAACATTAAACTAATCTGAGTGAAATTTAGACGATAGAGATTATATAGCCACCTCTTTGATGGCAACACTTAATCATTAATGTTAGTATATTCATGGAAAATACTATCATATTTGATGTAATATCTCTACCCATATTAATGAACAAATCCTTGCAGCACTCACATCCAAAACAAAACTGAATATTTTTAATACCGTGCTGATATATATATATATATATATATATATATATATATATATACACGTCATCTACATACAAACCTGTTTGTCTGTATCACAGCTCATCAGTGTCGCTAGACATTGAGTTGCCTCCGGTCGGGATCGAAAATAAACCGATTTGGTGTCGCTTGGAGTAGCTAATCCCTAAGCCATTGGCACATGGAATCAGAGAAGGGAAACGTATTATATATAAGCGGCGTATACACACTCCAGTCACCGAGAGAATTGCTGAGGAGTTATGCATATATCGCCGAAGTGGTAACTGATTTTCAAATATTCCTCTCTAGAGTGCTCAATATATATATATATATATATATATATATATATATATATAGGCGTGTGTATGTGTGTGTGTTATAAGTGTATATAAAAGTGTAAATTGCATATATATATATATATATATATATATATATATATATATATATATATATAGGCGTGTGTATGTGTGTGTGTTAAAAGTGTATATATATATATATATATGCAATTTTTTATATATATTTTATTATTTATATATTATATATGCGCGGTAAATATTTGAAAGGGCTCAATATCAGTGATAGAGCTAACCTATTCATATAGATGGCTGTGAGTTTGTAACTCACACCTACCTATATATATATATATATATATATATATATACACTTTTCACACACACACACACAGACACACACACACACACACACACACACACACACACACACACATATATATATATATATATATATATATATCCTGTCCTGGGTACAATTTAGAGCCTCCAACCTGTTGTGTAGCTCTAAATCTACTATTAGGCGTAAAGGTAGACTTAACATCTTAAATTGCATTACACCTAGGTTTTCTTATAGCAAGTGTGGTATAACATTTTAGGGTCCCATCTATGGTTGAAATAGTTTGAGTGTGTGCCTCAGTGTGCATGTTTTTTATCTTAATGCACAACATGCATATGTGTACACGTGTCTAACGGCTATGTGAGTGTCTGCTGTCGGTGTAAAATGTTTGGATCATTTGTGTGTGGGGATGTGTGTATACATGTGTGGGGGCTTTTCTAAGTTGAGCAAAGGTCAAAATGGGCGCTACTAAATCCCCAGCCCTCGTACCAGAAACGGAAAACTCCCCTTATCAAATCCCCTTATGTACACTACCGGCCATAATTATTAGGCCACACAAGTTTTTTTTTTAAAAAATATGTATTTCATACTATTTTTAGTATTTATTGCCATGTGGATAATTCTAAATGAAAATAAAATGATTCTTTTTTTAATACTGCGCAACAACATGTGCGTCAAATGAAATGTCCTGGTGTCCAGTTTTTGTGCTCTCTTCCGTATGCTAGCCTCTTCTTATTATTGGCTGGCCGAAGCAAAGGCTTTCTGGCTGCCTTGTAAAATTTTGCAAAGTAATAATAACAAAAGAACTATTATATTATATTTAGAATTATCCACTTAGCAATAAATACTGAAAATCGTATCAAATACATCATTTCTTTTAAAAACCTGGGGTGGCCTGATAATTATGGTCAGTAGTGTATATTGTGTGGTCCAGCATGGACTACCCAGTAGGTCAAACTCCGATCATCAGAAGCACCGAACGCGTAGCGCACAATGAACCTGCATTGGGGTATGTTGTTTTAATGGAGAGAGTGCTTTGCACCGCACAAGCAACTGACCAGTTTAAACATATCTTTGTGCAGGGTGATCGATAGCTGGATGGATATTAGTTCAAGACAAATGCATGCAGAGCGGAAATCGCATACATAAATGTAAAACGAATGGATTCATATATATATATATATATATATATATATATATATACAACTGTAAATTTATCTTTAAACACATCTCGAAAAGTCCACCGAGTATAAACACGGAGGGAAAAATGGAAACAAAAAAAGAAACGACCAGAGCACTTGAACATTAGTCAAAGTACTAGTCAAAAGAAAAAAAAACAGAGACGAGGAACCTAACACGTAAAGTGCTCAATAAAATAGCAGAGCAAATAAATAAGTAAAGCTAACCTACAGCCAACAGACCTACCTTGGTTTCACCTATTGGATCGTCAGGGCAAACTTGCCCTGACAATCCATTAGGTGAAACCTAGGTAGGTCCGTTGGCTGTAGGTTAGCTTTACTTATATATATATATATATATATATATATGGTTGATTCTTCTTTCGTGAACTATAAATGAGGGTCAACAATGGATGGTGCACTTATGCCTGCTTGCTTTGTGCAATTGTGAAGAATATCTTGTCAGGTGTAAACATTTCATTTATTCTTTCTTGAGTGCGATACAAACCAAGCCTTGTTGCGGGCGATGAATTCACACTGACAGATGAAATTTATTGATCAGAACTTGACGAAGCTGATCACGTTGCTTCAGTTTACTGTTTTCAAAACTCTTCAACTTAATAAGACATATCTTAGTCCACTTCTTTCGATTTAATTCTTAGACTTCCCAGGTTTTCAAATCAAAGTTGAGACGTTTCAAGTCCTTCAATTTTTCTTTCTAGCGTAAAAGTGGACGTCCAACTGAACTCTTAGAGTTTGGTAGTCCATACAGCACCTTTTTAGAAGCCTATGCTTATTTCATACTCACAACATTACCTAAATTCTATCTTTGCTGGAATGGTTTTAATACGCGCGATAGTGTTAGATTTTCCAGTATTGTACTATTCTTGACCGTTTTTTCTCCCGTTAACCCGCATATGGAACGAAGACAGCGCATGTGAAAGACGTCAAATTAGTGTATGTGCTTGCAGTGTAGGGACTAAGTCTTAGCATCATAGAGAAGCGCTGAGACAACAACTGATCTGCATATATTACCTTCAGAGAAACGTCTTTGGTGTTCCATAATCTATGTTTATATTAACCGAATGTTGTGTTGGCTTTAGCTATTGTGGATTGGATCTTTTTGTCCATTTTTCCGTTACTGCTGATCCAAGATATGTGAACGAGTGAACAGTTTTAATGCTGTACCATCAATGAAGGTGAAAAGAATTGTGAGAGATGGATTACCTGGTATTACCGCAGTCAGTTGGTAGTGAGTCGAAATGCTTTCGCTGTTTCAGAGAATTTATCAAGCATATGGATGTGCGTCGTAGTGCAAGAGATATCGAATCGGAACAAAAAAACGGGGAGCTGAGTTCAAATTCCAGTTGAATTCCTTGGATTCACTTACGCGCAAATACCCTTGGGAAAGGCAATAATCCGTCTCCTCCCTCCATTTATGGGTTAAAGAATAGAACAGATTGGGTTCTATAGCCTTGGCTGGCAACCAGTCTACCGCAGAATGTAATGGCAACATACTGCGAGATAATCTTATGCCCGGTTAGTCAAGTCTCTTTCAAGACATGATCGCCCAAGCGTGTATCACGAATGGCACTTTATTGACTGACTGATCAATCATAGATTGAATGCTTTCTAAACTGTGCTATAAAAGCGGCGTCATCTGCAAAGAGAAGATCGTGTAGCAGCTGCAAAATTTTCGAAAGTGCTTTAAATATTTGCTGATTGTATAGACTCCACTTCTCTGAATTCAGCACTGATTTCTTCATTTGAGTCAGAGAAAGCTTTTTCGAGCATAGCAGAAAGGAAAAGTGAATAGAGAAGCGGAACAAGAACGTAGCTTTGCTTCGTGCCGTTGGTTACCAAATAGGCGTCTGATTGCTCACCTCCTGACCTTGCAAAACTTTCATCCCCTCGTGAAATATTACGAAGCATTTCTTCTGGAACATCTTCTTTTTTATGTGTCCTGTCCTTCAGGACGTAGTCGATCATGATTTTCAACATATCCCTGGTGTCTCTTTGCACGCTTTATCCTGTTGCACCATGCAACCCTCATTCCGTCATCTACCAGATGAAGTCCTTCAAATATGTTATCCGCTACTTTCCTCTGTCTCTTTTTCTCTCTATCTGGCCTGTTAGTAACAGGTTCGCCAAGCCATCCTTTCTAATTGCATGTCCCAGGAACTTCAACTGTCTCTTACTGATGCTCAGTATTAATTTATTTTTCGTCTCCGTCCTTTTCAAAACCTCTAAGTCTATGATATCCGCAGCATCCTTCTGTAGAACAATATTTAAGCTTCTTCAAGTTTTTTTCTTCATCTTTGAAGATATTGTCCAACATTCACTGCCATATTGAAGAACCGACATCGCATAGCAATGCAGTACTCTCCTCATTATTTCTAGTGAAATTGTCCTGTTTCTTAATACTTTACCCAACTTCTGGAATGCTTCTTTCGCGATGCCAATTCGCCTTCGGATCTGTTTTCAGTTAGAACACTTCCTAGGTATTTAAATTTTTGTACCTGCTTGATTTTAGTATCCTCCACCTGTATTTGGCATTTAGGCTGCCCTTTTTGCTGATGACCATGCATTCGGTTTTCTTGCAGTATATATGTAGTCCTTTCTTGTCACTCTCTTCAGCTACCTTCTTTAGGAGGTCTTGTAGTTTTCTTTCTGTGTCTGCTATCAGCACTGTATCATATGCGTACCTTCTATTGTTTAAATTGTAGTCTCCGATGAAGAATCCTGGCATAACTTCTAGGGTTCTCAGAATAGTCTCGCTGTATAAGTTGAACGTGAAAAGACGCATCCTTATCTTACGCCCCTTTCAATCTTAATATAATTGCTGAATTCGTTACCTGTCCGTATGCTGGCAGTTTGCTTCCAGTAGAGATTCTTGATTACTCTTAGGTCTTTCTCAAATATGTCGAGACTGCCATGCATCTCCATCAATTCTTTGTGGCGTATTTTGTCAAACGCCTTTGCATAATCAATAAAGCACAGGTATAAGTCCTTCTTCATTTCTATTGCCCTTTCAGAGAGCATCATGATCATAAATAAGGCGTTCCTTATTTGAGTGTCTTTGACGAAACCGCACTGTTCCTGTCCTATCTCTGGCCTGATTCACCTTCTCGCTGTATTCATCATGATTCGGACGATCAGTTTTGTTACATGGCTCATTAAACTAATGATTCTGTGGATTTTGAACTCGTTTGTTCCTGGCTTCTTAGGTAGTTATATGAAGATAGACTTGCTGAGGTATTCTTGTATTACACCACTATTATAAATTTTCATTTATTATTTCTGTAATTTTCTCTATGCTAAAATTCTTCCGGGGCTATCAGCAGCTCTATGATTATGCCGTTTGGTCCTGCTGCTTTGTTTCTGTTCAGTTTGGTTCGGAACACCTAGTTTTGACAAAACTTTCCAAAAAGCAACTCGAGATAAATATCGAAAGTTTTTGTGTAGTTTACAAACACGAATAGATCATTATTTTGTTACAGTGCTTTCTTCTGTGCCTGCCAGTGGCAAAAGATCATATACACGGTTCCTTTACCGGATCGAAAGCTGCATTAGGTATCCGGCAGTGTTGATTAAGTTACAGTGCTTTCTTCTGAGCCGGCCAGTGGCAAAAGATCAAATCAACGGTTCCGAAAACCGCAGTAGGTATCCGACAGTGCTGATTCTGAGACAAATTCACCAAGCCTATTCGGGATAATACGAAGAAGGCTTTTGCCAGTAACCGAAAGAAGAGATATTCCTCTATGGTTGTTACACTCATATCGGTTCCCTTTGTGTCTAGGCAAATGGACAAGTAAATCATTCTTATACTGCTGAGGTTTCTCTCTCATTTCCCACACACGGTTGAAAAAATTCACAAAGCTTGCGTTTCAAAAAACTGGTTTAACATTTGTATACTTCAGCTGGAATTACATATTCGCCTTTTCCATTCGAAAGCTGTTTGATTGCTTTTTATGACCTCGAAGGTTGAAGTGTTAACAGAAAGGCTTTTGTACGATAGGTCTCTATGGAAGATTGTCTATTACTTATATAATATAAATAAATGTTTACACTGAAGTCAACGACACCAGTCTGTTTTATGTTTGAGCTTAATCTTCAGGCCTGAAGATGAAATATAAATTGAACAAAATTGTGAAAATTACAATATGGCCGCTTCAGTCTCTTTGATTTTTCTACCATTGTATTAATAGGGGATGAACCGGACCAAAATGTATGAGAGCGAGCCCTTTCCATTTTCGAAGAATGAGCTTAGAATGGTGTATCATAAAAAAAATCTCTTGAAATGGCACCGAAGCATCTGTAAAGTAGTCATTAAGGCAGAATTTTTTTTATAATCATATCGCCCAAACCAAGGCATTTTACTGCCACTGTTTTGCAGGGGGGGTTACATAGGAGGAAAGTTATGAGAAAGAGTGACAGGTTATTGGGGGTGTCAGGAAGTGGATAAGAGAAGGATGAGAATGCTGATGAGAGTGGAGTGGACGGAGAAAGGAACATGAGAGATAGAGAGAGAGAGGATGCAGGTTAGTTAGATACGAGATGACTATTGACTTTACATTTAAATTCCTGGAGATTGTAGCTGTCGAGGAAGCAAGTAAATGGAAGGGAATTCCACGTGCTTTTTTTTTTCAGAATAAAAGTATATGTACTGTAGTTACTAAAATCTAATCTTTTGCCCTAAAAATATACAGTATCTCATTTTAAGTTCTTTTTTTTTAATATGCTGTCTTAAAACATTTTACCGTTGGCCTATATATTCTCAATTTCGTAATATAATATTATTTTATAGTGAGTTAAAAAATGTTGCAAATTTTGACCAATCTCTGACTATTGCATAGCAAATCAAAGTTTTTTTCCTATACGAAGCTTTCGATAAGTTGCTTTATTGTTGGCTTGTTGTTGAGAAGTAGTTACGTTAGCCAACTAATGACGTGACAGTTTTATTAAGAGTATTTATTAGTTTGCTTGTAAGTCCTTTTGTGCATAATTTTGGTCTATTCGATCATAATCTTTATAAATTGTCGGTTGCTAACCGTTTTATCATCTATTTTTTAATAGCATTATTATTGCTAGTTCAAGCTTATTAACTAGGTAAATAGCTGCAATAATGCTTGTTGGAAATCTTCTTTACATTTCAAATGTCTGTTACTATGACATCTTTGTTTGGTACATTTTTGCATTTCAATTTTAAAGCGGAAATCACATTTCATATCGTAGTTCCAATAGAATATCACTAATATCTAGTACCATAGATAATTGCATAATACTGTATCTATCTTTCAGTGCGAGAAATTCTTTTTATCTATGCATGTTATGGTTCGATTATGTTTCAAGATCTATTTTGTAATAATTTTGAAATAAGCATAAAAAGCTATATCATTGTTCATGCTTATATCTTAGCGAGCAAGCTTGCTTATTACTGCATTGTTAATGTTATTTCTCTAACTGTTTTAACCTGTTTTATTGTACTCAATTATCCGTGTTCTGATGTCCACTAAAATTGCTCTTTTTTAATCATTTCACCCAAAGCTAGCGGAAATGTCACGAATACACAGGAGGTTACAGGGAGCGAAAATGCGAGAAAAGACTGAATCTAGAGAGGATTGAGTAAAGAACAAAAAATAAACGGCATTCAAGAATATAAAAGATGCCGATTTCACAGGCGGGAAGTAAAAGAAAATAAACTGTTGAACTATAAGTTGCGGTTGCATTTAGCTATTTCAACTTAAAATGTGCGTTACGTAGATACTAATAGCAGGTTTAAATTCAGGCTACTGCGGGAAGACCTCGTCAAAACATTTGCCATGTAATTATTTGTAGAAAATACACAGGGAAGCCATGCGACGTCAGCTTGAGAGGGAATGAAATCGAGATCTTAAGTTGATTCCATTATAGAAATTTCTCTGGATTTTGTCAAGAACGTCGAAATGGATAGCTGGTGCACCTGACGAGATATGGCAGCTGTATTCAATGCCCGAATGAATGGTAGATTTTTGAATGTGATTGATGGACGAGAAACATTTTCTAGCAAGACACTCACCTAGCTTTCCTAGCAATATATCCAGCCACTGATTCGAAAAACAACTATTTTTTATGTATATTTCCTACTATCATTGTTACTTCTTCAAAGAGTTTCCATTTTGCTATTCATATTTGCCAATTTGTTTGTGCGATTAGACAAAGAAAGAAATCTCAACATGATTTCTGCCTATTAAAAATAGGATATGTTTTCATTCTTAGAATTGTATTCAATTATGAAACCAAGTCTCGCTCTGAAAGCGATCATTTCTCTTGTAGCGCCTAATGTTAATTTCCTTTATAACAATTGCGTCTTTCATGAGCGATGGCTTTGTCTGCAATTAAGAAGCAAAATGTATTTCATAGACCCATTTAAGCTTCTTCATTTTTGAAAAAATATTTCGTATTGTCCTTTTATATATTTGCTAATCTAACAAACATTTCTCTTTTGCATTCTTATTTTTTCTATACTAAAATTTCCATTGATTCCTTTTTTTGCATTAAATGCACTTATAAAAATGGTAATGTTTTTTCTCTGCCTTCAATGTTACTAAACTTATTGCGAAAAATATTTAACTTTTCCTACGAGTTGTTTACGGTTTACTCTCGTCTCGATCAAAAATCTAGCAAGGCTGAAAAGGCAAACCTCGCTGCCAAGCTTGAAAATAACCTCCAATCTGTGGTGGACTGGGGTAAGAAATGGCTCGTAAAAAAAACAAAACGAAGCTGCTATCATATACACCACAGACAATCTTTCCTCCCGCCCATTAACATCGATCAGGCTTCTCTTCCTGAAAGCGAAACACTGCGCCTTCTCAAGTTAACTCTCACACAAACCTAAAGTGGAATAACTATATAGAATCCATAGCTAAATCCGCTGCTAAGAAAGTCAGTTCTCTGTGTAGGGCCAGGAATTTTTTCCCGTTTCAAACAATCCTGCACATTTACAAGTCAACCATCCGCCCGTGCATTGAATATTGCTGCCATATTTGGTCGGGTGCTCCTGCTATCCACTTGGGTGTCCTCGAGCAAATCCAACAGAGAATCTGTAATGTGATCAATCCCGACTTGGCAGCTAGGATACAGTCGCTTTCTCACCGACGGAGTGTGGCTTCCCTGTGTCTCTTCTACAAATACTTTCACGTCACTTCTACAAATACTGCTCCGTTGAACTTAGCTCACTGGTACCACCTATATACGAATTTACTCGAGACACAAGATTAGCAACAAGGTCACACCATTTTACTGTGAAACCAATAAATTGTAAACGCAAATTCTACTCCAACAGCTTCTTTTATCGCATTTCCCGCCTGTGGAATTTTATTCTGCATACTTGCTTTCCTGACAGTTACAATCTCCAAGAATTTAAATGTAAAGTCAATAGTCATCTCCTGTGTCACTAACTTACATCCTCTCTTTCATGCTTTTCTACATCCACCACACTCTCATCATAATCTCTTCCCTGTGCAACGCTCTTCCTGACACCCCCTGCAAACTCTCACTCCTCATAACATTCCTCCTCGTCCACCGCACTCTCATCAGTAATCTCGTCCATGTCCTACTCCCTTACTGACACCACCTACAAACTCTCACTCATCATAACATTTCTCCTCGTCCACCCCACTCTCATCAGTAATCTCGTCCATGTCCTACTCTCTTCCTGACACACCCTGCAAACTCTCACTCATCATAATTTTCCTCCTCGTCCACCCCACTCTCATCAGTAATCTCGTCCATGTCCTACTCCCTTACTGACACCACCTGCAACCTCTCACTCCTCATAACATTCCTCCTCGTCCACCCAACTCTCATCAGTAATCTCGTCCATGTCCTACTCCCTTACTGACACCACCTACAAACTCTCACTCATCATAACATTCCTCCTCGTCCACCCCACTCTCATCAGTAATCTCGTCCATGTCCTACTCTCTTCCTGACACACCTGCAAACTCTCCTCATCATGACATTCCTCCTCGTCCACCCCACTCTCATCAGTAATCTCGTCCATGTCCTACTCCCTTACTGACACCACCTGCAACCTCTCACTCCTCATAACATTCCTCCTCGTCCACCCACTCTCATCAGTAATTTCGTCCATGTCCTACTCCCTTACTGACACCACCTGCAAACTCTCCTCCTCATAACATTCCTCCTCGTCCACCCCACTCTCGTCAATCTCGTCCATGTCCTACTCCCTTACTGACACCACCTGCAAACTCTCACTCCTCATAACATTCCTCCTCGTCCACCCCACTCTCATCAGTAATGTCGTCCATGTCCTACTCCCTTACTGACACCACCTGCAAACTCTCACTCCTCATTACATTCCTTCTCGTCCACCCCACTCTCATCAGTAATCTCGTCCATGTCCTTCTCCCTTACTGACACCACCTGCAAACTCTCACTCCTCATAACATTCCTCCTCTTCCACCCCACTCTCATCAGTAATGTCGTCCATGTCATACTCCCTTACTGACACCACGCAAACTCTCACTCCTCATTACATTCCTCCTCTTCCACCCCACTCTCATCAGTAATGTCGTCCATGTCCATTCTCCCTTACTGACACCACCTGCAAACTCTCACTCCTCATAACAGCCCTCCTCTTCCACCCCACTCTCATCAGTAATGTCGTCCATGTCATACTCCCTTACTGACACCACCTGCAAACTCTCACTCCTCATAACATTCCTCCTCTTCCACCCCACTCTCATCAGTAATGTCGTCCATGTCATACTCCCTTGCTGACACCACCTGCAAACTCTCACTCCTCATAACATTCCTCCTCTTCCACCCCACTCTCATCAGTAATGTCGTCCATGTCATACTCCCTTTTGACACCACCTGCAAACTCTCCTCCTCATTACATTCCTCCTCTTCCACCCCACTCTCATCAGTAATCTCGTCCATGTCCTACTCCCTTACTGACACCACCTTTAAACTCTCACTCCTCATTACATTCCTCCTCGTCCACCCCACTCTCATCATCTGTCGTCCATGTCCTACTCCCTTACTGACACCACCTGCAAACTCTCACTCCTCATAACATTCCTCCTCGTCCACCCCACTCTCATGTTATTAATGTCGTCCATGTCCTACTCCCTTACTGAGACCACCTGCAAACTCTCACTCCTCATAACATTCCTCCTCGTCCACCCCACTCTCATCAGTAATGTCGTCCATGTCCTACTCCCTTACTGACACCACCTGCAAACTCTCATTCCTCATAACATTCCTCCTCGTCCACCCCCTCTCATCAGTAATCTCGTCCATGTCCTACTCCCTTACTGACACCACCTGCAAACTCTCACTCCTCATAACATTTCCTCCTCGTCCACCCCACTCTCATCAGTAATGTCCTCCATGTCCTACTCCCTTACTGACACCACCTGCAAACTCTCACTCCTCATAACATTCCTCCTCTCAATCCCCCACTCTCATCAGTAATACCGTCCATGTCCTACTCCCTTACTGACACCACCTGCAAACTCTCACTCCTCATAACATTCCTCCTCGTCCACCCCACTCTCATCAGTAATCTCGTCCATGTCCCTGCTCACCCCACTGACACCACCTGCAAACTCTCACTCCTCATAACATTCCTCCTCGTCCACCCCACTCTCATCAGTAATGTCGTCCCTGTCCTATTCCCTTACTGAGACCACCTGCAAACTCTCACTCCTCATAATATTCCTCCTCGTCCACCCCACTCTCATCAGTAATCTCGTCCATGTCCTACTCCCTTACTGACACCTGCAAACTCTCCTCCTCATAACATTCCTCCTCGTCCACCCCACTCTCATCAGTAATCTCGTCCATGTCCTACTCCCTTACTGACACCACCTGCAAACTCTCACTCCTCATAGCATTCCTCCTCGTCCACCCCACTCTCATCAGTAATCTCGTCCATGTCCTACTCCCTTACTGACACCACCTGCAAACTCTCACTCCTCATAACATTCCTCCTCGTCCACCCCCCCCCCCCCCCCCCACTCTCATCAGTAATCTCGTCCATGTCCTACTCCCTTACTGACACCACCTGCAAACTCTCACTCCTCATAACATTCCTCCTCGTCACCCACTCTCATCAGTAATCTCGTCCATGTCCTACTCCCTTACTGACACCACCTGCAAACTCTCACTCTCACTTAACATTCACCTCCTCGTCCACCCCACTCGTAGTAATGTCATCCATGTCCCTGCTCCTTACTGACACCACCTGCAAACTCTCACTCCTCATAACATTCCTCCTCGTCCACCCCACTCTCATCAGTAATCTCGTCCATGTCCTACTCCTTACTGACACCACCTGCAAACTCTCACTCTCATAACATTCCTCCTCGTCCACCCCACTCTCATCAGTAATCTCGTCCATGTCCTACTCCCTTACTGACACCACCTGCAAACTCTCACTCCTCATAACATTCCTCCTCGTCCACCCCACTCTCATCAGTAATCTCGTCCATGTCCTACTCCCTTGCTGACACCACCTGCAAACTCTCACTCCTCATAACATTCCTCCTCGTCCACCCCACTCTCATCAGTAATGTCGTCCATGTCCTGCTCCTTACTGACACCACCTGCAAACTCTCCTCCTCATAACATTCCTCCTCGTCCACCCCACTCTCATCAGTAATGTCGTCCATGTCCTACTCCTTACTGACACCACCTGCAAACTCTCACTCCTCATAACATTCCTCCTCGTCCACCCCACTCTCATCAGTAATGTCGTCCATGTCCTACACCCTTACTGACACCACTGCAAACTCTCCTCCTCATAACATTCCTCCTCGTCCACCCCACTCTCATCAGTAATCTCGTCCATGTCCTTACTGACACCACCACCGCAAACTCTCACTCCTCATAACATTCCTCCTCGTCCACCCCACTCTCATCAGTAATGTCGTCCATGTCCTACTCCCTTACTGACACCACCTGCAAACTCTCACTCCTCATAACATTCCTCCTCGTCCACCCCACTCTCATCAGTAATGTCGTCCATGTCCTACCTCCCTTACTGACACCACCTGCAAATTCTCACTCCTCATAACATTCCTCCTCGTCCACCCCACTCTCATCAGTAATCTCGTCCATGTCCTACTCCCTTACTGGCTTCCTGCTGCAAACTCTCACTCCTCATAACATTCCTCCTCGTCCACCCCACTCTCATCAGTAATGTCGTCCATAGTCTCCTTACTGACACCACCCTTGTAAACTCTCACTCCTCATAACATTCCTCCTCGTCCACCCCACTCTCATCAGTAATGTCGTCCATGTCCTACTCCCTTACTGACACCACCTGCAAACTCTCACTCCTCATAACATTCCTCCTCGTCCACCCCACTCTCATCGGTAATGTCGTCCATGTCCTACTCCTTGACACCACCTGCAAACTCTCACTCCTCATAACATTCCTCCTCGTCCACCCCACTCTCATCAGTAATCTCGTCCATGTCCTACTCCTTACTGACTACCTGCAAACTCTCACTCCTCATAACATTCCTCCTCGTCCACCCCACTCTCATCAGTAATCTCGTCCATGTCCTACTCCCTTATTGACACCACCTGCAAACTCTCACTCCTCATAACATTCCTCCTCGTCCACCCCACTCTCATCAGTAATCTCGTCCATGTCCTACTCCCTTACTGACACCACCTGCAAACTCTCACTCCTCATAACATTCCTCCTCGTCCACCCCACTCTCATCAGTAATGTCGTCCATGTCCTACTCCCTTACTGAGACCACCTGCAAACTCTCACTCCTCATAACATTCCTCCTCGTCCACCCCACTCTCATCAGTAATGTCGTCCATGTCCTACTCCCTTACTGACACCACCTGCAAACTCTCACTCCTCATAACATTCCTCCTCGTCCACCCCACTCTCATCAGTAATCTCGTCCATGTCCTACTCCCTTACTGACACCACCTGCAAACTCTCACTCCTCATAACATTCCTCCTCGTCCACCCCACTCTCATCAGTAATGTCGTCCATGTCCTACTCCCTTACTGACACCACCTGCAAACTCTCACTCCTCATAACATTCCTCCTCGTCCACCCCACTCTCATCAGTAATCTCGTCCATGTCCTACTCCCTTACTGACACCACCTGCAAACTCTCACTCCTCATAACATTCCTCCTCGTCCACCCCACTCTCATCAGTAATGTCGTCCATGTCCTACTCCCTTACTGACACCACCTGCAAACTCTCACTCCTCATAACATTCCTCCTCGTCCACCCCACTCTCATCAGTAATGTCGTCCATGTCCTACTCCCTTACTGACACCACCTGCAAACTCTCACTCCTCATAACATTCCTCCTCGTCCACCCCACTCTCATCAGTAATGTCGTCCATGTCCTACTCCCTTACTCACACCTGCAAACTCTCCTCCTCATAACATTCTCCTCGTCCACCCACTCTCATCAGTAATCTCGTCCATGTCCTACTCCCTTACTGACACCACCTGCAAAACTCTCACTCCTCATAACATTCCTCCTCGTCCACCTCTCATCAGTAATATCGTCCATGTCCTGCTCCTTACTGACACCACCTGCAAACTCTCCTCCTCATAACATTCCTCCTCGTCACCCCACTCTCATCGGTAATGTCGTCCATGTCTCCTCCCTTACTGACACCACCTGCAAACTCTCACTCCTCTGACATTCCTCCTCGTCCACCCCACTCTCATCAGTAATGTCGTCCATGTCCCTGCTCATACAGACCACCTGCCAAACTCTCACTCCTCATAACATTCCTCCTCGTCCACCCCACTCTCATCAGTAATGTCGTCCATGTCCTACTCCCTTACCTTGACACCACCTGCAAACTCTCACTCCTCATAACATTCCTCCTCGTCCACCCCACTCTCATCAGTAATCTCGTCCATGTCCTACTCCCTTACTGACACCACCTGCAAACTCTCACTCCTCATAACATTCCTCCTCGTCCACCCTCTCATCAGTAATCTCGTCCATGTCCTACTCCTTACTGACACCACCTGCAAACTCTCACTCCTCATAACATTCCTCCTCGTCCACCCCACTCTCATCAGTAATCTCGTCCATGTCCTACTCATACTGACACCACCTGCAAAACTCTCACTCCTCATAACATTCCTCCTCGTCCACCCCACTCTCATCAGTAATCTCGTCCATGTCCTGCTCCTTACTGACACCACCTGCAAACTCTCACTCCTCTTAACATTCCTCCTCGTCCACCCCCACTCTCATCAGTAATATCATCGTCACTGTCTCTCCCTTACTGACACAACCTGCAAACTCTCCTCCCTCATAACATTCCTCCTCGTCCCCCCACTCTCATCAGTAATGTCGTCCATGTCCTACTCCCTTACTGACACAACCTGCAAACTCTCACTCCTCATAACATTCCTCCTCGTCCACACCACTCTCATCAGTAATGTCGTCCATGTCTCTCCTTACTGACACCACCACCTCCAAACTCTCACTCCTCATAACATTCCTCCTCGTCCACCCACTCTCATCCAATGTGTCGTCCATGTCCTACTCCCATACTGACACCACCTGCAAACTCTCCTCCTCCTAACATTCCTCCTCGTCCACCCCCCACTCTCATCAGTAATGTCGTCCATGTCTCTCCCATTACTGACACCACCTGCAAACTCTCACTCCTCATAACATTCCTCCTCGTCCACCCCACTCTCATCAGTAATGTCGTCCATGTCCTACTCCCTTACTGACAGCACCTGCAAACTCTCACTCCTCATAACATTCCTCCTCGTCCACCCCACTCTCATCAGTAATGTCGTCCATGTCCTACTCCTTTACTGACACCACCTGCAAACTCTCACTCCTCATAACATTCCTCCTCGTCCACCCCACTCTCATCAGTAATCTCGTCCATGTCCTACTCCCTTACTGACACCACCTGCAAACTCTCACTCCTCATAACATTCCTCCTCGTCCACCCCACTCTCATCAGTAATGTCGTCCATGTCCTACTCCCTTACTGACACCACCTGCAAACTC
Source organism: Ascarosepion bandense (assembly GCA_037127315.1). Lineage (NCBI taxonomy): Eukaryota > Metazoa > Mollusca > Cephalopoda > Sepiida > Sepiidae > Ascarosepion > Ascarosepion bandense. The sequence continues at coordinate 2,279,854 of JBBBDQ010000325.1, forward strand.
TCACTCCTCATAACATTCCTCCTCGTCCACCCCACTCTCATCAGTAATCTCGTCCATGTCCTACTCCCTTACTGACACCACCTGCAAACTCACACTCCTCATAACATTCCTCCTCGTCCACCACACTCTCATCAGTAATCTCGTCCATGTCCTACTCCTTTACTGACACCACCTGCAAACTCTCACTCCTCATAACATTCCTCCTCGTCCACCCCACTCTCATCAGTAATGTCGTCCATGTCCTACTCCTTTACTGACACCACCTGCAAACTCTCACTCCTCATAACTTTCCTCCTCGTCCACCCCAGTCTCATCAGTAATCTCGTCCATGTCCTACTCCCTTACTGACACCACCTGCAAACTCTCACTCCTCATAACATTCCTCCTCGTCCACCCCACTCTCATCAGTAATCTTGTCCATCTGCTACTCCCTTACTGACACCACCTGCAACCTCTCACTCCTCATAACATTCCTCCTCGTCCACCCCACTCTCATCAGTAATCTCGTCCATGTCCTACTCCCTTACTGACACCACCTACAAACTCTCACTCCTCATAACATTCCTCCTCGTCCACCCCACTCTCATCAGTAATCTCGTCCATGTCCTACTCTCTTCCTGACACCACCTGCAAACTCTCACTCCTCATAACATTCCTCCTCGTCCACCCCACTCTCATCAGTAATCTCCTCCATGTCCTACTCCCTTACTGACACCACCTGCAAACTCTCACTCCTCATAACATTCCTCCTCGTCCACCCCACTCTCATCAGTAATGTCGTCCATGTCCTACTCTCTTCCTGACACCACCTGCAAACTCTCACTCCTCATAACATTCCTCCTCCTCCACCCCACTCTCATCAGTAATCTCCTCCATGTCCTACTCCCTTACTGACACCACCTGCAAACTCTCACTCCTCATAACATTCCTCCTCGTCCACCCCACTCTCATCAGTAATCTCGTCCATGTCCTACTCTCTTCCTGACACCACCTGCAAACTCTCACTCCTCATAACATTCCTCCTCGTCCACCCCACTCTCATCAGTAATCACATCCATGTCCTACTCCCCTACTGACACCACCTGCAAACTCTCACTCCTCATAACATTCCTCCTCGTCCACCCCACTCTCATCAGTAATCTCCTCCATGTCCTACTCCCTTACTGACACCACCTGCAAACTCTCACTCCTCATAACATTCCTCCTCGTCCACCCCACTCTCATCAGTAATCTTGTCCATGTCCTACACACTTACTGACACCACCTGCAAACTCTCACTCCTCATAACATTCCTCCTCGTCCACCACACTCTCATCAGTAATCTCGTCCATGTCCTACTCCTTTACTGACACCACCTGCAAACTCTCCCTCCTCATAACATTCCTCCTCGTCCACCCCACTCTCATCAGTAATCTCCTCCATGTCCTACTCCCTTACTGACACCACCTGCAAACTCTCACTCCTCATAACATTCCTCCTCGTCCACCCCACTCTCATCAGTAATCTCGTCCATGTCCTACTCCTTTACTGACACCACCTGCAAACTCTCCCTCCTCATAACATTCCTCCTCGTCCACCCCACTCTCATCAGTAATCTCGTCCATGTCCTACTCCCTTACTGACACCACCTGCAAACTCTCACTCCTCATAACATTCCTCCTCGTCCACCCCACTCTCATCAGTAATCTCGTCCATGTCCTACTCCCTTACTGACACCACCTGCAAACTCACACTCCTCATAACATTCCTCCTCGTCCACCCCACTCTCATCAGTAATCTCGTCCATGTCCTACTCCCTTACTGACACCACCTGCAAACTCACACTCCTCATAACATTCCTCCTCGTCCACCCCACTCTCATCAGTAATCTCGTCCATGTCCTACTCCTTTACTGACACCACCTGCAAACTCTCACTCCTCATAACATTCCTCCTCGTCCACCCCACTCTCATCAGTAATCTCGTCCATGTCCTACTCCTTTACTGACACCACCTGCAAACTCTCACTCCTCATAACTTTCCTCCTCGTCCACCCCACTCTCATCAGTAATCTCGTCCATGTCCTACTCCCTTACTGACACCACCTGCAAACTCTCACTCATCATAACATTCCTCCTCGTCCACCCAACTCTCATCAATAATCTCGTCCATGTCCTACTCTCTTCCTGACACCACCTGCAAACTCACACTCCTCATAACATTCCTCCTCGTCCACCCCACTCTCATCAGTAATCTCTTTTTTCTCCTAATCTTTTCCTTACTCCCCCTGCAACTTCTCACTTCTCATAACATTCTTTCCTGTCTACCCCACTTTTATCAGTATTTCTTCCTTCTACTACTCTCTTCCTGACACCACCTGCAACCTCTAACTCATCAAAATATTCTTCCTCGTCCACCCCACTCTCATCAGTATTTTCTTCCCTCTACTACTCTTTTCCTAACACACCCTGCAACTTCTCACTCCTCATAACATTCCTCCTATGTAACCCCCTGAACAATAGTGGCAGTAAAATACTTTGCTTGGGGCGATATAATTATTTAAAAAATGTGCACTGATTTTTCTATTCTAAGATCGGTACTTGATTCTCATGCACATAAAATTTAGTTACTTTTGTTCTTATTGAATTTTATTACATCAGATTTCGATTTTATCTATATAAACTATGCTCTTGGCTCCCCTAAATATGGAGATGACGATAAAATATATGCGACAGCGAGGCCTCAGATTGGCAGATTGGAGGTTTTGGGGAATATGGAAACAAGTCTTAATTCCTGTTGTTTCCTGGTCCACCCTGATCTGCTTTGGTAACACCAAGTACTCTTCCAGTTCTAGAAAAATATTGAAACCTCCAACAAAAACAATGTTTTAATCATTTCACCCCAAGCAAGGCATTTTTACTGCCACTGGTGTGTAGGGGGTTGCATAGGAGGAAAGTGATGAGAAGGGACAGGTGTCATCAAAAAGGTTAGAGAAGGATTGTACTGGTGTGGTGAGAGAAGAGTGTCCGGAAAAAAAAGCCCGAGAGAAAGGATGCAAGTCAGAGAGATAGGAGATGACTTTTGACATTACATTTAAATTCTTGGAGATTGTCGCTGTCGAGAAAGCAAGATACGGAAAGGAATTCTACAGGTGAAAAGTGCGAGAAAAATAGCTTATAAAATTGATGTTGAGGTTACATTTTATTGATTTCACTGTAAAAGGCTAGGGCGTACATTTTTTGTTAAAAACTCCAACAATAATTATTGATATTAAAATTGCCAACAATACATTTTATAGAAAAAATGATCAAAAATAAATCTCATCTGTAGTTAAAAGCAAACAATTGCGTTCAAGATTTATTTACTTGAAGCCATAAAAATACTTGCATTTTGGCACTAATTAACCTATATAGGTTCATATGATGCTAAGCAAAATCAACCAAATAACCAACCAATTTACAATATGCTCTGAAATACCAATTTGTTTATGCAAATCGTTTGCGAGATAAAAGGTTAATCTAAGGTTATTTGATTTCTCTCAGTTAGAATCTGTTGAAGGTCAAATAACAGCCATGAACATTTGACTTCTCGGTAATTCCACGAACAAAATAAATGCATATATTTCTTGTAAAAACAAAAAGAATAAGAAAAAGTTTAAATGCATTATCGTTAACAGACCATTCAATTTACCCTAGAGGACCTAAGGGCAAATGCAAGAGAAAATATCCGCTCGGATTATCTGTTTGCGTGTCTCTCGGAAGTTTTGCTATTGTCATGTCAGTCCACTCTTTGATATAATCAGTTAGCACTTGTGAAAATATAAAATATTTCCAATCATTAGGAAACGCAAATAGACAATAACAATATTTGGAAATTTTTTTCTTTTTTATAAAATTCTGCTTTAGGTATTATGATACCTAAAGCAGAATTGATTCTGTTCTATCAGAATTCATTTTTAATCACTACATGTAAAAGACAAAGTTTAGCACCATTTGAAGGTTTTTAAGAGTTAAAACTTTGAAAAAGGTCAGTCACTTAAGCGCCATACGTGGTACACGTTTGCCATTCAGACAATCAGTCACTTGTTATACAAGATACACGCTTGGGTTATCATGTCTCCAAAGAGACATGACTAACTAAGCAGAATATTTTCCTCCTGTAGGTTGTTATATCTTTCAACAGTAGGCTAGATAACATAATCTGTCCTGCTATTTAATCCATATCTGGAAAGAGACGGATGCACACCTTTCTCAAGTGTATTTGTGCGTAAGTGAATGCAATTCAACTAGAATTCCAATTCGGCTCTCTGATTTCTCATTCCAAGAAAACTTTTGACTTATTGGACAACGGACGATTTCACTTTAATGGAAGAGTATTTACACTATTTAGATCGTTCGCAAAGTTTTCGTCATTTTAACTGTCATATCTTCATATTTTTCACAGCGGCCTTCGGTTGGCATTTCGAACTAACATCTTTATTGTTTTCAACTGGAAAGATTGTTTCCGTTCCACGTATTATGCCGTTTCAGGATATCTCAGTTGCAGTCTATTTCTCTTCAGTAACTCGACTCGCGAAGATTTTGTTCACCTCTGCTGTGGCCAGGTATTGAACTCATAACTGTTTGTGTCAAGTCAATGAATTACTTCAACCAACGTTTTTATTCACTACGCTAAGTGCTCCTGCGAAGTGAACAAAGGTCGAAATGTTAATATAACAATAAAGATCAGGACAACAATGTAAATAGCGTAAATACTTATAATATTTCATCTCAGGAATATAAACCGATTTAAAAGAAGGCCGGAGAGTAGAACGGCTTAAATGTCGGGAATATAACAACAAAAATATGGACAACCCTCCAAACAATTTAAATAGCGTAAATAGTTACAATAATGCATTTCAGAAATATAGACTGATCTAAAGATTATAGATACGAAAGTAGAAATAATCGCTTACTTCAAATTCGACTCAGCCTTATACATGTGTATACACTCTTAGATGGATCTGCGTAAAATTTAAGTCAGTAGATAAGTTGTTAATACCTATATATATATATTATAAACATATACTGTTAAATATAAGAGTCAATGAATGTCTATTATGTTTAATCATGAGCCGTTCTAAACATCATATTTTGGCTTTAATTTCAGGTGAAAATAAAGAGAAAAATTCTCCAACATTTAGATATTTTTTATTACGTTGGTTCTAAGCTTTCAGCTCACATAAACTATCTTCAGAGAGATTCTATAGAACCGCATTACAAATTTACGAACTGCGTTTGCTATTTTTGGTAACTGTTATCGTTGCTTAGCAGTGTTTTGTGTCAACACAAGATAAAATCGTCTCTGATGGTGGATATTTTTATGTTAACGTCCTTGTAACCTCTCTGAAGATGAAAGGAACTCAAAAAATAAACAGAACTCAAGAACTTAGAAGATGGCGATTGAGGTCACATTTGAATTTACTGATTCACTTCAACCCAAGCAAGGTGGGAATGCCTCTACTATGCAGAGGGTTAAAGAGTTTGAACCGACCAATATATTATGCTCGTCGGTTGACTATTATCAGGATCTCGCTCAGCATTATACAGGTAGCCTGCTTCCAACTTCGACAGTACATACACTAAAATTGGAACAGAGAAGATTAGCATGGCCCCTGCGCAAGGATGACACGCAAATTCGTGAAGTGTTCCATATTTTAAGGATGTGCAGCTTGGAACGAGAAATCGGGGAGCCGAGTTCGAATTCCAATTGAATTCCTTACACTCACTTACGCGCAAATACCATTGGGAAAGGTATTAATCTGTCTCTTCCCTCCATTTATGGGTTAAATAACAGGACAGATTGGGCTTTATAGCCTTGGTCGGCAACCTGTCTACCGCAGAAAGTAATGGGGACGTATGCGGGATAACCTTCTGTCCAGTCAGTTATATCGATTTCGAGACATGATCGCCCAAGCGTGTATCTCGTATGGCACTTAACTAACTGACTTCACTAGAAATAAAATTGTATTTTTCAAAAGTGATTCCCTATAATTATTTTTCAGGATGTGCGTTGTGGTGCAGTGGGTATCGACTCAAAACGACAAGTCGGAGTGTGGAGTTTAAATTCCAGTTGAATTCCTTGCATTCACTTACGCACGAATTCCCTTGGGAAAGGTATTATTCCGTCACTTCACTCTAGTTATTGGTTGAATAATAGAAGAGACTGAGTTCTATAGCCTACTTCAGGATAATATTCTGTCCACTTAGTCATGTCTCTTTCGAGACATGATCGCCCAAGCGTGTATCACGTCTAGCATTTAGCCGACTGACTCACTGACTTTTTTCAAAGTAAGATTCGCTTTGTTTATAGCAACAGTCATTTAAATTCAATTAGTTGTGTATCTGTTTGTAGATCGGTCTTTTTATAGAATTGGCAGCTCTAATCTTAGCGAAACCGTCGGAAAATGAGTTGAAACTTGTGCAGAAAATTACTTTAATATATTTCATAATTTATTTTATATTAATTTGCTCAGTTAAATGAAACCAGTAAAATTTTCTTAAGGTAATAAAACAGCTCGTGAGAGGGAAAAGTATAAAAAGAAAATATTAAATTCTGCCAATACAAATTTCTAATTTTTTCTAGATTGTTACTTGAAGAAAATATTGACTGGCTAATAATATTAAAGTTGAACAAATTCAGCATAACTTCTTGACGCAAATTATTTAAAGGTTTCAGTAGCTCGCAAAACAGCAGTTGCTAAATCAATTAGCGTTTTGCAAATAATTAGTATTTTCTGAGATATTGCTTGTATTCAATCTCAATAACATGTAATATAAATATACAATATTTGAATAATCTGAAAGCTGAATAAAACAAAATACAAGATAAGCTGAAATCGAATAGAGAGAAAATATTGAAAGTTTGTCGGTAAAAAAGATTAAATTTAATTTAACAACGGAGCCTGTGTGTTTAGATTTCTGAAACAATGAATTATTACTTATAGGAGCAGTTGTAGAGTGACTCCTCTCTTTCGGGAGCAAGAACGAGGTTTTGGGGAGAATGGAAAAGAAACGGAAACTCTATAAAAGTGATAGTTGAATTTTATGGGACAGAGGGTTGGAAAATAGGATACCCACAGGGCACAAAGAGGCAAAAGACAGGAGAAAACAGCACATGACATACTTGATGGCAGAGACGGATTTGGAAGAAATAAGAAGATAAAAGGTATTACGAGTTGCAAGTAAGATATCGTGGTTCATGATCGCGTACGACCTAAAGTTTCAAGACACATAGAGGAAAAATATATAGTTATTTTTGTCGAGGTCTAAACTCATTGCTCCGTCTTCTAGAAATCTCTCTATATCCTGGGATTTATACGTATTAGATTAACTTTCCTTCCTCTCCCTTAATTAGTATGCGCCAGTATTATGACTCTTAACGACCAGTGTATGACGCCTACTTCAGACAGAGCAGTTTCATGGATAGACACTGTGAAAAAAAGAATGATTCCTTCACAGGGTAGTAAAAGAACAAACACTTGCAAGATACATGAATAGCAACAGGCTTTTAGTAATATTCGATAACTTTTTTTTTCAGTGCACTAGTGAAGGAATTTCTACATTTTTTAGCATATGTTCACTTTATGAAATAAAATCTTATTTGTATTCTTCCGATTTTTTCATAGATATTTTTTTTGTTTCGCTTTTTTTTTTCTTGCTTTTAATATCTGGTAAAATATTAGCATCATTTGTATGTATTGCTGAGGCCGCCCAGAAGTATTTCGTAAAAACCAACATATGCATTTGCTTCACCATTTTAAAAATATTTTCAAAGTGTCGAAAATGTCTGGATGTAGATATTGCAACGAATGCAGTGAATTCATTCCATTAATTCTATTTCTTCCTTCTATGTGCCCTGTCCTTTCAGGACGTAGGCGATCATGGCTTTCCACGTTTCCCTATCCCTGGTGGTTCTGAGCACGCCTTCTCCTGTTACACCGTGCAATCCTCGTTCTGTCACACCTGATTAGGTCCTTCAAATATGTTGTCCGTTGCTTTCCCCTGTCTCTTTTCCCCTTTATCTGGCCTGTGAGTATCAGATTCCCCAGGCCCTCCTTCCTCATTGCTTGTCCCAGGAACTTCAGCTGTCTCTTTCTGATGCTCAATATTAATTTCCTTTTTGTTTCCATCATTTCCAAGACCTGATCATTGCTCACATGTTCAATCCATGAGATTCGCAGCATCGTTCTATAGAACCACATTTCAGTTGCTTCAAGTTCAAGTTTTTCCTTCATCTTTGATGGTATTGTCCAGCATTCACTGCCATATTGAAGGACGGATATCACGTAGCAATCCAGTACTCTCTTCCTAGTTTCAAGCGAAATTGTCTTCTTTCTTAATACTTTACTCAACATCCGGAATGCTTCCTTTGCCATGAAAATTCGCCTTTGGATCTCTGTGTCGCACTTTCCGTCTTCTGTTATAACACTTCCCAGGTAGTTAATTTTTTGTACCTGCTTGATTCTGGTATCTCCGACCTGTATTTGGCATCTTGGGCTGCCCTTTTTACTGATGATCATGCATTCAGTTTTCGTGCAGTTTATTTCTAGTCCTTTCTTGTTACGTTCTTCTGCTACCTTCTGTAAGAGGTCTTGTAGTTTCCTTTCTTTGTCTTCTTTCAGTTAAGTGCCATACGTGATACACACTTGGGCGATCATGTCTCCAAAGAGTCAGTTAAGTGCCATACGTGATACACGCTTGGGCGATCATGTCTCGAAAGAGACATTACTGACTGGGCAGAAGATTATCCCGCAGTACGTTGCCATTGCTTTCTGCGGTAGACTTTTTGCCGACCAAGGCTATAGAACCCAATCCGTCCTGCTATTTTACCCATAACTGGAAGGAAGAGACGGATTAATACCTTTCCCAAGGTCATTTGCGCGTAACTGCGTACCTTAGGTTGTTTAAATTGTGGCCTCCGATTACGAATCCTGGCATAACTTCTAGGGTCCTCAAAATATTCTCGCTGTACAAGTTGAACAGATCCGGTGAAAAGACACATCCTTGTCTTCCGCCCCTTTGTATCTTTGTATAACTACTCAATTCATTACCTGTCCGTATGCAAGCGATTTTCTGCCAGTAAAGATTCTTTATTATTCTCAAGTCTTTTCCAAATATGTCCAGACTGCCGAACATCTCCCTCAGTTTTTGTGGCGTATTTTGTCAAACGCCTTCGCATAATCAATAAAGCACAGGTATAAATCCTTCTTCATTTGTATTGGCCTTTCGGAGAGCATCCTAATCATAAATATGGCATTCCTTGTTCCCGTGACTTTAACGAAACCACACTGTTCTTGTCCTATTTCTGGCCTGATTCTGCTTCTCCCTCTATTCATCAGGATTTGGACGATCATTAAACTGATGGTTCGGTGGAGTTCGCACTCGTTTGCTCCTGGCTTCTTAGGTAATGCTATGAAGGCAGACTTGCTGAGATCATCTGGTATAACTACACTATTATATATTTCATTTATTATTTCAGTAATCTTTTCTATACTAAATTCTTCCAGGGCTATCAGCAGCTCTATGACTATGCCGTCTGGTCCCGCTGCTTTGTTTCTATTCAGTTTGGCTACTGCAGATTCCACTTCAGACTTTAATATTTTCCGGTCATCTTTGCGTAATATCAGTTGCTCTCTCTTGTCGTGGAAAAGATATTTTATATATTCTTCCCATTCGTTGGAGTATTTCCTCTTTCTCCAAAATGATTGTTCCATCCTTAGATTTTAAACATCCTGTTTAAAATCGTACAAAGAAAAAAACGGCGTACAAAGCCGTTTCTTGACAAACGTTACCATGACAACGACAGAAAAAGTACAGGCAGTTAGCGACAAGATCTCGGGTGATAAAGAGAGCACTGTTACAAATATGTTACCATGATTACAAAATAAAAAGAACTGGTAGCCAGCGACAAGAACTCGAACGACAAACATGACCCTCGGTAGACACACGTTACCATGAAAAGAACAGAATAGGAACAAGGCCCTGCCCTAGCACACACTACCATGACAAAGCCAGCAAAAGAACAGGCATTTAGCAACAAGATCACGGTCAGCGAGCAAAACCCTGTCTCGACACTCGTTGCCATGAGAACTTCAGTAAAATAGCTGATAGTCAGCAACAAGATCTTGGACGACGGACATTGTCCCACTCTACGCTGGTTACGATAAAAACGACAGAAAAAGAACGGACAGTCAGAGATAAGATCATAGGCGAGTAAAGAGGTATTGCCTCAACGTACGTTTCCATGATAACTACAAAAAAAGAACGGGCAGTCAGAGACAAGATCTTAGGCGAGCCCCGTCGTCAGCGACCTCCGTCGTCAGCGACCTCTGTTTTTTCTATGCACGGACGATTTACTAATGTTAATTAACCCTCAGTTAGCGACCACTTCCAAAACGCGACCACCGAGCAGCATGAAAGAATAAAAATCACTTTAACAAGAAATTCATTTTGGTAGTACTGTCCTAACTTCTAAATTAGGAGAGCTTAAGTTAGTAATCTATTTCGTTTTCCCTTAATTTAAGCTGGAAACACTTTCTCGTTGTTTTGTTATTGTACTGAAGTGTCAAATTTGTATTATTTGTTGAAATGGGGGTGGTTAAATGGCGGCTGTCATGTATAAACATGTACTTATAACATTTGACAAGTTCAAGAGATTTGTCAGGTTTTGTACTAACTTAGATAAATTCGGGTGTAGGTGAAAAAAATCACATCTATGCGAAATTTAAATTTTCAATATTTATCTCTTTCATTATCTTTATTTTTTCTCAATCGTTTTACTCTCTCTCTCTCTCTCTCTCTCTCTCTCTCTCTCTCTCTCTCTTTCTCTTTCTCTCTCACTCTACCCTGAGCCTTTTTCTTGTATGTTTGTTTGTTTTTCCATATGCCATCGCAGATTCTCTTTTACTATCACTCACTTCTAAGAAAAATATGGAAACGTATATATCGCAAACTTTTCTAACGTACATTCGTTGTTACCATGTCTTTGTTCAATTATTCCTCTACTGTCAGTATCCCCAGCAGCTTAGGCGACGATACCGACCGTTCAATGCGATGATGATTTACCAGCAGCCGCTTGTTAAGAAAAAGGAAATTTTTGGTTTTCACAAAAACAGAACTATAACTATTTTCATCTAAAGTCAAATTACGTACATTAAACACATATTCTTAAAGGTTACTTACTGTCACTTTTAACAATTTAATTATTTTTAATCTAATAAATAAACACAAATAGTTCTTGTTATTAGTGTATAGAAATATTTAATCCCTCTCTCATAATATCTCTTGTCTTTGAAATAGTGAATGATGTCCCAATAATCATGGATGATGCCATGATCAGAAATAAAAACCTGGGAGACAATTGGAAGGAGGAAGGGTTACTCAGGTGAAATTCGACTCAATAGAGTCTGACGACGAGGAAGAAGAAGAGTATGAGCCCATTCGAGATGTGATCACTTGCAGGGTTGCCAGTGCCCATTTTGATGATCTTTGTTTTGGTTTATGAATACCAAGAAATGATGGACCAAATAAATAAGTGCAAACATCAATTAGAATCGAAGTGGTCAGATTACAAAAAAAAAAGACAAAACAAAAAACAACACACAGTCTGCAATAACTGCCTTTTTTAAAGCATACACAGGTGTGAATAAATAATTTATATTTCATTTGAATGTTAACCATTGTAAATACTTTTTAATATTAACAAAAATAATTATGCCGAATATTTGTTTTCAAAGTTAGACCATGTTATGATCTCATTTATTTGTTACCAGGTTACATGGTAAAATACTAAAATATGTACATTCTAGAGAGAGAAATATACGATCGTAGCGAGGATAGGTCACGAGTCTTTAGTCATCAACCACATGCCGTATGCGACCAATTTTTTGATGGAATTAGATGTGGTCGCATACAAAAGGTTCCACTGTATATATATATATATATATATATATATATATATATATATATATTGAAGGAGTGGATGACCGTTTGTGAGTAAAATAAACTTGTCATTTGTATATATATATATATATATATATATATATAAGAAAAATTAAGGCAGACACGTTGTTTCATGGTAAATCGGAAGTGTGGCCTATTCCAGGCGAAACATCATCAGCTTCCGTTTTTTATTTACAAAGGATTTTACACGAAAATGATTTTAAAAGAATTTTAAAAGGATATATATATATATATATATATATATATATATATATATATATATATATAAAGAAATTTATGGCAAGTACATAACCTGATAATATCTATAAAAGTGTGAAGCTGAATATTATATGACATTATAAAAACGAAACAACCGGTTTCACTCCCTCTCTTCAGGCCTCACAGGTAGATAATGAATTAGAATAAAATAAACCATAAAACGACTGAAAGGGAAAAAAAATTAAAGTATGAAAAAGAAAGAAGTACTAAAGGCTAATGACAGCAAGTCGCAGCAAACATTCACGCTGTTTACAGAGAGGTTTGAAGTACCTGATCTATAGATCCTCGTGCGCTCTTAAGTGGAATACATAGTATGACCAAAACTCAACCGTAAATCAGTCAACACTGAACGCAGAAGCAGAGTTTCTGTGTAGTTGGCTCCACAACACAATTATACATAGAGAGAAAGTGAAACTGGTTGCTTCGTTTTATAATGTCTAATAATATTCAGCGACATACTTTCTTTTATTTTTATATATATATATATATATATATATATAGTGTATCGGGGGGGCATCAGATAATTTTCTAAACATATGCTGTTAAATATAAGAGACAATGAATGTTTATTATGTTTAATCATCGTATTTTGTCTTTAATTTCAGGTAAAAATTAGAAAAAAATTATCCAACATTTGGATAAGCTTAGAACTAACTTAATAAAAAATATCCAAATGTTGGAGAATTTTGTCTTCATTTTCACCTGAAATTGAAGCCAAAAGACGATGTTTAGAACGGCTCATGATTAAACATAATAAACATTCATTGTCTCTCATATTTAACAATATATATATATATATATATATATATAGTTCTTTAGAATTTCCCACTGGATCGCGAAGTTTTTATGGTCTTGCAAATAGCTCCCATTGGTCAGATAACCAATTTAACATCTAATCGCGAGATCCGGTTTCAACTTTTTCTTTAAGCACATGGTCAGTCCTTTTTTATTTGGGAAAACTAGGATTTCACACGTCATTGTGAATTTTTGTAAAGTGAAGAAGAAAGTTGATTTTAATTCTTAACTTCCTATCCCACAACCCATCAGAAAGAGTTCATCTAATCACTTGATATATGCCTCCGTGTTTAGTCCTACGTCCCGTGGGAAAATGAATGGAGGCATAACGTCTCTAGTGATCAATCCAACAACTTTGTAACCACCGTTAATCTCCACCGACTTTTACCGAATCTTCTGGACTGCCGCCCAGATACTATGAAATGTTTTTTTTGTTGGAGCGTCAGGCGCAAAAGCTATTCAGTACAGCATGACTTTTCCAAATTTCGCACAGAGTGGATGGCGTGATGGTGCTCTTTTTACTCACAGACGATACCCCACTGATCCCTCCATACATTGCTGTCGACAAAATTAAGTGCAAACAATGAGCAAACTTGAAATTAAAATTATAAAATGGCGTTAGCTCGCCCTTCACTCTAAGTATCCATATTTAAATGCTCTTCTGTGTTTGGCCCTGTTTTTGTGTGTATGGTTTTATTGATGTTCCAATTAATCTACTGAAGATTAAGAATGTAAACGTTGGTAAAAATATTGTCTTAAACTAAACCCCCAAGTGAAGATTAACTACGTGCCTTGTTAATCCGATTACAATACCTGGACTTTTCCATTCTCTTGAATAACTACAAGCCCTTGGGAAATCTTCAACCTAATTAACTACATAGCATCTAGGCATCGTTCATTCAGTAATGAATTAGAACACTAACAACTGGCGTATGGCTACATAGTATATCACACGCTATATATATATATATATATATATAAAATTTTGTATTTTGAGAGTATATATTGTGTGCATATATTGATGTCTTAGGTGTGTGTTTGTGTGCATTTCTTTTGTGTGTTCATATCTATTCATATATCTATATATGAAATATGAAATATTGAGGGAAAATCAAAAAATAATTAAACGTTTATAAATGCAGAAATTATTTTGGCAATTGTAAAAATTACACAGTGTTTTGTTAAATCCAAAAAGTCAGATGTTACGTTTAACTCAGAATATGCAAAAAAACCTTTGCACAGAGAGGAAATAAAGTTAGGTGAAGGTTAGAGGTGTTTACAGTTAAACATTGCAGCAACGATACAAGAACTGTAAAAAAATAAAGAACACGTGCACCAAATCACACAAAAAATCTTAAAGGAAATATATATATATTCAAATAGAAAACAAGAGAATAGGTATAAACATAGACAAAATAGTCCCACACAGACAAATAATTATAAGAGTTTATATCTACAAACAATAGTAACACAAAATTTAAAAAAAAGTAACCCCAAAAAGAAGAGAAATAAATAATAATTTTCTAATGAAATAAAGAAAAATGGACTATAAATATACTTACAGTTTCAAATAATTAACAATGACAAAAACTTTTAAAATATATACATTACCGGCCATAATTATTAGGCCACTCCAAATTTAAAAAAAAATGATGTATTTCATACTATTTTTGTATTTTTTGCCAAGTGGATAATTCTAAATGAAAATAGATTGGTTCTTTTGTTATTATTACTTTGCAAAATTTTCCAAGGCAAATAGTAACAATTTACCCATCGCATCCTGTATACTTCATATATATATATATATATATATATATATATATATATATATACACTACCGGTCATAATTATTTGGCCAGCACAGATTTACCAAAAATGATTTATTTCATACTATTTTTAGTATTTATTGCAAAGTGGATAATTCTAAATCAAAATAGAATTGTTCTTTTGTTATTATTACTTTGCAAAATTTTACAAGCCAGCCAGGAAACATTTGCTTCGGTCAGCCAATAAGAAAAAGATACAAGCATCGTGGAAGAGATTACAAAAACTGGACACCAGAATAGTTCATCGGATGCACATGTTATTGTGCACTATTAACAAAAGAGCCGTTCTATTTTTATTTAGAATTATCCACTTGGCAATAAATACTAAAAATAGTATGAAATACATCATTTCTTTTAAAACTGGGGTGGCCTAATAATTATGGCTGGTAGTATGTACATATATAGCAAATCTAAAAGGTGCGATGGGTAAATTGTTGCTATTTTGCCTTGTGAAATTTTGCAAAGCCTTCTTTTGTCATTTAGAATTATCTACTTGGCAATAAATACTAAAAATAGTATGAAATATATCATTTTTCTTTCTCTGGGGTGCTTAATAATTATAGCAGGTAGTGCATATTAGTAGTGTATTTTGGGTAGCATCTCCTCTAAAATGTATGGTTCACTGAACAGGACTAAAAATATATTTTTATTCATTTTTATTGAATTTATTATCGTATGTGTACAAGGATTTTTTTCCTTTTAATGAATCCAAACATTTGTCTATATTCTGAGATGAGGCAGTATTTACAGTATTTATATTATTCGGACTTTTGTACGGGTTACTGAACATTAAGTTTATAAGTTCCAAAAACATTTTCAGTTTTTCTTATCCTTAAGGACACATCGCCCAGTGGATATTGACGTTGATTAGTTCATGTGACTTGACCCAAAGAGTTGTGATTTCAATACCAGGCTACAGCAGTGGTGAACAAGTAACTTACAGGGTTAGAGGGAGATAACTCATGACTACCAAAGAGGCACTACTACGTAAGGAATGAAGATCATACACCTCAGTGATTGTAATAAAGGGTTCAGGTAGAAATTCTCAGCACCTGAAGAAGACTGGAGTGTACAACGGCCGAAACGTCGTACAAATGGCAACAAAGATCAGTACAATAATCCGAATAATGTAAATACTGTGAATGCAGACATTTTCAATTTTTGTCCGATTATCACTCAACAGTGTTGCGTTACTCCAGCTAAATTTGTTTTAATCTGACGGAAGGTTTTATAAAAAAAAACAACATTTTTCCAAAATACTAATGTCCCCAGTTTTGATCTGGATAATATTGTTGAAACGAGAAGTTCGATGGGCGACTTCGAATTCCAGTCGAATTTGTTGAATTCACATACGTGCAAATACACTTGGAAGAGGTATTAATACGTCTCGCCTCTCCCCAGCTATGGGTTAAACACCTGGAGAGATTAGGTTCTATAGCCTTGATAGGCAACCAATTTATCGTAGAAAGTAATGGCAACGTATTTTGGGAAAATCTTCTGAGCGAGACAATTCTGAGAACGCTAGAAGATATGCCAGGTTTCGACATGGGAGGCCAAAATTTAAACAACATAGGGTACGCATATGATACAGTGCTGATTGCAGATACAGAAAGAAAACTACAAGACCTCCTACAGAAGGTAGCTGAAGAGAGTGACAAGAAAGGACTACAAATAAACTGAAAGATAACCGAATGCATGGTCATCAGCAAAAAGGGCAGCCCAAAATGCTAATTACAGGTGAGGGACTCTAAATACAAGCAGGTACAGAAATTTAAATACTTAGAAAGTGTTCTAACAGAAAACGGAAAGTGCGACACTGAGATCCGAAGGCGAATTAGCATGGCGAAAGAAGCATTCCAGAAGTTGAGTAAAGTATTAAGAAGTAGGACAATTTCACTAGAAACAAAGAGGAGAGTACTGGATTGATATGAGATGTCAGTTCTTCAAAATGGTAGTGAATGTTGGACAATATCTTCGAAGATGAAGGAAAAACTTGAAGCAGCTTAAATGTGGTTCAAGAGAAGAATGTTGCGGATATCATGGACCGAGCATGTGAGTAATGACGAGGTTTTTTGAAAGGATGGAGACGAAAAGGGAATTAATACTGAGCATCAGGAAGAGACAGCTAAAGTTCCTGGGACATGCAATGAGGAAGGAGGTCTTGGAAAACCTGTTGCTAACAGGCGAGATAGAGGGAAAAAGTGACAGAAAAGCAGCGGATAACATATTTGAAGGACTTGATCAGGTGGATGACGGAGCGAGGGTTGCATGGTGCCACAGGAGGAAGCGTGCTAAGAGCCACAAGGGACAGGGAGATGTGGAAAACCATGATCGCCTACGTCCTGAAAGAACATGGCTCATAAAAGAAGAAGTCAGTCATATCTCTTTCGAGACATGATCGGCCAAGTGTGTAACATGTTAGGCACTTGATTGACTCAATACTGTCTCAGAAAAAATAAAAGAAAATACGATAACTCACTGAGAGAAACTGAAAGTTGGATAATATATTAATCCGCTGCATTTAATACAACGGCTTTGTCATCCAACATTCATATTATTAAGGTGGATCCTGTTACTGACAATTTGGGCAATAAGAAGCCAACAAAGTGATAACAATTTAAATGTTATTCTATTTACTATATTTTAGATTTAGACCAAATTGAAGCACGAAATTTGGGGGGGGGGGTGTTCAGGACACGTCTGTGTCTTTTTTTTCTTGTTTCGTTAAAAAAAAGACACAGGCGTGTCCGAAAATTCAGACTTTAAAATCATTCTCTTCGTGTTTCACTTCAATCAAAAGGTTAATATATATAATAAATAGCATCAATCTTAGTCCCAATGTGGGTCTTTATTCCACAAATCTTCAGTGACCGGCTTAATATCTAATCTATGTAAACTTATTTATAAATGAAACTCTGTCTGTGTATGTGTGTGTGTGTGTGTGTGTGTCTGTGTGTGTGTGTGTGTGTGTGTGTGTGTATCCGTTACCTATAGACTCCGATATTCTTGAAAATTTACACAATTGTACTATAAGCGTCTGCGAGTGTTTTTACTTAAGTTTTGTGTCGAGGTAACCCCGATAAATATCGAAAATCAAAAAAATTGGGCTATAGAAGGAGTGGTTCGATTTTAATAAAATTTGATAGACTCATAAAAAAAGACACAAGAAACGATTTTCAGAAGTTTCAAGGCTCAAGTCCTTACAATAGTGCAGAAAATTTGATATCGATACCAGGAAATCAAAATTTGACTTACATCCATTCATTTTTCTATCAGTCCACGGTTTCGCTTTAACTGGAAACAACTATTTTAGTCTTTCGTGCCAATGTCCAAAGAGTCTGAGCTCCAGGATCATGAATTAGTTTTTAAGCTT
The DNA here is from genome assembly GCA_037127315.1 of Ascarosepion bandense. NCBI lineage: Eukaryota > Metazoa > Mollusca > Cephalopoda > Sepiida > Sepiidae > Ascarosepion > Ascarosepion bandense. The sequence goes on from JBBBDQ010000325.1 coordinate 2,298,086, forward strand.
TCATTACACCCGAGCAACGCCGGGCTATACTGCTAGTATTTACATAAAAACACAGGTTGACTAATATATATTAGATTATGACAGAAGATTATTATTTAATTCCTAACGAAACTGTGAAGTTTAAAAACATGGTAGCGTAATTGCTTAATCTCCCCTACTAAAATATCTAAAATCCCTACATGTTAGTTTTTTATTTCTCTTCAAACATATATTGAGCTCTTCCTAATACAACTGTTTACTGCTTAAATCGAAATCGAATTTAAATCTGACCTATAACTGTTTAGTATATATATATATTGAAAAAAGGAATAATAAACACATCTGTCAACGTTACAGCTCATTTCTGACACCTTTCAATTATAATACGCGAAAGATTATCCGTGAGTAAGAACGGATTTTATTAAAAATAAGCAGACACAATGTTTTCAATTTATTTAATTTTACATGTCTAAAATAAAATAACATTTGCTGCTTAAATACACGCACAATCACACACACACACACACACACACACACACACACACACACACATATATATATATATATATATATATATATATATATATATATATATATTGTGTGTATTTTGGCAGCAATTTTTCATTAATGCAAGTTTCATTGAATAATATAGACAATTTCTGTCTATTAATTTTGTGTAGGATCCGTTCATACCGTCTGATATACTTGATGGTGATGTCGTTGAGAGACAACAAAAAATCACAGTAATTGTTGATTTTTTTATCGGGTCTAAGCTTTCGGCTTACATAAGCCATTATCAAAGAGTAAATATTAACACACAGTAAACATAGAACATTTAAGCTATTAACAATAAAGAGAATTAAATAGAAAATATAAGTCCATCCCTACCGTGGCGGATGGCCGAAGACAGTGACAAAATAGTGGCGTCGTGGTCCCTGGTCTGATTACAGGCATTTGAGTCCGTTATTGGAAATATCAAAATTGATTTTATTCAAACTAGGTTTAAATTGTTTAATTTAGATTGCTTCCAGGATTTTTAGTTTCTGTTTATTATTTTCTTGTTTAAGTATGTACGTGTTATCAACGAGCGTTTATCTCAGAAGTGTGCGTTGATAACCGTGTTGTTTTAAATGACGGAATATATTTGAATTTTCATTTAAGTGCAACGTCAGACGCCGTGAGAGCGAATTTGTAGTGTGGCCAATGTAGATATTATTGAGGTTGTTGGAGATACATTCTCTAAATGGACATATGAAATTATATACTACATTGTTTTTTTGCAAATCACTAACGGTGGGGGAAGAGTCGTTGCGGACAAATGAATTAGATGTAGTGGATTTAGTGTAGTATATAATAAACTTAATTCTTTTCTTAGTGTCTGTCGGAGAAATATTAGTATTTATGAGTTTTTTAGGATGTTTTCATCTAGTTGGTAGTTGGAGTGCATCTGGCTACGGTATAAGAGAGTGATATGTTTAGGATTGGTTGGGTTAGTATCATGTGTTGTTTTTTCCATGTTAAACTTTTTAAGAAAATAACGTATTTGTTCATCAACTATGTAGTTGAGAAAATTATTATTGATGAGAGTCTGTTTTATGTTTTTTAGGTCACTGTGGAAGATCTGATTTTTAGATGAATTGACTTTTGCACGATATAATAGATTTTTTATAATGGCTACTTTGTAATAGTGGGGGCATTCACTAATATAATTGAGTGTGGAGGGATTTTTATTAGTGGGTTTTTGATACGATGAGATAGTAAATTTATTGTTGTCAGTGTTAATTAATATATCAAGAAAAGGAATTTTGTTATCATTGCTAAGTTCATAAGTGAATTTTAAAACTGAGTTATTTTGAAACTGTTTTTGAAGTTGTAAAATTTCGTCTGTATTTTTAATTAATAGTAGGATATCATCAACATATCTTAGATATATTGATGTTTTTTAAATTTTGCAAAGGTAGTATTTTCAAGGTTAGACATGTAGAAATTACTAAAAGTCGGACCAAGCACTGAACCCATGGAGACTCCGTCACGTTGTATATATATATAGTGTTGTTTGGATCAACAACAGGCACTTCAGTAGTACAAGCTAGTAGAATTTTTCTTAGGATGTTGGGATTAATTTTGAATGGGGGTATTGAAGGATTACTGTAGACATTTCTTATAATTATATCAATAGTTTCACTGACGTGTACATTAGTAAAAAGGTTTTCCACATCAAGTGAAGCTATGATTTCATTGTTATTTTTTTCACTCTTGAGGATTTGGATTGCCTCTAGGGTTGACTTAATGCGGTATTTACTCGGAAGGTAGGGTGTGATAAGCTGGTTAATATGTTTAGGTAACTGGTATACAGGAGTAGGAATTTGGGATATGATAGGGCGGAGAGGATAGTTAGGTTTATGAGTTTTTATGGTTCCGTATATGTAACCAGGTTTATAGTCACCAATAATTTTAGGGAGTTATATATATATATATATATATATATGTGTGTGTGTGGGGGGGGTATAATACAAAAAAAACATGTTTTTTTAATTAAATGTAAAGATTTTTCACAACCAACACCCAACATTGCCTCATCCCGAGAATCTATATATCGAAACATAGACATTTCCTTGTCGCGATGCACATTTAATTCTTAATTAACGTGCTAACAGAGCCTTGATAATGTACAAGGCAGAAAGAATGCTGCAGGAGGTAAGAATCGAACTCACTACTCAGTCGTATCTGATCTTGGTAGACAAGCTTGCTGACCGTTATGTGTGCGCACGCACGTGTTTTCAACAGACGTTTTTGATTGGTTGATTGTCTTCTTTTTTACGACTTTTATTTATTAACCCTTTCGGGTTATTAAAAGCAGAAACACATTTTGGATTCTAAGACTAATTTTCTTTTCTTTCTTTCTTTCTTTCTTTTTTTGTGCAAGTGAATATTTAATTAACCGTTTCTTGAGAATGAGTATGGTTTTCCCAATGCACGTCTCACTATTTAACACATAGTTGGAAGGAGGAAGAAATATGTCGGTGTGCACACTGATTAGTACTTACGCGTTTGTCTTCTCGTTTTTAAATCTATATATTTCGAATGTTTTGGTTTTTATAAGACTACAATGATGGAAAGTGCGATAGTGAGATCGGAAGACGCATTTTCATAACCAAAGAGGCATTTCAAATGCTAGTCAGAATACTGCGAGACTGGAAAATTTCATGGCAAATAAAATAAAGTTATTTGATATATATACTTTTGTATGACAGCGGATATTGGACAAACTCTTCCAGGATGATTGAGAAGCTTGAGGTTGCAGAAGGATGTTTTTCTACAGAAGGATGTTGAGGATACCATGGACCGAGCACGTGAGCAACGACAAGGAGAAGGTGCAGACGAAAATAAAACTCATACTTAACAAAAGAAAAGGCCAGCTGACGTTCCTGGGAAACATAATGAGAAAAGGGGGTCTGGTGAACCTTATACGCACAGGACAAATATAGGGTAAGAGAGACATGGGAACGCAACTCAAGATATATTTGATAGACCTGAGTAAACAGATGGCGGAGTGGAGTTTGGGAGAGACACCAAGAGGAAAATATTAAAAGCAACAAGAGACAAGACCAAGTGTCTTGAAGGGACATGGCACATGAAGAAAAAGACGCACACAATTATTTGGCGAGATAAAAATTGATATTTTTCATAAGAATTATCATAACGTTAACTAAAATCTAGTCTTCTTTTGTTATTCGAAAGTGTTCAACTTATTCGTTAAGAAAACATCGAAGAGGAACAAGACTGACCAATAATGACCCTTTTAGCAGCTTTTAGACCATTATCTTCGGGTTCTAGGATAAAAAAAATGGGAACCAAAGCGTTTACACAGTGATTCCTAATGAAACCCCCTGCGTTTTATAAATGTTCCGTCATGTTAATGGACCCTCATCAATTACTCCCCGGGGTGCTGTAATGTCTACGCAGGATGAAGCATCAAATTGTGGGGTCAAAGATTAGAACTGTGAATCTATGTTACGCTAAAAGAGTATCATTCTTAAATCTTCACTAGATTGTTGTTTGGACATCGCTACCCACTTTGTCAAAAAGTAGTGTCACGTCACTGTTCGGAAAGAACAAGATAGAAGCTTCTTAATAAAAAAAGGATTTTACGAGCGACACGCCTAATATGTTTTATATTTTTGAAATATTGCCTTAAGATTCGCAGTATGATAAATTCTAAATCAAGATTCACAATAATTGATTCAGTAGAAGGTTTTGTTATAATCTGAAAATGTCTAAAGAAAATCACTTTCAATACTTACTTTCCTACCAGATAATATATATTTATATATATATATATATATCACCCCAAGCAAGGTAATGCAAGTGAAGCGCAGGGGGCTACGTAAGAATGAAAAGTTTGGAAAAGAGAAAGCCGGAAACCACATCCTAAACAGAGAACAAGGGAAGAGCCTCTATACCTGTTCAATAGACGTGGGTGGAGTGTGAACCGGGCGATAGTTTAGTCTATCTACTCAAATTGAGGAAAAAACGAAAAAAAAGAGTGAGAAGATTGGAAAAGAAAAAGCCGGAAACCACATCCTAAACAGGGAACAAGGGATGAGCCTCTATACCTGTTCAATAGACGCGGGTGGAGTGTGAACCGGGCGATAGTTTAGTCTATCTACTCAAATTGAGGAAAAAACGAAAAAAAAGAGTGAGAAGATTGGAAAAGAAAAAGCCGGAACCCACATCCTAAACAGGGAACAAGGGAAGAGCCTCTATACCTGTTCAATAGACGTGGGTGGAGTGTGAACCAGGGGATAGTTTAGTCTATCTACTCAAATTGAGGAAAAAAGAAAGAAAAGAGTGAGAAGATTGGAAAAGAAAAAGCCGGAAACCACATCCTAAACAGGGAACAAGGGAAGAGCCTCTACACCTGTTCAATAGACGTGGGTGGAGTGTGAACCGGGCGATAGTTTAGTCTATCTACTCAAATTGAGGAAAAAACGAAAAAAAAGAGTGAGAAGATTGGAAAAGAAAAAGCCGGAAACCACATCCTAAACAGGGAACAAGGGAAGAGCCTCTACACCTGTTCAATAGACGTGGGTGGAGTGTGAACCGGGCGATAGTTTAGTCTATCTACTCAAATTGAGGAAAAAACGAAAAAAAAGAGTGAGAAGATTGGAAAAGAAAAAGCCGGAAACCACATCCTAAACAGGGAACAAGGGAAGAGCCTCTACACCTGTTCAATAGACGTGGGTGGAGTGTGAACCGGGCGATAGTTTAGTCTATCTACTCAAATTGAGGAAAAAACGAAAAAAAAGAGTGAGAAGATTGGAAAAGAAAAAGCCGGAAACCACATCCTAAACAGGGAACAAGGGATGAGCCTCTACACCTGTTCAATAGACGTGGGTGGAGTGTGAACCGGGCGATAGTTTAGTCTATCTACTCAAATCGAGGAAAAAAAAGAAAGAAAAGAGTGAGAAGATTGGAAAAGAAAAAGCCAGAAACCACATCCTAAACAGGGAACAAGGGATGAGCCTCTACACCTGTTTAATAGACGTGGGTGGGGTGTGAACCGGGCAATAGTTTAGTCTATCTACTCCAATTAAAGTTGAATATATGAATTGTAATCCGACAATATGATAGAATAAGTAAATAACAAGTGGGTAAAGTGACATTAAGCTAAATTGTTTCAATTTATATCAAGTTTCTTCAGAGATTTGTCAGTAAGACACGGATATGTTTTATTATTTTTTTAAATTTAGAATTTCAAAAAAAAATTAAATCTATGTTAGATTAAAGACATTTTTCTTACCTGTACATTTCTTATTCTATCATATTTATATATGCAAAATCCCTCTATTTATTACCTATTTTCCTTTTTTTAATATCATTATATATAATTTATAGTTGTTTATTATTATCATTCTTCTTTCTTTTTATTATTATTATTATTATTTTATTTCTGCTATGGTTGCAATACCTACCAAATCTGCGGGAAGACATAAGGCAGGTCGTGGCGTGTTGTTATGGCTCCATTTAATGATTTTTCTCTCTCCCCTATCATCCCTAGCGTTACCTAGACAAGGTTCTCCTTAGTGTGTGAGCTGTACTTAACAAGACATTTTTTGTATATCTCTTAAGCTGGAATTTCCAGGGATTCTGTCAATGTGTTGTTTTGTTCCATTTTCTTATAATTCCAAGTGCACCTACTATCACTGGCATTATTCTTGTTTTCAATTTCCACATTTTTTCTATTTTCTATTTCAATTTCCAGGTCAAATTTTGACAGTTTTTCGAATTCCTTGGTTGCTATGCCACAATCCGCTGGACAAGTCATATCAATCAATAGGCAAGTTTTTCTTTCTGGTTTTTGACAATAATGTCCGGCTTATTTGATTCAATATTTCTGTCTGTGTAGATGGTGTAATCCCATAGAATGGTGACATCTTCTATTTCTGTAACCGGTGCTGGATGAAGTCCATACTAGTGTTTGTTTAAAGATTTTCCATTGTTTTTGCACATTGTTCAATGTAAATGTTGCACCACTCTATCGTGACGATTTTTATATTGATTTTGGGCAGGTACAGAATATCCTGAGATTAGATGGTCTATTCTTTCTTGGTATTTATCGCAGAACTTGCATTTGGGATCCACAATAATATGTATAATATTTACCTGAAATTTCCTAGTGAAAAAAACTTTAGTCTTGCGCAGCAAGTGTAATATAACAATCCCGCCCCACCCGAGGAAGCTGAGCAAGCGGGGGCGTTTTCCGGCCGTTGAAAGGAACGGATGGTTGTTTGACCTTATTTCCGGCAGTAGCGGAAATGGCCACAAGAGGCAAACAGAACAGGTGTCTCTGAGAATTACGTAGGCGTCGCGTGGGTGTCGCGTGATCAAGGCAAAGCCGGAAGAAACAAGTCCCGGTTTTGGAAGATATATAAAGACTGCGAAAACACGGATTCGCCAGTCAGAGAGTCAGAGAGACGAGTCTGAGCAGAACCACAGAACACGAAGGAAGGCAGTTCACAGTTGCCCCCAATAGCATGCTGCTATTGTGGGGTACACAATCCGTCAACCCTTGGAAGCGCGCTCTCACTCTCTGTTCACTAGGCTACACGGTCCATCGTTATTAATAAAAATATAACTCATATTTTTATATACACCCGTGTTTGTCTGTTTGTCGCTATATAACAAACATCATTTGGTGCCTAAGTGACTTGGTTTTGAAACAACAAAACAGATTGATACGAACATTATTGAGTTTACCACGGCAACAGAATTACTGCCACCAGAAAAAAAGAAGACGAAAATATCTAGCAGCCGCGACTATAGACATCAACGAAAGGTGAGTGACTCATTGATTTAATAGTGTGTGTGTTCTCTGCTCGTGTTTATAATAAGTCCAGTTAGAACAAAAAAAAAATGCATACTTTTGCCATTGAGAAAAATGGATTGTTCGGTAGAGAGATAGGGGGTCAGGAATATATGTAGGGAACGCCGGTGAAGTAGAGAGTGTATTATGCCTAGCGCGTAGGTTTGGGGTTGACGGGGGTGTTAAAATTGACGGGTGGAAGGGGGTGTTAAAGTTGACGGGGAGGAAGAAAGTTGAAATATTTGCCTGTCTGTAGGTGTGAGGCATCTGAGTTAATGATTTATTTTTGTTGTTAATGTTTACCATATATATGAAGTGAGTTTATTGGTATGTTGCTTAATTAATCGTACTTTTATTGAGTAAGTAAAGGAAGTTTCTTCTACTCTTTAAAGTGGATAATTGGATTAACTTGTTGATAACAATGTTTTCTTTGGTTTGTGCAAGAAAATAGTTAATATTTCGTAGAATAAATATTTAATGAAATAATTTTGGTTTGTGTCTTAATTTTACTTAAAAAGCGGCATGAACTTTCCAGACAACCCGATAGAAATATTGACGAACAACTATTCTCAATGTGATTATGAAGGTCAGTTGTATGGTTGAAATAGTTGAGTTTTTCTGACCAGTACTCGAGCCGAATTAAAAAAAACAAAAAAAAACAATCGATGTTCTACGTACACAAACTTTCCCCAATTGGAGTATTAGCGTAAAATGACCCTCTTCATTTTCTCCATTTGGCCTTGTATTGCATGAACTAAATCAAAATTGGTAAACATTAACAAATTATAAATGTAGCTGAATGCTACCACAATAGGAAAATCAGAGAAACGAAAGAGTTCTTTAATTTTGATCTCGTCAACAGAATTTGTTCGTAAACGTCAATTTGTAATCTTTACACAGATATTGTCAAAATTTAAAAATGTTTGTGTTTTGCGTGACATTTCTACAGCATAGAAATGACTTAAATGTTATCGAGAGTTTTAAAGTGTAATTTTAATTATGCAGTTAACAACAGCCAACAAAATCGCCAATTATAAATATATCTCAACATCGTTGCTTGAAAACAACTGCATTGTTTGGTTATTTCTTTGCGAATACACTGATTGTATATATTCTTAAAACATTCACCCGCGTCTCAGTGTTTCGCGATATGAGTCAGATATTGAAAAGATATTTTGTTATCAATATGGTGGAATCGGATTATTTACGGAGATTTGGGAAAATTAAATTAAAATCTAAAACTTATTTTTATTTACGTAAAAGTACTTCACTTTTATGCTTTTGTGCAGGTTCCCATCAATTCAACATCCTCTGTGAATTTTCATTTATGTGACTTGGGAAATATCTTTTGAAGATATATTAATTTCTGAAAACTAGTAAATACCTTGGAACAGGTAGATATGGAAAGATTTAGTGAAGGATATGACGAACTCCCGAGGAAGTTGACGATAGGAGTCATTGCTGGCGTGGTCGGCGTAATAATAATCCTGGGAATAATAGCCAGGAAGCGGATTTTTAAGTGTAAAAGAAGCAACAGTGCTTCGGAAAAGGAAATTGAGTTATCCGCTGTGACTAGTACTCCGGGGTCAACGGGCGTTCAACACTCTGCGTTAAACAGAGAGATGTCAACAAATCAGATATGCTTGGTTTCGAATCCAGAGGAAGTAGTTCAGGGAATGGAAAGCATTGTACAAACTAAGGAACTACGAGTCACGGGTCCATTTTTTTAGACTAAATTAATATCCTCCACAAGTAAATTGCATGCGGATTAACGTTGGAATCAGGGTAATTTTCTTCATTTTCTATTGAACATTTCTCGGTCAGACTATGAATGATATGTACGGCAAATAATGACCATTTTTTTCTGTGTTCAAACATAGTATGTTTGAAATTAAATTAAATTAAATGAGGTTACGTGGTAACAATAAACTCAAGCAGAGGCATGCATGGTGTTGTCAAAGGTCATTTACTCCCGCCCCACCCGAGGAAGCTGAGCAAGCGGGGGCGTTTTCCGGCCGTTGAAAGGAACGGATGGTTGTTTGACCTTATTTCCGGCAGTAGCGGAAATGGCCACAAGAGGCAAACAGAACAGGTGTCTCTGAGAATTACGTGGGCGTGCGTAGGCGAGGCAAAAATCGGAAGTACCGGTTTGGAGATAAAAAAGACCTCGGGCACGGATTTCACGACAGACGAGTCTAGGCAGAGAGACAGAGTCAGGCAGAGAGCCAGACCAGGCAGTGGAGCAACAGATACGACACCCCCCCGTCAACCCCTGGAAGCGCGCTCTCACTCTCTGTTCACTAGGCTACACGGTCCATCGTTCATTAATAAAAATATCACTTGATATATTTTTATATATATGCGTTTTGTTGTTTGTCGCTATATAACACAAGAATAAGCCTTTTAGACTTTAATCCAGATGCACGTAATCATCGATGAGGATTAACTTTATCAACATTGGATTTATTAGCAAGTTCTGGACATTGGTCATGGAGAGGTTTGTCTTGTCAACGTTGTTTCATCTGTTCAAGCGCTTATCTTTCATTTTCATATTTTTGCCACAATATTTGTTCTTGGTTTCTGTTATTATAGAAAACTGAAATTGAAAGAAGCAAATAAAAGTTCTCCAGTAAAATTGAAGATATTAACAAATGCTAGAACATGTAAATCATTACATTAAATAAGTTTTCTTTGTTTATAAGAAAAAGCTTCATATAAGTAAATTGCCAAAAAGTAACGTACGTATCCTACATCATGAAATTACTAATTACTGCCATCATAAATTTAGTCATACTCTCAAGTATATCTAAGTTTATCTCAATATATTTACTATTTGCTATAATCTATAAACGTACCTCTTTTAATTAATTATATATAGTTTAGAACTAACATTTAGTAACCTTTGTTGTGTAAATTTGTTTTTTGCTACAAGTGATCTGCTATTTCGTACTTTTCTTTTAAAATCTTGCTTCAGTTTATTACTTACTATCAGTATAGACCGGCGTTGCTCGGGTTTAATGAAAGCTTTAAAACTAATCCAGGGTCCTGGAGCGCAGAATCTTTGGACGTTGGCACGAAAGACTAAAAAGCAATAGTTGTTTCCAGTTAAAGCGAAACCGTAGACTGAAAGAAAAATGAATGGATGTAAGTCAAATTTTGATTTCCTGGTATTGATATCAAATAATTTTTTTCTCGTAAACTGAATTTTGAAGGCTAAATAAGTCCTCCGAGTAAATGGTACACAAAACTCAACCACATAATTCATGATCACACAAAATTTAAAAATTTAACAAGAAGCCGACACACCAACTAAAATCTAAACTTAATAAACTCATTAGTGCCAACAACGCTGATCAGAATTCCTTAAAACTCCCTAAAATTATTAGTGACTATAAACCTGGTTACATATACGGAACCATAAAAACTCATAAACCTAACTATCCTCTCCGCCCTATCATATCCCAAATTCCTACTCCTGTATACCAGTTAACTAAACATATTAACCAGCTTATGACACCCTACCTTCGGAGTAAATACAGCATTAAGTCAACCCTAGAGGCAATCCAAATCCTCAAGAGTGAAAAACCTAACAATGAAATTATAGCTTCACTTGATGTGAAAAACCTTTTTACTAATGTACACGTCAGTGAAACTATTGATATAAATATAAGAAATGTCTACAGTAATCCTTCATTACCCCCACTCAAAATTAATCCCAACATCTTAAGCAAAATTCTACTAGCTTGTACTACTGAAGTGCCTTTTGTTGATCCAAACAACATTATATATATACAACGTGACGGAGTCTCCATGGGTTCAGTGCTTGGTCCGACTTTTAGTAATTTCTACATGTCTAACCTTGAAAATACTACCTTTGCAAAATTTAAAAAACCACAAATATATCTACGATATGTTGATGATATCCTACTATTAATTAAAAATACCGACGAAATCTTACAACTTCAAAAACAGTTTGAAAATAACTCAGTTTTAAAATTCACTTATGAACTTAGCAATGATAACAAAATTCCTTTTCTTGATATATTAATTAACACTGATAACAATAAATTTACTATCTCACCGTATCAAAAACCCACTAATAAAAATCCCTCCACACTCAATTATATTAGTGAATGCCCCCACTATTACAAAATAGCCATTATAAAAAATCTATTATATCGTGAAAAAGTCAATTCATCTACAAATCAGATCTTCCACAGTGACCTAAAAAACATAAAACAGACACACATCAATAATAATTTTCCCAACTACATACTTGATGAACAAATACGTTATTTTCTTAAAAAGCTTAACATGGAAAAACCAATACATGATACTAACCCAACCAATCCTAAACATATCACTCTCTTATACTGTAGCCAGATGCACTCCAACTACCAACTAGATGAAAACATCCTAAAAGAACTCATAAATACTAATATTTCTCCGACAGACTCTAACAAAAGAATTAAGTTTATTATATATTACACTAAATCCACTACATCTAATTCATTCGTCCGCAACGACTCTTCCCCCACCGTTAGTGATTTGCAAAAAAAACAATGTATTATATAAATTCATATGTCCATTTAGAGAATGTATCTCTAACAATCTCAATAATATCTACATTGGCCACACTACAAATTCGCTCTCACGGCGTCTGACGTTGCACTTAAATGAAAATTCAAATATATTCCGTCATTTAAAACAACACGGTTATCAACGCACACTTCTGAGAAAAACGCTCGTTGATAACACGTACATACTTCAACAAGAGAAAAATAAACAGAAACTAAAAATCCTGGAAGCAATCTACATTAAACAATTTAAACCTGGTATGAATACAATCAATTTTGATATTTCCAATAACGTACTCAAATGTCTGTAATCAGATCAGGGACCACAACTCCACTATTTTGTCACTGTCTTCGGCCATCCGCTACGGTAGGGATGGACTTATATTTTCAATTTAATTCTCTTTATTGTTAATAGCTTAAATGTTCTATGTTTACTGTGTGTTAATATTTACTCTTTGATAATGGCTTATGTGAGCCGAAAGCTTAGACCCGATAAAAAAATCAACAATTACTGTGATTTTTTGTTGTCTTTCAACGATATTACCATCAAGTATATCAGACGGTATGAACGGATCCTACACAAAATTAATAGACAAAACTTGTCTATATTATTCAATGAAACCTGCATTAATGAAAAAATGCTGCCAAAATACACACAATTTATATATATATATATATATATATATTGTAAAATATAATAATCTCCATAATCACCCGACTATAATTATCTAATATGATAAACATTTTTTCAGTTTAATTTTGTTATTTTAAATCTCCTTATCAATGCAGATGTACGACCAAGAAATTTACCCACATTTCACTGCCTGATGATGGTGTATTAAATACTTAAACTTAATAGCTTTTAAGTTGCATTATGTTATACTAGTAATAAAAAAATTAATAATAATAATAATATTAATAATGATGATATATTATTATTATATTAATATTATATCTATATATATCTATATCTATCTATCTATCTATATATATATATATATATATATATATATATATATATTGCGTGTCTAAGACCTCTCGAACACGAATGACGATCAGTCTAAACGAAGTCAAATTAAACCTATAACAAAATTTTTGATTCATTGTATTAAACATATCTGCTCTAAAATATATCGTACGGTCAACAAATGTGAACATGTTACGGAAATTAACGAAGATTAACGAAACTGTTTATAAACAACAGACAATTTGAAATGATTTGTTTGAACATTATTTTTAATCGATACTCAGGCCGGTAGAATTAAGTATATATCACTATTTGATTATAAACAGAATTCTCTCTTTAAATTTGACATCTGGAAATCTCAACTCACACTCCAATTTTAAAGTCATATAGGGACTGTGAAGATTACTAAAGAATCACAATCTTAGAACCAACATTTTTTGTTTTGCGAGTTAATGTATGCCGAGAGATTGCACCATAGGTTTTTGGTAACATCTAACATATTACTCGTATTCGTGTTGAACCATCTGCAATGGCACTGTCCCTTTCATGATCAGTTGCATTCAGTTATTATACCACCATATTTTTATGGGGATTTCATTTTTGTTCGATGGCCTTATGAGCATTTCCAAGAGCAATATCTTGCTGCTGCACAAATTTTCGTCTGTCCCGTAAGTATGGCTCTCCACAATTCCTGTCCATTGTATCTTTTAAAAAATCTTGGTTTTTCTGATATTTCTCACAAACCTTGATCCTTCGCCCATTTACTTAAGCTCACTAAGTATGTCTCCTCTTGACTTAAAGCTGGCATCAATTTTTCATCCCTGCCAGGAAGTTCCGACTTAATGCCCATTTGTTCTCCTTGTTCTCTGCTGCTATTGCTTATAGGAATCACTTCTTTCGGCCTTATCGGAGCCACGTCTCTAATCATAATAGGCGCTATTTTGCTTCTGCTCGTAATGAGTGCAAAAGGATCCTAAATGATGCTAAGCTGTTTTTTTGCTGATAGAATGAAGCAGCGTATGGCATCTCGCAAGTTCGGCTCCAAAGGAATCACTTTTGATTTTATCTGAGTCGCGTCTCTAATCATAATAGGCGCCTTTTTGCTTCTGCTCGTAATGAGTGCAATAGGATCGTAAATGAGGCAAAGTTGTTGTTTGCTGATAGAAACCTCTTCTTTAATCAATAAATTTGAGGTCCTCACATCTTCAGCGGACAAGGCCTCGTGGTTTATTTGCAGATTCTACACTAACTTCACATTTGATTTGTCTTGAATATCCGCACCCTACTTCCCCGCGAGAATTGAGACTGAACTAATTGATGTTTACATTCCTCCCTTGCTGATCTCTAACATAATTTCAAAACTTGACCCTCATAAAGCGAGGGGAGGTAAAGAAATCCCAGTAATCATCATGAAGAAATGGGACAATTGAACACTACTCTCTCCTCTCTAAACTCTACAACTACTGCCTATCTGCTTCTTGTTTTCTTACCTACCTAAAGTCCTCCTCTCTTGTTCCAGTTTTTAAGAAATCTGGAGAATCCACAGACCCTTCTAATTATCACCCTATCAGTCTCCTACCGAGTTTTTTCTAGAGTGTTCGAGGCTACGATCAATGTTAAAGTGGTTCAATATCTCTCAGCCAACATCTTCTCCGACAAAGATTATGGCTGCTGCTTTGCCATTTCTACAGTATATATGTTAACGAACATCATAGAGTATATGTACCAGGCTCTCGATTAGAACGACAAAGCTCAAGCTGTTGCCCTGGACATCTTCAAAGCATTTGACAGAGTCTGGCGCGCTAGCCTTCCGCGCAAGTTAGAGGGCTATTGTATAACTAGACATTTGTTTGATCTAATCCAATCGTCCCTATCAAATCGCGTAATAAAGGTATTATTGAATGGGTATGCTTCCAGATCATATCATACGAACGTGGGTGTTCCTCAAGGCTCTTTTATAGACCCTAGGCCATTTCTGATCTTCAACAACAAACTTTAATCAGATCCCGAGTAGGCATCTACGCTGATGACAATAACATTTACTCCCGCCTACGTAAGAAATCCTCAGCGCAGATCTTGAAAAGAACCCCCCCACACAATCTATGGTGGACAAGAAATGGTAAGAAATGGCTAGTAAACTTTAATACATGAAAAGCAATACATTGCGTCTTCTCGGCCGGCAGGCAGATAGATAGATAGATAGATAGATAGATAGATAGATAGATAGATAGATAGATAGATCAATATAGATAGATAGATATAGGTGACCGATAGATAGATAGATAGATAGATAGATAGATAGATAGATAGATATAAGCACGAAAGATAGATAGATAGATAGATAGATAGATAGATAGATAGATAGATAGATAGATAGATATACAGACTGCGATAGATAGATAGATAGATAGATAGATATAAGCAGACTGTGATAGATAGATAGATAGATAGATAGATAGATAGATAGATAGATATAGATAGATCATGATTGATAGATAGATAGATAGATAGATAGATCAAGATAGATAGATAGATAGATAGATAGATATACAGACTGATAGATAGATAGATAGATAGATAGATAGATAGATAGATAGATAGAAGACTGCGATAGATAGATAGATAGATAGATAGATAGATAGATAGATAGATATAAGCAGACTGCGATAGATAGATAGATAGATAGATAGATAGATAGATAGATAGATATGTATGATTGATTGATAGATAGATAGATAGATAGATAGATAGATAGATAGATAGATAGATAGACTGCGATAGATAGATAGATAGATAGATAGATAGATAGATAGATAGATAGATAGATAGATATAAGCAGACTGCGATAGATAGATAGATAGATAGATAGATAGATAGATAGATAGATAGATATACAGACTGCGATAGATAGATAGATAGATAGATAGATAGATAGATAAGCAGACTGCGATTGATAGATAGATAGATAGATAGAAGCAGACTGCGATAGATAGATAGATAGATAGATAGATAGATAGATAGATAGATAGATATAAGTAAGATAGATAGATAGATAGATAGATAGATAGATAGATAGATAGATAGATAGATAGATAGATAGACTGCGATAGATAGATAGATAGATAGATAGATAGATAGATAGATAGATAGATAGATAGATAGATAGATACAGACAGATAGATAGATAGATAGATAGATAGATAGATAGATAGATAGATAGATAGATAGATAGATAGATAGATTAGTGTGTGCTTTCATACTAGAAATACACTGGAGAGAACAAATCAACTTACACATGTAAAGATATTCCAGTTGAATTCGTTGCATTCACTTATACGAAAATACCATTGTAAAAGCTCTTAATCCTTTTCTTCTTCCTCCAGCAATGGATTCTATAGCCTTGTTTGGCAACCAGTCTACCGCAGAAACTAATGGCAGCTTCCTGCGGAAAAATATTCATCTCAGTAAGTCATCTCTTTTTCAAGACATAATCGTCGAAGTGTGTATCACGTATGGCATTTAACTGACTGGCTTAATGCCTAGAAAATGAGAGGAACAATTTTACTATCCATAATCCTGTTTTGAAACTGCTTTTTCTCATTGTCTTGAAATTGGTCAAAATCATTGGAAAGGGTAGTCCTAGAAATGGTATTTTTGAAAGTCGTTTCCGCGAATATTCATTGACTGTAACGTAATTTTGGGTAAATTCTATACTTTTCTTTTGGGTAGTGATCACCTGCTGTCCATTGAATCGCTAAACATTAAAGTAAAACTATTTATACAGAATTTGCAGTAGTCCAAGATTATGTTAAAGTACAGACACTACTTTCACAGGCATATTGTTCGTGATTCTTACATCACCGTTGGTAATAAAAGTAAACGTCTTCTTATTCCCGAAAGCAGAACACTTGATACTACAGAGTCTCATTCTAGGATACGTTACTCATTGCTCTCAAGGATTACCATTAAATCAACTGACCAAGTACCTAGATAACTTTTTTTTTTTAATCATCTCACCCCAAGCAAGGCATTCCACTGCCACTATTGCGCATGGGGCTAAATAGGGGAAGGTAAAGAGAAGGAGTGGTTAGACATAGGGAATGTCAGGAGGAAGGTGACAGATGAGTAAGGATAGCGAGGATGAGGGTTGGGCAGATGGGAAGAGTGTTTGATAGAATGGGAGCAGGTTAGTGTGTTAGGAGGTGTCTATTGACCTTACATTTAAACTCCTGGAGATTGTAGCCGTCGGGGAAGCAATCGTTTGGAAGAGACTTCCACAGTCGGGAAGTGCGAGGAAAGAAACTGTTGGAGTAGAAGATACGGCTGCATTTTATCGGTTTCACTGAGCACTTGAGAATGTTAGATATTCTTATCTTGGGTATACCGCTATTGTAATAGGTCAGTCAGTTACCAATTTTTTTTTTTTTACCGAGCCGATATCCGTTGTACCACAATAGACTTTCTAAATAATATATTGAAATTAAGCAGGCATTAATTTTTTATTGTTTTTTTTTTGTTGTTTTTTTTTTTCATTAAAGATCGTTTGCGGTTTTGATTCTTTTGTATTCGTACAAATCCAACGATTGTTGTATTTTTATCATTTTAAAAATTAACAATATCCAAATGTATGATTCATCTTACGTCAAGTCGAGCTGAAGAGAGTTAAAACACGACAGTAAGTAAAATGCACTCACAGTACGAAGCAGAAAATGGATTCGTTGCCTGAAATCATAGTATGTTGGGTGCATGTTTGCTTCGGATGACTTAATTTTTCTTTAGTTTTATTTTCATTTTCACTTCTTATTTATTGAATAATTATTTCCCTTGTCACGTTGCCATGTTTATTTTCTACAATTTTCTATTCAACGTTGCTCCCGGGTTTACTTTTATCTTGGCGTTACAATATTTTTCTTTTTCTTTTGCCGGTTCTTATAACTTAGTTCCGAAAATAAGTTATTTTTCTTTCTACCAGTCGAATTTATTTCGCCGACACACACAGGATAGCCTCTGATCACACCACAAATGTCTGCATGACAGAGAAAAACATTTGCGCTTTCATCGTATCTGTGACAGTCCCCCACGGTTACTCAACAAATTGCATGCAAATGGCCGATTTAGTACATGATAGATAGATAGATAGATAGATAGATAGATAGATAGATAGATAGATATAAGCAGACTGCATAGAATAGATAGATAGATAGATAGATAGATAGATAGATAGATATAAGCAGATAGAAATAGAAATAGATAGATAGATAGATAGATAGATAGATAGATAGATAGATATAAGCAGACTGAAATAGATAGATAGATAGATAGATAGATAGATAGATATAAGCAGACTGAAATAGATAGATAGATAGATAGATAGATAGATAGATAGATAGATAGATAGATAGATAGATAGATAGAATAGTGTGTGCTTTGATACTAGAAATACACTGGAGAGAACAAATCACCTTACACATGTAAAGATATCATATGTGCAGGTATTATTAATGTGTGTGAACTATATTGATAAAGTATTTCTTTTTCTTCGTGTGGCGTGTCCCTTCAGGACGTAGGCGATCATGGATTTCCACTTGGCTCTGTCTCTTGTCGCTCTCAATAATTTCGCTCTTGGTATCTCTCCCAAGCCCTACTCCGTCAACCATTTGTTTAAACCTAGCAAGTACTCGCGCTGCTTTCGCCTGTCTCTTTTTCCATCTATTCTACCTGTGAGTATCAAGTTCTCCAGTCCTTCCTTCCTCATTACATGTCCCATATAACTCATTAATCTCATTCTGATATTTATTATCATTTTTCTTCTCCTTTTCATCCTTTCTAACACCTCATCGTTGCACACGTGCTCTATCCTCATCATCCTTCTGTAAAACCACATTTCTGCGGCCTCAAGCCTCTCTTTCATCTTTGATAAGATTGTACAGTATTCACTTCCATACAAAAGAACTGATATCACGTAGCAATCCAGTACTCTTTTCTTTGTTTCTAATGAGATTTTCCTGTCTTTCAGTACTTTGACTACCTTCTGAAATGCGTCTTTGGACACGCCAATGCGTCTTTGGATCTCCGTGTCTCATTTTCCATCCTCTATCAAAATACTTCCTAGGTATTTGATTTTTTTTTTTACTTGTTTTATTTTAGATTTTCCAACTTGTAGTTGGCATATTGATGTCCTCTTTTTGCTGATGACCATATATTCAGTTTTCTTGATGTTTTAAAATATAATCTGTTAAAAAATATAATGGCACTATTTGTAGCAAAAGAAATTCTCATGTGGTTTGTATAACTAATATAATTCCAGAAAAATACTTGTTTTAAAATCAACAAAATTTTCCTTGGAAATTTCACGCACATGCTATTTTTCATATGTTGTGCAATTTAAATACAGAAATTCAAATATAGCTATGTCTTTAGCTGCATTTTCAAGAATTTTTAACACTCTCTACATCTCCCTCTCCTTTTTCTCTCTCTTCTCCTCCCTCTCTTCTTCCCTCTCCCTCTTCATTTTCTCTCCTCCCTCCCTCTCTTCATCTTACGCTATCTCTCTCTTTATATATTGCCTGACGATCGCGTTTATCATGTAACAAACTGTCGCCTCTGGGCACTGACTTCCAATTTATCTATGTTTTTACCACAACATTTTTTTTCTTTCTCTTTTTAATTTATATTTGTTTAATTCTTCCCATAACCCCAAATGTTATAATTTTACTATTCAACTCTTATTTTTATATAACTTCTTTCCTTTAAGAGAAAAAACTTCCACCCTTGTATCGTGTCATCCTCTGTTGAAATTTGTACTTCCGACACGAAATCAATCTACACTGCGATTGATAAGAGTGACGACTGATACTTTCGGCTGCCGAAACAAACCCTAACTCAGAAGACGTAATTCGAAATTTATTGTTTTATAAATATTTGCACTTTAATTAAATACATCGAGCACTATTTGGGGATCGTTTTCACTACTTTATAATCTTTAATATTATATTACTAGGATGCGCTTGAATTATTTACTTAATAAAAGTAAACGTATTGTTTTAATAGTAGAACGATAATAAGGTTAGTGAATATTACTATAATTCGACCCTCGAACTAGGACTCGTAATGGTCTTTACGGTGTTATTGTTCTTAGACGACTCTCGGCTATGGTCAGCGTGTTCTCCTCAGGCTATCTACTAGCTACTCACTCAGGCTATCTACCTGTCTATCTACTCTCACCTCATGTGAGGGCAGGTATATGTAATGGTTGGAAGAGTTTATTCCGTTGTGGATGATGCCGCCATGACAGTTTTCCTAGACATGTATGAATACCCCAAATCATCTAACATATTTTAATTTTTAAGTCGACCTTCATTCTGATTTCTTAAATTAGACACACCCATAAGCTCTAAATTTTATATCTTCTCTCTCCATATTAACTTTTTAATTACCAAACCTATTGTTTTCATTCCTTTGTTGAAAGGCACAGTCCAGGACGAACGTGAAAACAAGCTCTCCTACCATTCTGAAGATAAGAATTTGATCTCGAAATATTAATGTATAATAAATAGGTAATATCCAACAATTTCTTTACCTACCTTTATTTTACCAAACTCATTGTGATAGCCTTCATGACCTAACCATACACTTAATATACAGAATGCTTCAAGCAATTTACAAAACATTCCCATATATATATATATATATATATATATATATAAATGTAAATAAGTTAGAATAGTTCATAATATGCAATTGATGATTGCATTAGTATCCAGAGCTCTCTTATATTTTTTTTAATGCTAAAAGTCCTTTTATGACAAATCTAAAAAATATTTGCTTTGTTGTTTTATGAAAACAAAGAGCATGGATACATATAAACTCTAAGAGCATTTATTTGTAACTTAAATGTCTACTTCTCGTCGGAAGTATGAAGTCAAGCCGTAAGTATGACAGTTTTTGTCGTGGACCCTGTAAAAGGTCCAGCAAGAATAACAGAGAAGAGCCAAAATAGGAAATAACGAATATATATTAAACACGGCAAAATACAACACTTGGAACTTTGTTAGTGTTATGTAGTTCTCCCTTTTCATAAAAATGGACTCGTCCAGAGTATACTTATACTAAAGCTATAGAAGCGAGACGGGAAAATACCGCGGTTTTATGCGGTAATTCCACTGACAATATCAGTTCTCTGCCTTCGGGCGAAAAGCATTAACCCCGTCGTGGCTCCGCCGAAGGGTAGAGTCACGACTGGGCAAAATTAGACATATATTTATAGCTGGGATATATGGCCCGTAGGTCCCACGTAAAAAGGGCTGGTGCCACATTTTGCCCTATTGGGAGGACAGATAAATACCGAATCCCGCCGTTTCACGCGTTGATTCCTTTGACACTGTCAACTCTCTGCCTTTGGACGGAGAGCATTAACCCAGTCATGGCTCCGACGATGAGTAGAGTCACGACTGGTCAAAATTAGACATATTTTTGGTTAGGCTATATGGCCCGGAAAACCCATGCTAAAAAGGTCTTGTGCCAAATTTTGCCCTAGTGGTGGTGGAGGGTAAATAAATACCGAATTCCGCGTTTTCTCGCGGTAATTCATTTGATACTGTCAGCTCTCTGTCTCCGAGCGGAGAGCATTAACCCAGTCTGAATATGCGTTTTCACAGGGAGTTAACCGGATAATACGAGAGTCCAGGGAGAGATTAGTAGTCAGTATACAGTAGCTGATTGTACCTCTGCGCTACACTCATCGAGAAGATTATTAGACAGTACTCGTCAGCTTTCGACACAAACATACTCAATTTAATACGGCTTCTAGAGACTTGTACATATACTTTTTACTTACTCGTATTCCTGGACTACTAATTTTCATTCAAGTCTGTATCCTTACGTTAATACATTTATTTTCTCAATTTCTGATCGTTGTTCATTTATTCGTGCGGGCCCCATTTGCGGGATCCACAACAGTTAGTATAACGATAATAGGGTTAGTGAATAATAATATAATTCGACCCAGGAACTAGGATTCGTAATGTTCTTTACGGTATCAGTGTTCTTAGACGACTCTCGGCTATGGTCAGCGTGTTCTCCTCGGGCTATCTACTAGCTACTCACTCAGGCTATCTACCTGTCTATCTACTCTCACCTCATGTGAGGGCAGGTATATGTAATGGTTGGAAGAGTTTATTCCGTTGTGGGTGATGCCGCAATGACAGTTTTCCTAGACATGTATGAATGCCCCAAATCATCTAACTTATCCTCCTCACCAGACTAGTTTGAATGCTGGAAAATCTCTTCGCAGAAGAAAAAAGACTTGGGGTAAGAGAAAAGTGGTAACACAGAAGGATATTGATAATATCATGGACGTTACATAAGATTAATGAGGAAGTTTTAAGCAACATGGAAATAAAAGGGCACTTATATTTACAATTAGAAGGAAACATTATTATAGGACTCATAATAAAAATAAATAAAGTCTTAGAGAATTCGATATTCACGAGACATGCTGAAAGGAAGGGAAACAGAGGGGATATAGCCAGTCAGTCAGTTAAGTGACATACGTAAAAGTCGCTTGGGTGATCATGTCTCGAAAGAGAATTGGCTGACTAGGCAGAAAATTATCCCGCAGTAGGTTGCCATAACTTTCTGCGGTATACTGGTTGCCAGCCAAGGCTATAGAACCCAATTTGTCCTATTACTTAACGCATAACTAGAGGGAAGAGACGGATTTCTAATGGTATTTGCGCGTAAGTGAATTCAAGGAATTCAAATGAAATTGAATTCCTTGCATTCACTTACGCGCAAATAGAGTAATATACCTAAAATTGTGTAAATCTATGTCAGAACAGAGGGTAGTAGAAATAGGAAAAACCTTACTGAGAATTACAAATGATAGGAAGATGTGATGAGCCATTATCACTCACACCATGAATAGACACAGCACATGGTAGGAGTAGAAAAATGAAAGGTCATCTCACCAAGTTGGTTCAGTTCAAAGAATGATGGCAAGAAATTGTGGGAAAAACGCGGGTAATCTCAGAAGAATTGCGGTTGTGAGAGGAAAGTTAAAGAGAGGGTTGAGGGCGCTCCTGCGTTCAGTAATCGATAAGTTGTCTGTTGGCACTAAACTCTATGATCAGTCGGGATTGGTGATGGCCAAGGGGAGACAGATGGCAAGTTCACACACTTGGGTTGTCTCATCAGCACCGATCAGAAAAAGAAAATAGTGAATCGCTGGAAGGAGGGGCAAGAGAGTAGAAAAAAGTTGGAACGTTCGGAGTAAGAACAAAACGAAATAGCATGAAAGACAACGAACAGGAATTTGAAGAGGTAAGGAGAATAAAGAAAGAAGTAAGGAAAACTGAGGGAAGGATTGGATGGGGTGAGTTTGGAAGAAGAAAGAAAGAAGTAAGGAAAACTGAGGGAAGGATTGGATGGGGTGAGTTTGGAAGAAGAAAGAAAGAAGTAAGGAAAACTGAGGGAAGGATTGGATGGGGTGAGTTTGGAAGAAGAAAGAAAGAAGTAAGGAAAACTGAGGGAAGGATTGGATGGGGTGAGTTTGGAAGAAGAAATAAAAATTAGATACGGAAATATTAGTAGTCGAAATAGTCATTCTTGAATAATGGTTGAAGAGTTGAAAGGTATTTTAATATGAAAAGAAAATGGAGAGAAACATTAGATCTAAGGTAAGATTAACTTGTGTGAACGAGAAGAAAGAATGAAATTATGAAGGAAAGACGGTGAGAAACAGACAGAACAGAAAATGAAAGTAAATGAAAGAAAGCCAAAAAGAAAGAAAGAGATGTAAAAATAAACATAAAAACTAGGAAGTGAGAAAGAAAGTTTAAACCAAGAAAAATAAAGAAAGAAAAAAAGAAGAGGATGAAAGATGAAGAAAGAAAAATCAACCGAGAAGAAAGGAAAAGAATGAAAAAAGAGATAGAAATATAGGAGGGATATAATGAAGATAAATAGCGGGAATATAAAAAGAAAGAAAAGAGAAAATTAAATAGGACTGAAAAACGAAACACAATAAAGAAAAAAGTAATAAAAAAAAGAAAAATTGAAAAATAGAAAGTGATAAAAATAGAAGCAAAGACAAAGAATGAAAATAAGAGAAAAGAAAGAAAGGGTAAAGAAAAAAGAAAAATCCAAACAAAGAGAGGAAGAAAAAGAACTAAAAAGAAAGAAAAAAGGAAAGAGACACAGCAAAAGAGGAATACGAAAAGAAATATACAGTTACAGGAAAAAAAGAAATAAAGGAACATATTAAAAAGAGAAAAAATTAATTAAAAGCGAAACAAATAAAAAAAACGAAAGATGTAGAAAGAGAAAGAGATAAAGAGAAAGACAAACACCAAAAAAAGACAGAGTGAAAACAAAGATTGAAAGAAAAAAAATACATAAAGAGAAAGATACAAAAAATATCAAAAAAAAAGAACGAAAAAAAAAGTAAAAAATGAAAAAAAAAGGAAAGAAGTATATAAGTTAAGAAAAATAACCAGAAAGTAAAAAGAAAGAAAAAGAAAAAAAAAACAGAAAAGATAAAAGAACGACAGCCAAACGAAACAGGAATAACGAAAAAAAATAAAAAAAAAGATGAAGAGGGATGGAAAAAACGTAAAAGATAACGAAAAAAAAAAAGCATAGAAAAAGAAATGAAATTCAAAAAGGATTAAAAAAAAGAAGAATGTTAGGAAGTAAAAGAAAAAGAGACAACGACAAAGAAAGAAAGAAAGAAAGAAAGAAAGAAAGAAAGTGACAATATAAGTAAGAAAGAATTTTTCTGGGATTGACGCAGATCAAAGCAGAATAAAGAAAGTGTGGAAATATTTGCCAACGGAACTGCAAACAAATTTGATTTTACGCTAGAGTTTGCCTTCCATGATTTGTTTGTCTCTTCACACGTTGCTTCATATCAATCTTTTTTGCTTGCTGATTTGGCATGTGTTTATACGTGTTTATTCTTGTTGATATGTTTAAAAATGTGTGACACTGTATATGTAACGGCCAAGTGAAGTACGTAGCCATGATTTCCTACATTATACCTGTTAATGCACTTCTTGTATTAATAAATGCTTGTGTGCAAATGTAAACAGGATTTATAATTGAGCTGATAGATTCGAAGCTATGTCCACGCATATGTAGATACGTTTATATAAGATATGATAGATACAAAGATAAATAAGTATATAACTGAGAGACGATGGCATCGCAGGATTTTAAGAAAACTACCTTTGATTTTTGACAATGATTGATTTAATCTGAAAAGCGTCAAATATTACGTTTTGTTGCATGAACGATTATAATTTCAATTTAAATATACGGATATTAAACACCACCATCACAGAATATATTTGAAAATATGACGGACTTAAAAACGTAATAAAACTTATTTAAAGAAACATCTAAATGGCCAAATTCATTAAACAGACACACACACACACACACACACACACACACACACACACACACACACACACATATATATATATATATATATATATATATGGTTGGGTCTTAAGTGCTGTCACAATGCGTTTAGTAAAATAAAGGAATGTAAAGAAGGTTTTTGGTATTACCTATTTATTATACATTAATATTTTACTAAACGCATTGTGACAGCCTTCAAGACCTAAGTATATACCTTACATACAAAACTTTACTATATATATATATTGTTATTGCAAATCGCCTGTAGACACCACTCATGGTAGAAACCTAGGTTGCGTAATAACTCGTTTACAAATGGAAAATATTCAAAAGTTATACAATTGTATTGAACACGTTTTAATATGTGCACTGGTCTAATCTTATTATGAACAGAAAATAAGTAATTAAACAATATATATATATATATATATATATATATATATATATATATATATATATATATAGCAGCATGCGGCGTGGGTATCGAAGAATCCAAAGGAGTATCTTCTATATAGAGTGGTAGGTGTAAAGTCCTTTGTACAATAAAGACGTAAGCTGATGATGGCTCTCCTGAAATAGGCTCATACTTCTGATTTACCATGAAATAACCTGTCTGCCTTAGTTTTTCTTATCTCTCTCTCTCTCTCTCTCTCTCTCTCTATATATATATATATATATATATATATATATATATATATGAACTCACGCAGATACACAAACACACACATGCTCACATATATACATATATAGTGAGAGCGATACATATGTATACATTTGGTATCAAAAAGGTTTTTGAGTTTTAAACTGTAATTGTCTATATATGCAAGCAATATTTATTACTGTATGTGAATTAATTGCATCAACATGGTGATTTGAATGCACACACACACACACACACACACACACACACACATATATATATATATATATACATATATATATATATATACACAAACACACATATATATATATATATATATATATATATATATATTACGCTTTTAAAAAGGGATCATATTTTAAAAATAAAATGAGATGCCTAACTATCGCAACGTTTAAAATTCAAGATGCCTTTCAACCGACCCTTCTTCAGAACAAATATCGTCGGTAATTTAAGACTAAGCAGCTGCTATGAAAAGTTTGTATCAGCGACAGAAGTTAAGACGTAACATAATTATTGGATACGGAAAGTGAAAAAGATTGTCTTTCTTTAGGTAATGGACTCTTCGAAAAGAGACAATTTGTGTTTCAATTCTCGCTACATGCACATCGATACCTTAAGTACTGAAATTCGATTACGGAAGAAATTGTTAGAATTTCATAAAAGAACATTTCTGACTAAAAAAAACTCATAATAGTCCCGTAGTTTTCCAGAGTTCACTGATGTGTGTGTTACCATCAGTTCACACAGAGAACGTTCCACTTAGACCCATTGTGTCTATGCTGGGCTCAGCTCAACACGACCTGGCTAAGTGGTTGCTTGAAGGTCTTGATCCGGTGTTAATATTCTGTTCGGATTGTTGTGTGCCTGACTCGTTTCAGTTCTTTGAATATAAACATATACTCTGCACTGAGTATTTTGTGTCTTTTGATATACCAAGTCTGTTCACAAATGCTCTAATTGATGAAAGAATTAATATTTGTGCTGACTTTTTGTATCGTGGCCCCACAAAGCCTCCATCTTTTCCTGAGAGTGTTTTTGTCGAATTCCAGTTGAATTTCCTTCATTCACTTATGCGCAAATACCCTTGGGAAAGTTACTAATCCTTCTCTTCCCAACAGTTATGGGTTAAATACAGTTGAATTTCCTGCATTCACTTATGCGCAAATACCCTTGCGAAAGTTACTAATCCTTCTCTTCCCAACAGTTATGGGTTAAATACAGTTGAATTTCCTGCATTCACTTATGCGCAAATACCCTTGCGAAAGTTACTAATCCTTCTCTTCCCAACAGTTATGGGTTAAATACCACGATAGATTAGATTCTAAAGCCTTGGCTGGCAACCAGTCTACCGCAGAAAGTAATAGTAACCTACTTCAGGATATTCTTTTACCCACTCAGTCATGTCTCTTTCGAGATATAATCGCCCAAGCGTGTATCACGTATGGCACGTAACTGTCTGACTGAATGGAGATGGCAGTTAAGTCTGTCCAATTTCAGCTTATGTGCGTCGTGGTGCAGTGGATATCGGCTCGGAACGAGAAATCGGGAAGCCGAGTTCGAATTCCAGTCGTATTCCTTGCATTCACTTACGCGCAATTACCCTTGGGAAAGGTATTAATCCGTCTCTTCCCTCCAGTTATGGGTTAAATAACAGGACAGATTGGGTTCTGTAGCCTTGGTCGGCAACCAGTCTACCGCAGAAAGCAATGGCAACCTACTGCGGGATAATCTTCTGCCCAGTCAGTCATGTTTCTTTCGAGACATGATCGCCCAAAAGCGTGTATCACGTATGGCACTTAACTGACTGAATTGCATGTCTCGACAAATAGATGGAGCAGCTATGGGTAGTTCATTCGCTCCTCTGGTGGTTAAAAGTTTTGTTAGTTCTCATGAGAAACGGCTTTTGGATCAGATCGACATGCCCTATTATTTCTTCCCCTACGTTCATGACACGTTTACGTCGTTTCTTAATTGTAGCAAGGCAGAAGAGTTCATTTCATATTCGAATGATATCTGTCATGGTGGCATCACCCACACATCGGATTGAACTCTTCCATCTATTACATATACTTCCCCTCAAGAGAGATAAGCAGAGATAGAGGATAGACAGAGTGATATACCCAAGACTGCTACCGAAACGACTATTGCGAGTCCCAATTCAAGGATTGAATTATAGTACAATCCATTTAGGTGAAACCTAGGTAGTTTCGTCTGGCTCATTAGGTGCAATTTATTTAGTTTGCTCTAACTTTGTATTGAACGCTTTCTGTTAGATGATTACTCGTGTCGGGGTTTTTTCTTTGGGCCTCGTGCTGATTTCGTTCCGAAAACTTTTGAGTGTCTTTCATGCCCTAAGCTCTTTCTTTTTTTACAACCCTTTTTACCATCGTTCAATAGTTTTCGAGGAAGGTTTTCAAGACGAGTATAATTATAATCTCGTTTATATATATATATATATATATATATATATATATATATATATATATATATACAGGGTGTCCCAGAAGTCGAGCACCATCCAGATATTTTATAAAAATACATGTGAATATCAATTTTATTGATCGAAATTTTAACAGATACCCAAATTGTTCACCCTCTGCATTAACGCATGCATCAATTCTCTTTCTGTGTTTTAAGAATACGATGTACTAATGATTTGCTAACCGTTAGCTTTTGGCTTATTTATCTTACCGATTTCAGGGGCTTCTAGTAACATTCGCCGGAACCATAGTCGATGTTTCCCCATCAGTTGCACTCTTTCGTCGACCACATCTCTCACGGTCAGCAACTGATCCAGTTTCCTGGAAGCGTTTGATCAAAAAACAATTTAACTCTATCTTGTGTTGGTCGTTTCTCACCAACATCAGATCAGATTTGAGACAAAGAACAAATAAACATTCGTATATGGCGCGCGACTTTTGGAACACCCTGTATACATATATTTTACAGGCCTGATTATTTAAGATAAATTTTGTTACGAATTAGAGTCGGTGAAAATTGCCCTAAATTTAGTAAATTTAATATTATTGTATCCCGTTTTTTTTTAAATAATATAACTCCTGATTCCTTTTTTTTAAGTGTATAATAACATGGTATAGTTATGGCAAATCGCCTGAATTTTACAAATGAAGAATATATATATATATATATATATATATATATATATATATATATATATAAGAGACAATGAATGTCTATTATGTCTATTATGTTTAATCATGAGCCGTTCTGAACATCATATTTTGGCTTTAATTTCAGGTGAAAATAAAGACAAAAAGTAGCTAACGTTCGCGCGGTGTGACGTCATAGAATCGTATTACAAATTTACAAACTGTGTTTGCTATTTTTGGTAACTGTTATGATTGCTTAGCATAGTTTTATCTCAACACAAGATAAAATCGTCTTTGATGATGGATGTTTTTATGTTAACCTCCTTGTAACCTCTCTTCTTCGATTCAGTTCCACAGAGCAATTGTTCGAATTGTTAGAAATGGTGGAACTAAAGAATGCCATTCGGATAAGCACTTTTCTTGAAGTAGCTATAGAGCAGTGAGAGGCGTGCGTTATTACGTCTGTGAGGAAAGGGGCTGAAAGATAGAAAATCACCTGTCACTCACAAAGACGCAGAAAGACTTTTGAATTTTATCGAGATTTGAATGTGAGGATTTGACGCTTCTGCCCAAACATGACAACGGTATTTCATTCTGAGTCTGTTTGTGCATTTTTAGGGATGAATCTAATCTGATCTACGAGATCCAGGTAAGATCCGAGTTGAGTTTATGGCCCGATATTCACTTAAGACGACTATATAACTATATATACAAGATGTCCATAAGGTTCGTGTACACTTTTAAAAAATTATAATGTTATTTGTATTTGTGATAGAAATAATTTGTAAAAAGGATTTTGAAAAAGTAAATCTACATTTTTTAAGGTTTTCTTGAAATTTTATCTAAGTTTCTCATAGAGTGCCACAGCCGAAGACAGTAATGGGGACAAGCTGTCACAACATGCGTTTTAAATACTCTTTGACAACTATTTTTTTTACTTATCTAAACATTGTTACAAATTTTGTGGTAAATGATTATTCAATCAGTCAGTTGAGTGCCATACGTGATACACGCTTGGGCGATCATGTCTCGAAAGAGACATGACTGACTGGTCAGAAGATTATCCCGCAGTAGGTTGCCATGGCTTTCTGCGGTAGACTGGTTGCCGACCAAGGCAATAGAACCCAATCTGTCCTGTTATTTAACCCATAACTGGAAGGAATAAGCGGATTAATACCTTTCCCAAGGGTGAATGCAATTAAATACAATTAAAACTAGGTGCACTAAATATTTATAGCATTTTTATAAATTATTATTATCATACTTACAAATAAAGTTATATTTTTTTCAATGCACACGGTCATTATGAACACCCTGTGTGTATATATATATATATATATATATATATATTCGTCTTTCACATACAATTTTGTTTCGTTGTATCACAGCTCCTCACTGTCGCTAGACATCCACTTGCTTCTGGCCGGGATCGAAACTCGACCGATTTGTTGTCAGTCGGAGTCGCTAACCCCTAACCCATAGTCGTATAGAATCAGAGGTGGGAAATTTTAGCGTGTTGTATATAAGCGTGTTATACACCCACCAGTCACTGAAAGAACTTAGTTTATTGCTTAAGAGTAATGCATAAATCGCAGAATTGGTACCTTTTTTTTTCCTCTCTAGAGAGCTCAATCATAATGAGAGCATAATATAGTCGTCATACTTAACTTATTTAATCAATATTGTTTTTTCTCTTTTGGAATTTCAATATTACTACCTTGATAGTTGCTGTATTTGAATATGGATTCTATACACTGTAACAAGTTTTATGGGGCTGAGGTAGCAATATTTAAAGAAACAAAAGCAAAAATAAATGAGTGGAAAACACAGTGGACTAACCAAAACAATTTCCATTCTCATTAATTATTCATGAGAAATTTTATGTATCCAATCAATGTCTCATATATATATATATATATATATATATATATATATATATATATATATATTGTTGTGGATTCCGGGTGAGAAACCAAACAATATCATAAGTAACAAACAGATATGGAGATAGAAAATGTAAGTTATATTGAACAAAATATACAAACTGAAACATGGGTTATTTAATTGAAGAATACTATTAATAGAAATCAATATATATACAGTCTTGCAGTGAAATTCTATGTCCGAGTAATGAGTCTATATCCAAATAATTCCAACTAACTCTGCACCAACTTACTGACCAACTAGGCAACTCTACATTTCTACAAATGGCGTTTATAGACAGGATTATATGTACACCTCAGGCGAGTCCATTCTTTTATACAAAAGTGGCGATCCCATAAAACGCACACACACACACACACACACATACACACACCTATATATATATATATATATATATATATATATATATATATATATATATATATATATATATATATATCATACGCTAAAAGTCTGTCTCCTTCTACCGAGCGCCCATAGCTCAGAGGTAGAATCGCCGACTGACGCCAATTCGGTTGGGTTTCAATCCTGGGTTAAATGAATCGGATGTTTAACTGTACTGATGAGCTATGATACAAAGAAACAGATCAGTCTGGGGATTACTATATATATGTATATATATATCATTTAGCGCATAAACGCTTGCAATGTTAATTAAAGTTCGCAATACCAAAAGTCAGGCATTATGACATAACGAAAAAGTAAATACTAATTCCATAACTTTAAATTACATGTGATAACAATAGACAGGAGGAATGAAATTGCTAATATTATGAATTAATCATTTATTTGTTCGTTACAGCTTATCAAGTATTTGTTGATCATTTAAACCCGAAGTATAATTTGATGGTGAGAATAATTCTTCTTATTTTCTTTTTTTAAGAGAGAGAGAAAATAAGTATGGAATTAACACTTTCTTTGCGAATAACAATGAATTATTCAAATACAAGTACTATATAATCAATATCAAACGGGATAGGAAGAATGTTCATACCTTTAAACAATGCCGTCAACCATTATGACAGAAAGTGTTACGGGCTGTCTGTTTAAACTATCGCCCGGTTCACACTCCACCCAAGTCTATTGAACGGGTGAAGAGGCTCATCCCTTGTTTCCTGTTTAGGATGTGCTTTCCGGTTTTCTCTTTTCCAATCTTTTCACTCTTACGTAGCCCCCTGCGCATCAGTGGCGTTTTCGCCTTGCTTGGGGTGATATGATTTTTTTAAAAAATCTCCTCTTTTTTTCTATGTCAATGGACACGGCTTGAGTATACATATACTCCTGCAATAAAGAGTTACAGTGAGAGTACAGAACTTATTCGTAAGATACCGAAAGATACTGAAGTTACACAGAGAATAACGCGTCAGCAGTCACAGTAGCTCTGATTTCCACTCAGCTAGAATTACACGGATATATTAATTTCAACGCGACTTCACTTCAAAGAATTGTATATGTATATATATATTCCTTACTAATCGCATTTCTGGATTACTAACCTGCGTTTAAATTGTATCGTTACGTTTTTTATAACCTATTTTTCTATCTCAAATATCTGTTTTGTTGTTGAATAATGCACACTGAATTTTATGCACAGCTACTCTGGCTTTATTTTCTTGATCTCATTGATTTCAAAGGTCCAGTACTTTAAATTATTTGTATATATATATATATATTTTGTAATCATTTCACCCCGAGCAAGGCAGAAATGTCACTGATGTGCAGGGGGATACATAACTGTAAAAAGATTAATTAGAAAAGAGTGAGGAGTACAAACTAGTTAGAAAGGAGCAATAGAAAGCTGAGAAAGCAGGTGCGATGACAGATACATAGGTGGAGAGAAAGGGAAGGTTATACGGGAGTGGGGAGAGCGCTAGAATCCAGTGGTTAGTAGATGAGTATTGACTTTGCATTTAAATTTCTGGAGGTTGTAGCCGTCAGCAAAGCAAGAATATAGGAGCGAGTTCCACAGGCGGGAAGTGCGAGAGAAGCCGCAGGAGTAGAATTGTCGTCTGCATTTGGCTAACCTGACTGTGAACGGGTGGGATCCAGTTGCCAGTCTGTTTGCACGAGTAAACACCTGTTGAGGAGGCACCAGTGACTTAAGTTCGTTGGAGCAGAATCCATGAAAGTATTTATAGAACAGACAAAAGGAGGCCACATTTCGACGGTGGGGAAGTGGCTGCAGTCGAGCCGCCAGATCAGTACCTATCACATTACAGACTCTCCTTTGGAGCCTGTCAAGAACACTGAGGAGAACGGCAGAGGCGCCTGACCATAAATGGCAGCAGTACTCCATGCACGGACGGATGGTTGACTTGTATATATGCAGGATGGATTCAGGCGGAAAAAACATCCTGGATCGACATAGTGACCCAACCTTCTTAGCAGTAGATTTTCCTATGGATTCAATATAGAGGTTCTATTTCAGGTCTGAAGACAGGGTAAGTCCGAGGAGGCGTAATGTATTGCTCTCAGGGAGAATCACTTGGTCCATGCTTATGGGAGGCAGGGAACGTTGCCTGTAATGGTTGACAGACAACAGCTTGGTCTTAGACGAATTGAAGTTGACAAGTTACTTATTGCCCCAGTTCACCACAGAGTGCAGACCCCGTTCAAGGTCAGCAGCAAGATTATGTCTGTCCGCTACGACAGGTTTCTTACTGATGCGGGAGTATATTGTAGTGTCATCTGCGTAGATGCCTACTTGGGACTTGATCTCATCTGGGAGGTCGTTGATGAAAATAAGGAAGAGCGTCAAGCCCAGGATAGAGCCCTGTGGGACATCAGCATTCGTGCTGTAGGATGAAGAGGCACGCCCATTCAAAACGACCTTCATTTTGCGGTTATTTAGAAAAGATTGGATTAGGTCAAGCAGGCGACCGGTAATACCGTAACCACGTAATTTGCATAGGAGGCTAGAGTGCCAAACCCTGTCGAAAGCCTTTTAGATGTCCAGAGCAACCGCGCGAACCTCGTCAGACTCATCAAGGGCCTGTAGCATGTACTCCGTTACGGTTGTTAGCAGGTCGGCCGTGGACCTGGCAAAGCGGAAGCGATATTGCCTGTCAGAGAAGAGTTTGTGGGCAGTGAGATGATGAACTATTTCAGCATTGATTATGGCCTCGAATACTTTCCCGAATATCGGTAGAAGACTGATAGGACGATAGTTGGATGGGTCCGAGGGTTCACCACAATACTTAAATACAGGAACGACTGAAGAGAACTTCCAGCATGCAGGAAAGCAGGAAGCAGAAAGTAGTAATTAGTAGTTAAACAGTTTAGAGAGGACAGGGAAAAGTTCAGGAGCATACCTCTTAAGGACTATCACCGTGATCTCCACTCGCCTTATTGGGGTCGAGTTTTGAAATTACTCGGGATACTACTGTCGGGGTAATATATACGTTGTGCAGTTTGGACTCAGTTCTAATAGGGAAGTCGGATGGGTGTACTCCAGATGAGTCAAATGTGGAGTTGGATGGGGTCCTATAGGTAGGGGGCTCCTTGGGGGTGAGAGTGGCAAGAAATACTGAGAGAAACAACATCGTGGTTGGAGTTGCCGAGAGGGCAAATCTGCAAGACTTGACAGGCGTCAGGCGCAGAGGTGAAACATATATATAGCAGTGAGGAATGACCCAAGGGAGTGCTTGGGAAGCGAGTGTGGAAGTCTACCACTTGCGTAAGGGATTGGGAAATAGCAAAGTTCATGGCGTGAATGCCCGCTGGATCAGTAACAGCGTTTTCAAGCCACTCAGAGTGATGGGCATTGAGATACATTAAGAATATGAGAATCAATACTGTTAATGGGGTTCAGTCTCAAGCTACAAGATATACCCAGCGGATGGTTTTCCATTCATTTCGCTGGCTCTATATATGAGCCTCTAATGGATTAATAGAAATGATACGATGATGAAACCAGCTGTTCTCATTTCATTTTAGTTCATATGCATTATCTAAGCGTTATTTATAGATCTAAACTTATTTATAAAGGGAACTTTGTCTGTGTGTGTGTGTGTGTGTGTGTGTGTGTGTGTGTGTGTGTGTGTGTGTGTGTGTGTGTGTGTGTATCCGTTACCTATAGACTCCGAAATGGCTGAACCGATTTTCTTGAAAATTTACTCAGTTGTACTATAAGCGTCTGCGAGTGTTCTTAAAAAATCGGGTAAGAGAAGGAGTGGTCCGATTTTAATCAAATTTGTTACACTCATAGACAAAGACATAAGAAACGATATTCAGAAGTTTCAAGGTTGCAGTTCTTACAATAGTGCAGAAAATCGATAATATATATACACAAAAGGCAAGATGTTTGTGTGTGTTTCTGTTTATATGTCTATAAGTCCTTTAAAGAAATCCACAATTTTTATCCGATTCTCACCAAACTTCACACAAATGTTCTTTAGTCTGAGCTCCAGGCCCATGGATTAGTTTTAAAGCTTTCATTACAGCCGAGCAACGCCGGCTATACTGCCAGTATGATATAAATAAAAATGAAACATTTACCCAACGGAGAAAAGAGTGATAATAATTGTCCAGAATACATAAAAATCTGGCACAAAATATCAGAATTCATTTCGGAATGCAGATAAGAAGGAGAATTCATCCAACACTACCTAAAACACATTATAACTCTAAAAATAACTACAATCTCATAACAAAGATGTCATAAATATTATCACAATTATATATATAAAAAAATAACTAGATAAAACATACAAAAATTAAAAGTAAATAAAGATGTGACTTTATTAATTAAAAAAAATAATAATATAAACAAATTAATGACCACAACTATATAAATCTGAAGTTTTGACTCTAAACAAAAAAAAAAGGGAGGGTCGGTTTCTTGCTTTCACGACTCTTCTTAATAATTCATATAAACTCAACGAAAGTTGAGTTTATATGAATTATAAATACGAATTTGCACGAGATACTAGATTACTAACTAGATCCCACCCTTTTACAGTGAAACCGATAAAATGCAACCGCAACTTCTACTCCAACAGTTTCTTTCCTCGCACTTCCCGACTGTGGAATTCCCTTCCACACGATTGCTTCCCTGACGGATACAATCTCCAGGAGTTTAAATGTAAGGTCAATAGACACCTCCTAACACACTAACCTGCTCCCATTCCTCCTGACATACCCTATGTCTAACATTCATTCCTCCTGACATTCCCTATGTCTAACCACTCATTCTCTTTACCTTCCCCTATGTAGCCCCATGCGCAATTGTGTCAGTGGAATGCCTTGCTTGGGGTGAGATGATTAAAAAAACACTCTTCCCATCTACCCAACCCTCATCCTCGGTATCCTTACTCATCTGTCACCTTTCTCCTGATATTCCCTATGTCTAACCACTCCTTCTCTTTACCTTCCCCTATGTAGCCCCATGCGCAATAGTGGCAGTGGAATGCCTTGCTTGGGGTGAGATGATTAAAAAAAACACTCTTCCCATCTACCCAACCCTCATCCTCGGTATCCTTACTCATCTGTCACCTTCCTCCTGACATTCCCTATGTCTAACCACTCCTTCTCTTTACCTTCCCCTATGTAGCCCCATGCGCAATAGTGGCAGTGGAATGCCTTGCTTGGGGTGAGATGATTAAAAAAAAAAGAAAGTAACTGGGATATTAGGTGTGAAGCTGGCCTTAGAAATGAAATTGGTAGTATCAAGCAGTGATTAATGTAACGTGCTTGAAATAATATATATTTCAAGCATAACTGAATATTTAGGTGTTGAGTATAGACTAATGGATACCTGATTCAAATCATAATAAAAATATCTGCTTATGGCAAGGTTGGTGCAGTTAAATGTTATACTGAGGTTACTGTTTTTTAATTCAAAAATTATATTTGAAGCAAACAGAGTTTGTATATATGAGTAAAAATATCGTGAATAAGTGAGTATTATTCGCGTCGTGAATTTTATTTTTTGTTATATTAAGCATAAAAGGGGATTACTTCTTCTAAAATACATAATTTATATTAAAAATTAATGTTGATCTTCTAAAAATACATAAGTTACATTAAAAATTAATATGGATTTAATATGGATAGTGAAACAGATATTTATTTTTGTGCCTATAATTTTGTGCCTATAATTAACCATCATTTAATTATTTAATCATCTAGGTTTATTTAAGAGTTTTAAGATAAATAATTTTTCAACAAAACATAAATTACAACAATTTTCTTTCCAGTTGTAAGATTTGGCTCTTGCAACAACATCCCAGGTGATAAAAGACATATTAGCATCATTTTTTAACAGTCAGAAATATTTAGAGAAAGCAGTGCTGTTTTCGCATTTTATATTAGCTAAAGTCAAGTGATAATGGCAGATACCAAATTCCCTCGAATTTTCATTGGAACCAAAATAAAATGTAACATTGTTATAGGAATGTATGCTAGCTCATTATAAGATTTAACAGTCATACATTGACCGTGTAAGGTGCAGAGCGTGTTTTTTTTTTTTGTTTTTTTTTTGCTGCAGCTCTTTCTGGAAAATTTGCTGGCAATAAAAGAATGATGCTACTTCACCTTTTATATCTTGGACGCTCGTCTCAGTTTTAGATTCGACGCCGAACTGTATTATATCAAATATTCTTAAATGATATCTCATGTTAATATGAAAACAATTTTATATATATATATTCGTAAAAATATACTCACTTATGATCTGCGATTAAGGACAGGTTGGTTTAATAAAAAGAAGACAAGAGGAAAACTATTTAACTCGCCTACGCGTTTCGTCCTCTGATGGACTTTATCAAGGCAAAAAGACGAAATGAGCTTTATTCTAAATTACGTATCTATAAAGAAACAGTTTTAACATCTCGTGACATTGCACTACACATGAAGGAATTCTAAAACTTAATCTTTTTGAATGATTTGTGGGCGTTTTAATAGTTGCCAACGCTGTTTGTTTATATATACGTTATTTGGGATAAAGCTCATTTCGTCTTTTTGCCTTGATAAGGTCCATCACAGGACGAAACGAGTGGTCGAGTTAAATACAGTTTTCCTCTGGTCTTCTTTTTATTTGCCCATATATATATATATATATATATATATATATATATATATATATATATATATATTTAATCATTTCACTCCGAGCAAGGCAGAAACGCCACTGATGTGCAGGGGGTTACATAAATGTAGAAAGATTAATTAGAAAAGAGTGAGGAGTACAAGCTAGTTAGAAAGGAACAATAGAAAGCTGAGAAAGCAGGTGCTATGAGAGATACATGGGCGGAGAGAAAGTGGAGATTATACAGGGGAGGGGAGAGAGCTAGAGTCCAGTGGTTAGTAGGTGAGTATTAACTTTGCTTTTAAATTTCTGGAGGTTGTAGCCGTCAGGAAAGCAAGAATACGGGAGTGAGTTCCACAGGCGGGAAGTGCGAGAGAGGAAGCTGAAAGAGTAGAATTGTCGTCTGCATTTGGCTAACCTGACTGTGAATGGGTGGGACCCAGTTGCCAGTCTGGTTGCACGGGTAAACACCTGTTGAGGAGGCATCAGTGACTTAAGCTCATGCGAGCAGAAGCCATGAAAGTATTTATAGAAGAGACAGAGGGAGGCCACATTTCGACGATGGGAAAGTGTCTGCAGTTGAGTCGCCAGATCAGTACCTATCACACACACACACACACACACACACACACACATATATATATATATATATATATATATATAATATTTAGCGTCATAGCTATTTCAACATGTCAGTTCGTGACATGTATTTTCAACCCCGTTCAATCAAAGAATAGAGGAAAATTCTCATGCCGGAAGCAGGGGCTAGCAAGCGAAAGGATGGGGAATGTTAGTTACTATATAGTTAAGCCGAGAAGAATCGTAGTGGTAAATTCCCTTTTGGTAGTAGGAGGCATGTGGTTTAACCTTTGGGTGAGTTGTGGTAAGTAGAAGTGAAAAGGTTACTGATTCATCAAATTTTAAAATCCAGTTTATGTAAAAGGCAATTTCTTTTATGAATAAATGAAAAAAGAAGATAATTACTGAGATTTAAATTTATTAAGGTGACGACACATACTAATGATTATTTTATTCAGAAGTAAATTCTAATATTGAAATTTCAAAATCCTATTTTTTTCTGTTGAACATACATTATATAAGTTTTGCGTCTAGTAATACTTTTTTTTTTGTTTTCAAGTACCAAGATTCATTGGGATTTGTTTTTAAGGGCAGGGTCCTCAAGTCCTACCCTGTTATTTAAGCCATAACTGGAGTGCTTAAGTGAATACAGGGTATTCAAGTAGAATTCGAATTTGGCTGACCGATTTCTCTTTCCACTGCACCACAACGCACATCTGTCACTAAACGCTTACAGTACCTGGTATTCCCAAGCGGTCACCCATCTAAGTACTGAGCAGGCTCAACATTGCTTAACTTCAGTGATCGAGCGAGAATCGATGTATTCAACGTGATATGGCCGTAAGCTCTGTGTGTGTGTGTGTGTGTGTGTGTGTGTGTGTGTGTGTGTGTGTGTGTGTGTGTGTGTGTTGAGAAATGTAAGATTTGTATATGTAGATTTTATGTTAATTTTATTTGGCGCGTGTTTAGTTCAGACGCAGATGCAAGAAAGTTACGTGATTGGTTGGCTCCAGTGATGGTCTCTGTTTGTTCAAATGTTGGATTGATTTACAATGTATTTGCCTGATCCATGCACGTCCAAACCAAATCTTTTGGCGATATAAACACAAACACATACTGGACTCGACAAACAGACACCAGCATCTTTTATTAGGAGTTTGAATTTTGCTTTCATTCATTGATTTATTCATTCATTCATTCTATCTCTTATTTTTTCACGTTTCCCCCCCCCCCCCCCCGTCAATATCTTGATTTACTTTCTCTTTCTTTTGTTTTGTTATCATGCATTCTGACCCTCACTTTTGTTCTCGTTGTTTTCCAGTTGCATCTGTGTTTTCGTTGTTCTTAAATGAAGGTTCGTGCATTTCTTTTTCAATCCTAAGGTACATATTTAATGAATATCAATCATCCTAGGTTGTTTATATATATAAACAACAAAGCTTCTTTATCTTCTTTGACTCGCGCTTCCCGCCTGTGGAACTCCCTTCCATACACTTGCTTTACTGGCGGCTATAAACTCCAGGAATTTAAAACCAAAGTCAATTCCCATCTCTTATCAACTTAACTCAAACCCTTTCTACATCACCCCGTGTATCTTGTTCTTTTCCTTTCTCTCTACCTTCGAAACTGTCTTCACTCCTGTGTTCACATCCTTTCTTGCCCTTTCTCTTTCATCCCCTGTAGATGGTTCGTCTTTGTCTTCACTCTCCTCGTGCCTAATAATTCAACGCTTTTATGCAACCCCTGCAAATCAGTGGTGTTAACGCCTTGCTTGGGGTGAAGTGATTAAAAAAAGTATCATATTATATTCTTACGAGTTTCTGGCATGTGCTTACCATAATGGAGCACTCGGGGCAGATAAAAAGTGCTGATTACTGATCAAACTATTTAGCAACAATATTGTTTCATATTAATTGCAGTCTCCAAAATGGTAATTCATTTCATTT
Organism: Ascarosepion bandense; assembly: GCA_037127315.1. Taxonomy (NCBI): domain Eukaryota; kingdom Metazoa; phylum Mollusca; class Cephalopoda; order Sepiida; family Sepiidae; genus Ascarosepion; species Ascarosepion bandense. Next base: position 2,338,668 of record JBBBDQ010000325.1, read on the forward strand.
TATATTAGACTACGTCCATATCAAGTTTAAAAACCGATTCTCGTACTATCAACAAAGTTAATCAACGTCAGGCCTGGTCAGTAACCTAAATGGGTGATCGCTTAGGAATACCAAGTGCCGTAATCCTGGATGTGTTGGTGGTGTAGTAGATAATAGCTTGAAATTGGAAATTGGAGAGACGAGTTCCTTTTCCAGTTCTGTTTGTTATGTTAATTTACACGCAGATACCATAAGTAAATGTACAAAACTACCTATTCCCCTATTCCCCCACCAGCGATGGACTAATAATTTTAATTAGTAAAACTAGTATCAATTAAAAACTATTAGTTAAAAGAATTATTACAATCAAATATTATTTTCTGGCTTTTTATAACTTTTCAAATATTGATTATCCGTAAAAATAAATAGTTTTATATTGTTATAATTTAAGTATTCATTTGTTATGTCAAGTATGCAAAAATGTCGAAAACCCGATCTAGTATTAGTCAGTCAGTTCATTACCATACATGATACAGGCTTGGGCGATCATGTCTTGAAAGAGACATGACTCTTTGAGCACAAGATTTTCCCGCATCAGGTTGACTTCTGCGGTAGACTGGTTGCAAACCAAGGCTATAAAACTCAATTTGTCCTGATATTTAGCCCATAGCTGGATGGAGAAGTCAGTCAGTCAGTTAAGTGCCATACGTGAAACACGCTTGGGCGATCATGTCTCGAAAGAGACATGACTGGCTGATATTTTCGCGCAGTAGGTTGCCATTACTTTTGCGGTAGACTGGTTACCACCCAAAGCGATAGAACCCAATCTGTCCTGTTATTTAACCCATAACTGAAAGGAAGAGACGGATTAATACCTTTCCCAAGGGTATTTGCGCGTAAGTGAATGCAATGAATTAAACTGGAATTCGAACTCGGCTCCCCGATTTCTCGTTCCGAGCCGATATCCACTGCACCACAACGCATATAGCTGGATGGAAAAGAGATGGATTAATACCTTTCTCAATGGTATTTGCGTGTAAGTGAATGAAACGAATTGAAATGGAATTCGAAATCAGCTCTCCGATTTCTCCTTCTGATCTGCAACGCACATCCTCCTAATATATTTCGCTGAAGCATTCACCTCATAACGAAATTTACTCTACCTATGCATTTGTTGCGGATGGTATATTGGCCTAGAAACAAATAATGGATGACAGAAAACAACAAGCAAAACGAAAACGAGAGTATATATATATATATATATATATATATATTGCCAATTTTATTTTTGTTAAAGAAAATCAATCGGCAAAAATTACGTTACAATGCACGGTGCAAAATCTCCCTGAGAGCAACACACTACGCCTCCTCGGACTTACCCTCACCTCAGACCTCAAATGGAACCACTATATTGAATCCATAGCTAAAACTACTGCTAAGAAGGTTGGGTCACTATGTCGATCCAGGATGTTTTTTTCCGCCTAAATCCATCCTGCATATATACAAGTCAACCATCCGTCCCTGCATGGAGTACTGCTGCCATTTATGGTCAGGCGCCCCTGCCGTTCTCCTCAGTGTTCTCGACAGGCTCCAAAGGAGAGTCTGTAATGTGATAGGTACTGACTTGGCGGCTCGACTGCAGCCACTTCTGCACCGTCGAAATGTGGCCTCCCTTTTTCTGTTCTATAAATACTTTCATGGCTTCTGCTCCAACGAAATTAAGTCACTGGTGCCTCCTCAACAGGTGTTTACTCGTGCAACCTGACTGGCATCTGGGTCCCACCCATTCACAGTCAGGTTAGCCAAATGCAGACGACAATTTTACTCCTGCTGCTTCTTCTCTCGCACTTCCCGCCTGTGGAACTCGCTCTCATATTCTTGCTCTCCTGACGGCTACAACCTCCAGAAATTTAAATGCAAAGTCAATACTCATCTATTAACCACTGAACTCTTGCTCTCTCCCCACCCCGTATATCCTTCCCTTTCTCTCCACCTATGTATCTGTCATCGCACCTGCTTTCTCAGCTTTCTATTGCTCCTTTCTAACTAGTTTGTACTCCTCACTCTTTTCAAATTAATCTTTTTACTGTTATGTAGCCAAGGCTCACCAGTGGCATTTCTGCCTTGCTCGGGGTGAAATGATTGAAAAAAAGAAAAATATATCCGCATGTTTATGCAGAGTTTAAGAAATATGTTAAAGATTCTTGTCCTGAGAAGCATAATTTTGTAGTTGTTGAAACTCTTGCCCTGAAAAATTACAGTTTATTGCATGTCGTTGCTACTGACGTGGATGACTGGCTGAAGATGGTGTACTGATGGAGACTGGCTAGAGCGGCGACCGATGGCCAGTTGGGTCTGCGGCTGTTGATAATGATAGCTGTCTAGAAATACTGCTGCTTGGGGTTAGGGTCGACTGCCTGCGGCTAGGAATAAATATCTTTACGTAGATCCTATGCATGATATCACATTTTCTGGACATTTTATGCTGAACCAGTATCACAAAGTCGCTGCTCTATAAAGGTGAAGTTTCTTTTTCCGGTTGTTTTTAAAAATGTACTATTGCCGATAGGATACAGCGACTTTCCTACTGGTTTCCCCAAATTTAACGTAATCAATGGTTCTTCCTCTTCTAAGTTTCATATCCCTCCAGGGAGTAGGAGATCATAGTCATACACGTCCCCCTATCGTTGGTAGCTCTTAGCATGCTTTCTCTTGTTACCCCACTCAAACCCCTCTCTGCCATCCCTTTTCCCTGTCTCTCTTTCCCTCTCTCTGACTTGTGAGTATCATATTCTCTAAGCCTTCCTTCTTCATCATATTTCCCAAGAACCTAAGCTGTCTTTTCCTGATGTCTTTGTTGCTGAACAAAGCATATAAATTAGTAAGCAAGATTTGTCTTTTCGGATTTTGACAATAATGTTCGACCTATTTGCTTCAATTTTCCTATTTATGTAGATGGTGTAATCCCACAGAATGGTGACATATATTTTTGTAACCCGTGCTGGTTAATATTCATACCAATTTATTTTTATATCTATCGTTATTATTATTATTATTTTCTTCAAATTCAAATTCGTTCGTTTGCTTTGTACACGGGCAGGCAGCTTAGCCAGATTTTAATTTTCGGGAAAATACAAGAGTTGAAGATATAAATTTCTTAATTCAAATTTCCTGGGTTAATCCAGTGTGGTATGTGAAATCGTTTCTTATTTATGCATTTTAATTTTTTACTAATCTTTTCGGCCTTTATGCCTTGACCTAATCCAATCTTTTCTAAATAACCGCAAAATGAAGGTCGTTTTGAATGGACGTGCCTCTTCATCCTACATCACGAATGCTGGTGTCCCACAGGGCTCTATCCTGAGCCCGACGCTCTTCCTTATTCTCATCAACGATCTCCCAGATGAGATCAAGTCCCAAGTAGGCATCTATGCAGATGACACTACAATATACTCCCGCACCAGTAAGAAACCTGTCGTAGCGGACAGACATAATCTCGCTGCTGACCTTGAACGGGATCTGCACTCTCTGGTGAACTGGGGCAAGAAGTGGCTTGTCAACTTCAATTCGTCTAAGACCAAGCTGTTGTCTGTCAACCATTACAGGCAACCTCTCCTGCCTCCCATAAGCATGGACCAAGCGATTCTTCCGGAGAGTAATACACTACGCCTCCTCGGACTTACCCTGTCCTCAGACCTTAAATGGAACCACTATATTAAATCCATAGCAAAATCTACTGCTAAGAAGGTTGGGTCACTATGTCGATCCAGGATGTTTTTCCGCCTGAATCCATCCTGCATATATACAAGTCAACCATCCGTCCGTGCATGGAGTACTGCTGCCATTTATGGTCAGGCGCCCCTGCCGTTCTCCTCAGTGTTGTTGACAAGCTCCAAAGGAGAGTTTGTAATGTGATACTTGCTGATCTGGCGGCTCGTCTGTAGCCACTTCCCCACGGTCGAGATGTGGCCTACCTTTGTCTGTTCTATAAATACATTCATGACTTCTGCTCCAACGAACTTAAGTCACTGGTGCCTCCTCAAAGGGTGTTTACTCGTGCAACCAGACTGGCAACTGGGTCCCACCCATTCACAGTCAGGTTAGCCAAATGCAGACGACAATTCTACTCCTGCAGTTTCTTCTTTCGCACTTCCCGCCTGTGGAACTCGCTCCCGTATTCTTGCCTTCCTGACGGCTACAACCTCCAGAAATTTAAATGCAGAGCCAATACTCATCTACTAACCACTGGACTCTACCTCTCTCCCCACCCCTGTATAAACTTCCCTTTCTCTCCACCTATGTATCTGTCATCGCACCTGCTTTCTCAGCTTTCTATTGCTCCTTTCTAACTAGTTTGTACTCCTCACTCTTTTCTAATTAATCTTTTTACAGTTATGTAGCCCCCTGCACATCAGTGGCATTTCTGCCTTGCTCGGGGTGGAATGATTAAACAAAAATATTATTATTATTATTATTGATGTTATTATTATTAATATTGTTAGTATTATTTTCATATTATTTATTGAGGCAGTCAATGAAAATTTCATTTCTTGAAACACAATGTCAACAAGACTGCTCACAAGTAAAGAACTTTTCAGAAAATCTTCGAGGATTAAATGATTTTAATTTTCTGGAGTTCTATAATCTTGGTTTAAATTCCAATTATCCGTATGTGCTTTTTCAATTCCCTGGGTACTGTGCCAAGCGTACCCGATCACAACAAGAATTACTTCAATAGACAGATTTTAAATCTATTTCAATACATCCTGATATTGTTCAATATTTTCAGTTTCACTAGTGCTCACTCTTGTATCATATGAAACAGAAAGGTCAATAATCTGGAACTTTCTATTTTCTATCTCTATAATATTAAGATCTTGTTTCTTCAGGTTTCGAGTATATGACCTTCCTTTGTGAATTTTCATATCATGTGAAAATGATTTTTGCTATAACATCCATTGGCATATGTCCATACCTTTTCTTTTTCACATTCCTTTCACATTTTTCTCATTGAAGTCAAATTTGCGCATATCACATAATGGATTCTCTTAACAATCTGATGATGTCGTTGCCTATAATTTTTCTGCACTATCTTGGGGCATTCAACAATTATACGTCCAAATTTCTCCTCAGATTGTTGACATATCCTGAATTTTCATTTTTTCTTAGAAGATATCTACTCTGGCCTTGGGATGTGCGTTGTGGTGCAATGGATATCAACTCGGACCGAGAGATCGGGGTGCTGAGTTCGAATTCCAGCTGAATTCCCTGCATTCACTTACGCACAAATACCCTTGAGAAAGGTATTAATCCGTCTCTTCCCTCTTGTTATGGGATAAATAACAGGGCATATTGGGTCCTATAGCCTTGTCTGGCATCCTACTGCGAGATAATCTTCTGACCTGTAAGTCATGTCTCTTTTGAGACATGATCGCCCAAAATGTGTATCATGTATGGCACTTAACTGAGTGACTCTGGCCTTGATTGCATTTATTCTAGTTAGTTGTAACTATGTTGCAAATATAAATGACATTATTATTATTATGTCATTCTTCATAATTCGATTTCTGCTATGGTCGTACTACCTACCAAGTCTGCGGGAAGACCTAAAGTAGGTCGTGGTGTGTTGTTATGGCTCCATTTTATGGTTTTTCTATCTCCTCTAACATCTCTAGCGTTACATAGACAAAGTTCTCCTTGGTGTTAGGGATGTACTTAACAAGAATTTTTTTGTATGTCTCTTAAGCTGGGTTTTTCCAGGGATTCTTTCAATGCGTTGTTTTGTTATATTTTTCTATCATTCCAAGTGCACCCAATATCACTGGTATGATACTTGTTTTCAATTTTCAGAGTATCTTCTATTTCAATTTCCAGGTCTTTATATTTTGACCTTTTTTCGAATTCCTTGGTTGCTATGTTACAATCCGCTGAAAGAGCCATATCAATTATTAGGCAAGTTTTTTTCTTTTGTTTTCTAACAATAATGTCCGGCCTATTTGCTTCAAATTTTCTGTCTGTGTAGATGGTGTAATCCCATAGAATGGTGACATCTTCTATTTCTGTAGTATCGCATTTTTAACCGCCTTTAGAACATCACTTGTAAATCATTCTGAGGATATTTAACTAACGTCCATCATTTTACAGGAGGCAAATTTTCCCCCTTATTGCGTCATCTGTTTTATACTAACTCTATTTTTAACATTGAAATCGGGTTTAAGTCTCATAGACGATATTTTAAAATATTTCTCTCTTAAGGAATCAGCATGTATTTTATCAGACAGTACTTCCTACGAAACAAAAAAATTATTTGTGGATACCCATATTTGATACTAGCAGTATAGCCCGGCGTTGCTTGGGTGTAATAAAAGCTTTAAAACTAATCCTTGGTCCTGGAGCTCAGACTCTTTGGACGTTGACACGAAAGACTTCAAAGCAATAGTTGTTTCCAGTTAAAGCGAAACCGTAGACTGAAAGAGAAATGAATGGATGTAAGTCAATTTTGATTTCCTGGTATCGATATCAAATATATATAAATTATCGATTTTCTGCACTACTGTAAGAACTGCAACCTTGAAACTTCTGATTATCGTTTCTTATGTCTTTGCCTATGAATGTATCAAATCTGATTAAAATCGGACCACTCCTTCTATCACCCAATTTTTTCGATTATCGATTTTCGATATTTAGGTCACAAAACCTAGCTAAGAACACTCGCAGACTCTTATAGTACAACTGTGTAAATCTTCAAGAAAATCGGTTCAGTCTATATGTAACGGACACACACACACACACACAGTTCCACATATAAATAAGTTTAGATAGTTTAACTGGATCAGTTAAGACTTAGTAGTGAGTTGGATTCTCACTGGGTGTTTCATAAAATTGGATTTGTGCAACATCTACGCTACGCCTATAAAATAATTTCGTCATTTCGATGTGGTATAATGGTTAGTAAGCTTGTATTGTTAGAACAATTAAAACTGAATTTGAGCTCTCAATCTTTACTGGGTGCCCCATTTTTTTAGGTCTTGTGCCGAATATAAGCCCTATTTAGAAAATCACCAAATTTGAAGAGCTTTTCTGTTTCGTTTTGTTTTTAACTGTGTGCCTTACCTATATATTCGTCTGCATTTTAGAGACTTTAAAATGTTCTCTTTAGGGTAAATTTTCGTCCCGACGCTTTTCCCCTTCAAATTTATCCAAAATAGCATTATCTCTGTGCAAATGTACATGCTGAACTCAACTTATCCATAAAAAAACGAACTATATCTCGCACTTTTTCTCTCCCGTAACTCTCACGAAGTCATGTAATTAACTGCAGGATGACGTACTGCGCATTTGAACGAATTTTGGCAGATTTTTTGTCTATTTTTCTTCATTTACTGATACTTCCGGCGATGTACTTCCGGTAATGAAAGTAATGCACTATTGTATTTCTAGGCTTATTACTTTCATAACAAGAAGTACATCGCCGAAAGTTTCAGTAAAGGAAGAAAATCGACCAAAATTCGACAGAAAATTCTGCCTACGTAGAACGTCATTCTGCAGTTAATTACATCACTTTGTGAGAGTTACGGGAGAGAAAAAGTGAAAGATATAGTTCGTTTTTTTATGGACTTTCAAAGCAAAAATATAAGTTTCTTCAATAAATAATTGTTGATTTGAGTTCAGCATATACATTTGCACAAAAATATTGCTATTTTAGATAAATTTGAAGGGAGAAAAGCCGTCGGCATCTAAAACGAACATTTACCCTCTTTAGCAAGATTCGAACCTGCGTAATCCTCTCTATCCGGGATAGCATTTTTTTTTATTAAGACTCAGCAGGGCGTAGATGAAATTCATACAGTTCATTTCTCATATTTATATATTTTTTTCTTTTCTCAGTTTTATAGTTATTTTTCCACTGCAATCTTTTATTTTATTTTTTTAATCATTTCAGCCCAAGCAAGTCAATAATACCATAACGCCAGGGGCTTAAAGGAGTAAAAGAGAATGAGAAAAATAAATATATGTCTATTTTTAAAACATTTATTATTTCATTAGTTATCCTATTCTCTCTTTATTTATCTCTTCTTTTTCAAATCTTTTTTCCCTCATTTTTCAAATATTTCGTTTTGGCTCCAGACAGGAAAATAGGCAACAAGCATTTTCCGTCTATCAGCAGGTAAAAGCCAATTGCATCGAAAGTTCGTAACCAAGGAAGATAACAAAGTGCAATTGCTGGAAAAACGTGTTTTTTTATCGCTCGAACGAATCATCGGTGATAATATATTTATTTAAATATTTCCTTTTGTGTTTTCGTTTTTAATATTTCACCAGCGCATTTTCTCATTCAACAGCTGGAAGTTTTTTAGGACTGACAAAGTCAAGAGACATTGCTTCCTGGATACGAAGGAAAACTAAAAAAGGTGAATCCTATGAGAAACTGTGTTCGTGATAAACGTTTTAAACTAACAGAATGGCGTCTCTTCCGCTATAAGTTATTTTTTTCACAGAGACTCAAAAATCTAGATGCAACGTAGAAGTGAGACCGCTGACCTTATAAAATAAATCTACGATTTTCACAACATTCAATTTTGCAATTCCATTGTTAAAACTAAATCATAAATTCAAATAATTGTTGAAAAAATACAGAAATGTGGTGATAAAAATTTTAACTATTGATGACCAAATATATCTAACATTTCTCGTTAGTTATGCAAATTTACACACACACACACACACACACACACACACACACACACACACACAATATATATATATATATATATATATATATATATATATATATATATATATACGACCAGCCATGTTTATTAGGCCTTCCCAGATTTTTTTTAAATGATGTATTTCATAATATTTTTAGTATTTATTGCTAAGTGGATAATTCTAAATTAAAATAGAACGGTTCTTTTGTTAATATTACTTTGCAAAATTTCACGAGGTAGCCAGGAAGCCTTTGCTTCGTCCAGTCAAAAAGAAGAAGAGACTAGCATGGGGGTGCACATGTTACTGTGAAGTATTAACAAAAGAACCATTCTATTTTCATTTTATCCACTTGACAATAAGTACTAAAAATTATATGAAATACATCATTTTTTTAAAAACTGGGGTTGCTTAATAATTATGGCGGAAAGTGTATATACATGCCAGATTAAATAAATTGCAAACATTGTATCTGCTTGTTTTTAATATAAGAGTGTATGACCTAGCTACTACACAATTGAACTTATACACAATTTAATTAACCGAGTACAATTCAACTCCTTGACAAAAAAGATATTTTACTCGGTACTAAAAAATATTAAGCAGACTGTCATTAATAATAACTTTCCAAACCACATTGTAGTTGACCATATAAGACGATATTTCAAAAACCCCAACACACATCAAGCAGAATATGGTGCTTCCACAAAAGGCCGTAAACATATGAAAATCTTTTAGAATCAGCTATGAATACAGTGGTAACGTTCTAAAATGTTTATAGAAAGAACAATACTTTCATATTTCAACTCGTGCATGACCATGACATTACAACTGAAAATAATTCCCTTTTGAATAATTTTCACGTTCTAATGAACGCTAAGCATTTTGTCAACCGTTATATTTGAAGCAAGAGGAAATTTACAGTAATTTTTAGCATCACAATTTTTTGCGGTTATTTTTTTTTTTTTTACCACAATTCACCACCTCTGAAGATAATCTTGGAAGGAGATTCGAAGTACTTGTAAACATCGAAAAATTAATAATAAAACCATCTGTCAAAGTTTCAGCACATTTCTTACATCTTTCAATAATAATAAGCGAAAGATTACCTGTGAGTATAAACGAATTTTATTAAAAATAAGCAGATAAAATGTTTGCAAATTATTTCATCTGACATGTCTAAAAGAAGAATGCAAAAATATGTACATATATACAATGTGTGTCTGTGTGCCTTCACGTCGATTTTGAGGTTCTTATAAACAAACAACCAGGCTGCTCGCACATACGAACGCGGGTGTTTCTCAAGGTCCTATTCTAGGTCCCATCTTTTTCTTATCTACATTAAAGATCTCCTCGATGGAATAAGATCCCAAATAGGCATATACGCTGACGACACTACGTTTTACTCTGGTCTTGATAAAAAATCCCCCGAGTTTGACAAAGCAAACCTTGCTGCCGAGCTCGAAGAGAACCTCCCATCCGTGGTGGACTGTGGTAAGAAAGGGCTCGTGAATTTCAATGCCTCGAAAACAAAGTTGCTATTAACCCCCACAGACAATCACTCCTACTCCCCATTAGCATGGATCAGTCTAGTCTCCGTGAAAGAAACCACTGCGCCTCCTCGGGTTAACCCTCACAACAGACCTCAACTGGAATGATTATATAGAATCCATAGGTAAATCCGCTGCTCAGAAGGTAAATTCTATGTGCAGGCACAGGAAGCTTTTTCTCGTCTGAAACAATCCTGCATATATACAAATCCACAATCCGCCCGTGCATTAAATACTGCTGCCATATCTGGTCGGGTGTTTCCGCTATCCACCTATGGGTCCTTGACAAAACCAACGGAGAATCTTGGAAGCTCGGATACAGTCACTTTCTCACCGGCGCAATGTGGCTTCCCTCTATCTCTACAAATACTTTCATGGCTTCTGCTCAGATGAGCTTAGCTCACTGGTACCCACCACACATGAATTTGCTCGAGCCACAAGATTAGCAATTAGGTCCCACCCGTTTACTGTGAAACCAATAAATTGTAAACGCAAATTCTACTCTATCAGCTTCTTCTCTCGCACTTCCCGCCTGTGTAATTCCCTTCCGTTCACTTGCTTTCCCGACTGCTACAATCTTCAAGAATTCAAATTTAAAGTCAATACTCATCTCCTATCTAACTAACTTGCATCCTCTCTCTCTGTCATGCTCCTTTCTTCGTCCACTCCACTCTCATGAGTATTATCATTCTTCTACCCTCTTCCTGATACCCCATGTAACCTGTCAATCTTTTTCATAACTTACCTCCTATGTAACCCTCTACTCAACAGTGGCAGTGATATGCCTTGCTTGGGGCGGCACGATTATAAAAAAAATAAAACATTCGTAATTTGATTATAGTGGTGAAGGCTTGTACTCAACCAACGACATAAGGTTGTAGAATTCATTTTCTTCTGTTAATTATCCATAGATGAGGGATGAGAGGAGATGAATTTATACTTTTCCAAATGTGATGTTCATATAAGTGAATGTAACCAATTCAACTGAAATTTGAAACCGGCTATCCGTCCTTCAACCCAAGTCATTATCCACCGGGCCTCCATAGGTAAAATGCCTTGCTTGGGGCGACAGGATTATAAAAAAAAAACTCACATTTTACTGTAAGTATTTATAGATAAAGAAACAACAATAATATAACAATTAATAAAATCCCGTTTAAATCTGGTCATAGCACATTACATTGAATTTAAATATATGGTTCTGTTATCATTTCGAGCAATCACGCGGTGTGACGTCATAGAACCGCATCACAAATTTACGAACCGCGTTTGCGATTTGTGGTCACTGCTATCGTTGCTTAGCAAAGTTTTATGTCAACGCAAGATAAAATCGTCGCTGATGGTGGATGTTTTTATGTCAACGTCCTTGTAATCTCTCTGAAGATGGCTCATGTGAGCCGAAAGCTTAGAACCAACTTTATAAAAATTATCCAAATGCTGGAGTATTTTTGTCTTTATTTTCAGCTGTAATTAAAGTATGATGTTTAGAACGGCTCATGATTAAATATAATAGACATTCGTTGTCTTTTATATTTAACAGTATATGTTAAGATAAAGAAATAATGTATCTAGTTATATATGCCGATGCAAGAATGTGCTTTTGTCATACATCTACATTGAATATATATTTGAATGTGCGATGCCTTTGTGTGTGTGTGTGTGTGTGTGTGTGTGTGTGTGTGTGTGTGTGTGTGTGTGTGTGTGTGTGTGTGTAAAAGGAGACAGTCCCAGTGTTGCAATCAAGAAGGAGTATGGGTTTGGGAATGCAGACAGAAAAGCTTTTAAAGTCACAAGAAATGGAACTTTTTTTACTCCAGCAGTAATAGGCAAAAGTGAATAATTTTGTCATGGTACTGGAGAGGAATTATGAATTGGGTTTTGGGCACGATGAAGACAAATCTGAAGATGAAATCTGTAGACTGAGGAGAGAAATATATAATCATTTTAAAGATTCGTAATGCTTCCTATCAGGGCAGAATAAAATCACCTTTACACAAGCACTTACAACAAATGTACGCACACTGAAGGAGAGTTACACATGCGCGCACAAAACACGCACACAATCACACACCCACAGATATATATATATAAGAAAATGTTATATAAAAATGTGTTGAATTAAGTGAAAATGGGAAAAAATTTAGTCAAGCGTTTCTAGAAGCATAGTTGTTAGTTTGAAGATTTCGCAAGAGACGTAATTTTTATACGCACACAAGCATGCATACACACACACACACACACACACACACACACACACACACATATATATATATATATATATATATATATATATATAGGGGAGCATAGTATCTTAAACTGCATGGTGGCTGTCATTTTCATGCTTGAATATTATCCTCAGGACAAGTTTGCATTGAAGCGAAAAGCTGACAGTCACCGTGTTTTGTTGATTCCTATGTCCATATATATATATATATCAACGTCTGTAACTATAAACTTTATATCTTTGATAATGAATATTCTTGTCCTAATGATATATCAAACAGTCTCTTTCTCTCTGTCTGTCTGTCTCTCTCTCTCTCTCACACTCACACACACATCTATATATAAAAGACATGATGTCTGTATGTGTGTCGTTCTGTCTGTCTGTCTGTCTAGCTGTCTGTCTGTCTGTCTGTCTCATATATAAATCCACAATTTTTATCCGATTTTCACCAAACTTTACAAAAATATTCTTTAGGCTTCCGGTCAGGTGTAGGTTTTTTCGATCCCCCCACATCCGATATCGGAAATCGATCCCTCTATATCCGATCAGGTCTGATCAAGACAACGATTTCAGCCCTTTCATTGTGGTTCTTGCTGCAGAATTTGCTCCAACTTAGTACAATTATATTTTTTCGTCTCAAACCTCAGTAGATATTCCCAAACGACTCATTTTACCCGATATCAGAAATCAATACCCCCATATTCTATCGAATGTTCAGCCATCAATATGGCTCATTTTCTCCAATTTTACTCTCGATAGGTACGATAATTTTTTATATGTTTGCTTTAATTTCAGATGAAAATAAAGACAAAATAGGAGACAAATATAGTCCAACATTTCAATATTTTTTTTATTATGCTGGTTCTAAGCTTTCGGCTCACATGGGCCATCTTCAGAGAGATTACAGAGACGTTAACATATTATATTCAGCATCAAAGATTATTTCATCTTGTGTTGACATAAAATTTTGCTAAGCAACGATAACAGTCACCGAATAACAGACGCAATTCGTAAAATTTTAATGCGGTTCTATGACGTAACATCACGTGAGAGACGGAAATGTTAATAGAACCATATGTTTAAAGGCAATGTAATGTTATGACCAGATTGAAATGAGACTTTATTAATTGTGGGTTGTTTTAATTTAATGTAGATGGCCTCCAATATCTGAAGGTTCTTTTTACTGTGTGTATGAGTGAGTATTATTGTGTTATCGACTAAAATCTGTTTAATATTACAATCTCTGAACATGTAAATTGATACACTATATCGTTTTTCTGCTGAGTATTTAGTTGTGGGGTTGTAGGGTTATTAATGACTATGACGTCAATTGTTTTAATTTTTTTATAATATATGATAAACTTAATTTGATTATAATTTCTACGTATTATGTTTTTGAGTGTTGTTTCATCTTGTTTGTAATTATTATGCATATGGTTGCAATAGTATATGTTCATAGTGTTATATTTATTTTGACGTACACTATTATGATTAATAATATCAATATTGTTAGAGGTATTATTAAGTTTGAGATACATTTTAATTTGTTGATCAGTGACTGATATATACAAAGACAAATGGAAACCATTGCTTTATCAACGCGTTTCGTCCTCTGATGGTCTTTTACAAGTCAAATAAAAGGATTTTAATTTTAAACGTTTTTCCATGGAATGAATATATCAGCAAAGAGGTTGCAAAACGAAAAGAAAACTCATATTTAGCATCAGGAAAAAAATAGCTGAGGTTTCTAGGACACGTAATAAAGAAGGACAGCTTGGAGAATCTGATACTCACAGGACGTATAGAGGGAAAGTCAGACAGGAGAAAGCAGCGTGAGACATACTTGATGGTCTTGAGCAAGCAGAAGGCGAAACGGGGTTGGGGAGAGATATCAAGAAGAGAAATGTTAAGAACGACAAGAGATAGTGGCAAGTGGAGGGCCATGATCAATTACGTCATGAAGGGACCGGCACATAAAGAAGAAGTAGAAATATTTATAAAGGAAAGTAGGTGGAAATTATTCAAAATTTAAAGTCTGGATGATGCTACGTAATTAAAAGCGTAATACAGGAAAGTGTGTAAAGGTTGTTATTGCTATCTTAAATGCCGTTATTTTCTTATTTCATGACTAGCATGAAAAACTAAAAAGCAATAGTTGTTTCCAGTTAAAGCAAAACCGTAGACTGAAAGAAAAATGAATGAATGTAAGTCAAATTTTGATTTCCTGGTATCGATATTAAATAAGTTTTTTCGTCGTAAACTGAATTTTGAAGGCTAAATAAGTCCTCTGAGTAAATGGTATGATGGCTGTCACTAAGAACTATAATTATAACTACTTAGAGCCAAACCCGAAGCAAAAACTAAAATAAAAGGTCTGAAAAAATGCAAATAAACAGACACACACCTTGCCTTTTTATATATATATGTTATCGATTATCCGTTACTTCGAAACGGCTGAGCCGATTTTCTTGAAAATTGACACAGTTGTACTATAAGCGTCTGTGAGTGTTCTTAGCTAGGTTTTGTGTCGAGGTACCCCCGATAAATATCGAAAATGGATAATCGAAAAAATCAGGTTATAGAAGGAGTGGTCTGATTTTAATCAAATTTGATACACTCATAGACAAAGACATAAGAAACGATATCCAGAAGTTTCAAGGTTGCAGTTCTTACAGTAGTGCAGAAAATCGATAATATATATAAAAGGCAAGATGTTTGTGTGTGTGTGCCTGTTTATCTGTCTGTATGTCCTTTATACAAATCCACAATTTTTATCCAATTCTCACCAAACGTCAGACAAATTCTTTAGGCTTAGTCTGAGCTCCAGGACCATGGATTAGTTTTAAAGCTTTCATTACACCCGAGCAACGCCGAGCTATACTGCTAGTACATATTTATTTCGAGATTATAATCTTATCTTCCGAAAGTTAGGAGATCTTGTGTTTGAGTCCGTGCCTTTCAACGAATGGTCCTTACTGGCTACTGTAGCTGGCGTTAATTGTAATGTATGGGTGTGTATGCAAGTGTGCTAGAGCATGCATCTCTGTGCATGATTATGGTGTTATATGTGTGATTGATAGTTGGCATTTTATGGTCTGATTTTATCAGATAAACCACATATCAAAGAATACTGATGCCGTCAGACCATAAAAATCCTAACTATCAATCACACACACACACACACACACACACACACACACACACACACACACACACACACTACAATAAATAGCTGATGCAGCAGCCCGCAAGGAACATTTATTGAAAGACAGGGACTCAAACACAAACCCTATAAAATTCTGAAGATAAGATTTTAATCCCGAAATATTAATGTATAATAAATAAGTGATATCCAACAAATTATTTACCTTCCTTTATTTTACTAAACGCATTGTGATAGCCTTCAAAACCTAACCATATTCCTAATATACACAATGCTTCAAGCAAATTACAAAACTTCCTTATGTATATATATATATATATATATATATATATATATATATATGTATATTACATAAATACTATTATTTATATATATAATATCTTAAATATATATATATATATATATATATATATATATATATAAAAATTGTGGATTTGTATAAAGGACATACAGACAGATAAACAGGCACACACACACAAACATCTTGCCTTTTATATATATATATATATATATATATATATATATATATATATATATATTTAGAAAGAGACAGACAGAGAGACAGAGAGAAAGAAGGTACATATATATCGTAATTGCCAGCTACTAATCTGTCGTAAAGATTATCAGTTTTCTACGTTGCAGTCCCCTATTCATTAGGCTTTAGGCATTAGATTTGCTGTGGTTTGGGCATTTTATTCCTGCGATAAATCTCTCTCTCTCTCTCTTGCTCTCTCTCACTCTCTCTCTCTCTCTCTCTCTCTCTCTATATATATATATATATATATATTAATAAGAACAATAGTAACAATAACAAAAATAATAATGCTAATACTAATAATTTTTATACTAGATTTTTGTTCGTCTCGAAAAACCCACTGAGAACAAACTGGGAGGGGAAAGAAGGGAAAGTAAAAAAAGAAACAAACGAAGTACATGAACATATGTCAAATACTCGTAGGAAAGAAAAAAAAAACGAGACAAGTATCCTTACACTGAAGCGCTCAATACAATAGTAGACCACCAAAGAAAGAATAAATCTAAGAAAGAGCCAACAAACCTTTCCAAGTTTCACCCTACGGCGCGTCAGGGTAAGAGCCAAATTACCCCGACGAGCCGTAGGGTGAAACCTAGGTAGGTTAGGTTGGCTCTTACTTAGATTTATTCTTTATATATATATATATATATATATATATATATATATATATATAAACGTACAGTTGTCGTTATACTCGTTTTTTAAAACCCCTCCGTATACATACGCGGAGGGAAAAAAATGATAATTTAAAAAAAACGAACTAAGCACACGAACGTCAGTCAAAGTACGGAGCCCAAAGAAAAAAACCCGAGAAGAGTAACCCAAAACAAAAAGCGCTCAATACGCAAGTAGAACAAACAAAGTAAATAACTAACCTAGAGAGCCAACGAACCTACCAAGGTTTCACCAAATTTGATCTTCAGGAAAAGCTTTCCCTGAAGATCCAATTTGGTGAAACCTTGGTAGGTTCGTTGGCTCTCTAGGTTAGTTATTTACTATTTATATATATATATATATATATATACTCCTACGAGTATTTGACATATGTTCATATATATATACTCCTACGAGTATTTGACATATGTTCATGTACTATGCATGTCAAATCTTTATATATTGTCTTGAAAAGTGTATTCTGCACATTTTCATCAAATTGGTTACTGCTCTAATGTGACTATGACGAATCACTGTTTAATAATTATATATCATTGTGGATGGGGATTTAGGCGTATCAAACATGTTGATAAATAAATGGATATTATAAAAGTATTTTTGTAAGCAGACATTTGTATATATTTAATGTATACATATATATATGTATACGTGGGTATGTCATATATAGTACTGTTTAAAGCAATCAGCAATTTTCATGTGCATTATGCACCTGATGATTGCGTAGTGCATGAAACTCTGAGTCGTGTCACTGACGTAGGATAATATGTATATTTATTAATAATAATTAATAGCACTGTTTATACTACACTAGCAATATAGCCCGGCACTTCTCGGGTGTAATGAAAGCTTAAAACTAATCCTTGATTCTGGAACTCAGACTCTTTGGACGTTGGCATGAAAGACTAAAAAGCAATAGTTGTTGCCAATCAAAGCGAAACCGTAGACTGAAAGAAAAATAAAAGGATGTAAGTTAAATTTTGGTTTCCTGGTATCGATGTCAAATGAGATTTTTTCGTCATAAGCTGAATTTTGAAAGCTAAATAAGTCCTCTGAGTAAATGGTATCATAGCTGAGACTAAGAACTACAATTATACCTACTTAGAGCAAAACCCGAAGCAAAAACTTCATTTTGATCTGACCAGATATGATATCGGGGTATCGATTTCTAATATCTGAGTCAAATAAGTCATCCAAGGACAAACTAATCTAAGTAAGTCCATGAAAACTTATCTTAGCCAACGAGTGTAAAATTGGAGGGAATGAGCCATATTGATGGCTGAATATCGGTTTCTGATCAGATTCGATAGAATATCGGTGGTATCGATTTTCGATATCAGCTAAAATGTGTCGTCCGAGAAGATCTAATAATTTTTTAGACTACAAACTGTAATTCTTTTTAATTAGAGCAAATTCTGCGGCAAGAACCACGATAAAAGGGCTGAAATTCTGATCTTGATAAGTACTGATCGGATGTCAGAGTATCGATTTCCGATATCGAAGGAGGGGATCGGAAAAATTAGTTGATCATGATCTGACCGGAAGCCTAAAGAATATTTGTGTGAAGCTTGGTAAGAATCGGATAAAATTGTGGATTTATATAAAAGACATACAGACAGATAGACAGACAGACCCCCACACACAAACATCTTGCTTTATATATATATATATATATATATATATATATATATATATATTAAATACTTATTCATTAGCACCTGAATAATTTTTTATACATATGCTTATACACTTTTGCATACCCATATCCATATTTATTAATTCACACACACACACATACACATACACACACACACACACACATATATATATATATATATATATCTGATTGAGCACTCTGGAAGAATGGTAGAATTTGATAAACAGTAGCTACTCTAGCAAAAACGCATTCTTCATTCAGCTATGAATTAGAACACTCTCAGCTATTGGGCGTGTGTAATGATAATATATGCGCTATAAGGTCTCCCTTCTATCTACCGAGCGGCCATAGCTCAGAGGTAGAATCGCCGACTGACGCCAATTCGGTCGGGTTTCAATCCTGGGTTAAAAGCAATCGGAGTTTAACTGTACTGATGAGCCATGATACAGGGAAACAGATCTGTCTGAGGATGACTATATATATAATATTTTTGGGTGGGTGTGAAATATTGTATCGAATGGTGACATTTGCAAAGTTTTTTTTTCTTGGTGACTGGAAGCGATGCTTTTATCGTGAAGCCAGATTGTAAATGGGTCGAACATTTCATTCACTTGGATGAAGACAATCGACTAAGTGTTCTC
Organism: Ascarosepion bandense; assembly: GCA_037127315.1. NCBI lineage: Eukaryota > Metazoa > Mollusca > Cephalopoda > Sepiida > Sepiidae > Ascarosepion > Ascarosepion bandense. Next base: position 2,357,798 of record JBBBDQ010000325.1, read on the forward strand.
ATCCAGCAAAAACATCAGTTCGCTTTGCCTGACCACAAGTAGAATTGTAACTAATATTGACCGATGAATTGAAACCAAACGTAAAAAGGTTTTTAACGCTTCGTTGCACGCTGAGGAATGGACTGGCTCTGATAACTGTAAATAGTGAAGAACAAGATTTTTTTTGAGACAATGTCTTGGAGACCCAAAGGCGTTATTCACAGATGGATCTTGAATCAACGCTGCAAATACAAGTCTTTTAAGCATATTTCAGTGTTAAAACAAACATTACAGTCATGTGGAGCGAATATATGCAGAACGAAACGAAAACAATGTTAGAAAGCATCTCAGGTTGAATAATTTTGAAAAAGATGAGTTCAGTTTTCACGAGTGCCACTACTACTACTACTAATATAATTAGTTCTCCTAATACTGCCTCCGCTACTAATTCTACTACTTCTACAAGAACTACTACTATAATTAATACTACTTCTGATACCAATGTGTACTGTGGCACAGGGTATATCGACTTGGAATGACAAATGCCTTCATAAACAAAAAATGTAAACAAACAAATTTAAAAACCGTTTAAAAGTTCAGTATTCGGCCAGAAGAATCTTCTGAAAATATTTTGTAAATTTAAAAATTAATTAATTAATTAATTTTGTAGACGTAACTTTTTAGTTAAAACTTTCCCATGGTAGCTTGTATGGTCAACAGTCAGAAATAAAATGTACTAGCAGTATAGCCCGGCGTTGCTCGGGTGTAATGAAAGCTTTCAAACTAATCCATGGTCTTGGAGCTCAGACTCTTTGGACGTTGGCACGAAAGACTAAAAAGCAATAATTGTTTCCAGTTAAAGCGAAACCGTAGACTGAAAGAAAAATGAATGGATGTAAATCAAATTTTGATTTCCTGGTATCGATTTATATATATATTATCGAATTTCTTCACTATTGTAAGAACTGCAACCTTGAAACTTCTGAATATCGTTTCTTATGTCTTTGTCTATCAGTGTATCAAATTTGATTAAAATCGGACCACTCCTTCTATAACCCGTTTTTTTCGATTATCGATTTTCGATATTTATCGGGGGTACCGCGACACAAAACCTAGCTAAGAACACTCACAGACGCTTATAATACAACTGTGTAAATTTTCAAGAAAGACGGTTTCGCCGTTTCGGAGTCTATAAGTAACGGAAACACACACACACACAGACACACACACACATACACATGGTGTGGTGGGCGGCGTTAAAATCACCAAACACAAATATATGGGCAGATGGATGAGAAGAAATGGACTTTTCGATATTATTAGAGATGCTATCATGTACGAACAGTCAGAGGAGGAGGGGGATCGGTAGAGAAAGAAAAGATAGCTAACCAAGCTTAGAAGTAAGAGACGGAAGCACATGAAAGAATGATCCAGGGATTCAAGAGATGTCACCCTAGCTAGAGGGAGGTGTTCGCTGACATAGACACCGAGCCCATACATATGGACATTGGAGTCATTTCTGAAGAGGGAAAGGTAACCAGGAACGTAAAACTCAGAAGAGGGGATACAAGGGTCAAGGATAGTTTCACATAGGGCTGAGATATCAGGTGAGTTAGTTTGAAGGAATGATTCTACGCTGTAAAAATTAGTTTCGGCTTTTTCTGACTAGCTGGTTTAGTTTTGCTATTTTGTTTGCTTGTTTTCATAGTGATTTAGTTATAGAGAGCGGTCTAGAGTAGAACAAGTCGTCCATGCGCGATATGGCACCACAGGAATCCCGATATTATTCAACTGTTGATCAGAGCAGCCTCTCAAGACGCTACGCAAGAGTTTGGGCTCTTAACTACCAGTCGGAAGCAGTAACCATGAAACTGCAAACCCGCTACCCTCAGAATGAAGAAACGTTGCCATCATACTCAATAACTGCAAAGAGCTTCCAGCTGAACTAGCACTAAAACCGAAGTAGAAGGGAAATGAACCGGGAACCCCTTCCTAAACATGAAACAAGGCGATCACCTCTACTCCTGTTCAAGAGAAGGGAGTGGAGTGATATCGCAGCATTCATCCCTACTGAAATCACGTTGAATAAACCGGTTCTGACTCGATCACCGAAGTTAAGCATCGTTGGGCCTGGTCAGTACTTAGATGGGTGACCGCTTGGGAATACCAGGTGCTGTATGCGTATAGTGACGGATGTGCGTTGTGTTGCAGTGGATATCGGCTCGGAAAGAGAAATCGGTGAGCCGAGTTAGAATTCCAGTTGAATACCCTGCATTAACTTAAGCACTAGAACCCTTAGGAAAGGTAGTAATCCATCCCTTCCTTCCAGTTATGGGTTAAATAAGGGTAGGACTTGGGGACCCTGCCCTTAAAACAAATCGCAATGAATCTTGATACTCGAAAAGAAAAATGTATTAATAGACACAAAACTTATATAAACAACAATAAATTGTCGAAAGAAAAACGTATTACCAGCAATAAATAAATAAAGTTTAGTTGGCAATAAATGACCCGCCGGGATTGATTTGCCATAAAAACAAAGCAAGCAACCAACCAACCAACCAACCAACCAACCAACCAACCAACCAGCGTACTGAAATAATAGTCAATCTTCTTTATATATCTGTAAAAAAAAAATTGAGCACTTTTCAAATTAAAAATTACACACGAAAAGTGATCCCTAAATATATTTTGATAAAGTTTTCTAATAAACCTACATGTTAAATATAGAATATATAGATGAGTGAATAAGTACTAAAAATATTCTTTGTATTAGATAATTTATTGAGTTTCGGCAAATAGTTTGAAGTATGGTCGAGAGATATTTTTGTTTTTTACTTACTTTTCGAAAAAACAAACATCCATTTCGGGGCTACATCGATATATAAGGAACGTCTGGTGACCCTAATGTCGCTTCAATATATATTTTTTACTTTTATTTTTAAAAAAATGACAAAACCCAGAGGCAGTATTTTTTTCTACCTTCTTAAGACTCGGATTCAATCATGAGACCATTACACAGAATTCTCTTATTAACCATTTCATATTTGTGATACAAGAAGGAAGCGGGAAACAATTTTTTATTTTTTTTGTAATAAAATAAAAAAAGCTTTAAAATTAGTATATTTTTTATAATCGTGTCGCCCCAAGCAAAGCAATTTGCTGCCACTGGTGCGCATGGGGTTACATAGAAGGAAAGTTATGAGAATACTGATGAGAGTGGTGTGGACAGAGAAAAGAGCATGAGAGGGAGGATGCAAGTGAGTGAGATACGAGATGACTATTGACTTTAGATTTAAATTCTTGAAGATTGTAACTGTCGGGAAAGCAATTAAACGAAAGGGAATTCCACAGAAAAAGTGGGAAGAAAAGAAGCTGTTGAAGTAGAATTTACCTTTACATTTTACTGGTTTCACAGTAAAAGGGTGGGACCTAGTTGCTAATCTTGTGGCTCGAGTTAATTCATCTATGGGGTCACCAGAGAGCTAAGTTCATCGGAACAAAAGCCGTGGAAGTATTTGTAGAAGAGACACAGCGAAGATACATTGCGCCGGTGAGAAAGTGATTGTATTTGAACTGCCAAGATTAATTTCAAATATTTTAAATTATTTTTTAAAACATTATTTGAAAACGCAATGTATTAATTGTATATACCAGCTTCAGGGTTATTGTGATGATTTTTTTCTGGTTATGATCCTAGCGATAATAATTTGGGATGCAGTTACAATTATTTTCAAGTTAGTAAGATTTTTTTTATTATTTGGTTAGTACCTCCTACAGAAGGTAACTGAAGAAAGTAACAAGAAAGGACAAGAAATAAACTGCACGAAAACTGAATGCATGGTCATCAGTAAAAAGGGCAGCCCAAAATGCCAAATACAGGTCGGAGATACTAGAATCAAACTGGTACAAAAATTTAAATACCTGGGAAGCGTTATAACATGAGACGGAAAGTGAGACACTGAGATCCGAAGGCGAATTGGCATGGTGAAGGAAGCATTCCAGAAGTTGAGTACGGTATTAAGAAAGAGGACAATTTCGCTAGAAACAAAGAAGAGAGTACTGGATTGCTACGTGATGTCCGTCCTTCAATATGGCATTGAATGCTGGTAATTACCATCAAAGATGAAGGAAAAATTTGAAGCAGCTGAAATGTGGATGTTGCGAATATCATGGATCGAGCATGTGAGCAATGATGAGGTCTTAGAAATGATGGAAAAAAAGGAAATTATTACTGAGCATCAGGAAGAGAGAGCTGAATTTCCTTAGACATGCAATGAGGAAAGAGGGCTTGGAGAATCTGATACTAACTGGCCAGATAGAGGGGTAAAAGAGTCAGGGAAAAGCAACGGACAACATATTTGAAGGACATAATCAGGTGGATGACGGAACCAGGGTTTCATAGTGTAACAGAAGAAGGCCTGCTCAGAGCGACCAGGGATAGAGAAACGTGGAAAGACATGATCGCCTACGTCCTGAAGGGACAGGGCACATAGAAGAAGAAGAAATGATAAGTAGCTAATACGCTGGATTATGTGTATGTTTTTATCTAGTTTATTGACATTGTTATTGTTTTTGGTGTGCATAGTCTCATCATTTTTACGGATGTAAAAATGATAATGAGATTAAAATATAGCTTAGTATAGCTTAGTATTTTGAATCAAATAATGAAGATATTGAATGTTTTTTAAAAGTGTTTTCTATGAATATTTCTTGTTTAGGTGAATATATTTGGTTACTGCATATTCTTAGTGCTTGAATAATGCTTGAATAGAATCCATAATTTTTGTTTTGCACCACTGTAAGAGGTTTTAATACTGACTATTTTCTCGTATATTCGAACATATATACACTACCGGCAATAATTATTAGGCCATCCCATTTTAAAATAAAAAAATATGGATTTCACACAATTTTTAATATTTATTGCCAAGTGGATAATTCTAAACTAAAATAGAATGATTCTTTTGTTAATACTGCACAATAACATTTGCATCAAATGAACTGTTCTGTGCTACCTTCCCATGGTAGGCTCTTCTTCTTAATGGCTGGCCGAAGCAAAGGCTTCCTGGCTGCTTTGTAAAATTTTGAAAAATGATAATAACAGAAGAACCATTCTATTTACATTTAGAATTATCCACTTGGCAAAAGATACTAAAAATAGTATGAAATACATCATTTTTTTTTTTTTTTTTTTGGTTGAAACTAGGGTGGACTAATAATTATGGCCGATAGTTTATATATATATATATATTCGTTATAATAACACATTCAAATAAAAATCATGGATTATGATAGGCATAAGCCCCAATCAATAAATACACGAAATATGGCCTGAAGGTTGCAATCCAGCATGAAAGAGACAATTGCTACACAGTGTTGTGCTCAGTAACCGTACTTAGATTTATCACGCACTATCCCTGACACTGAAGGTTTAAAATTATATATTTCCACACATATACACACATACACACAAACACACACGCAAACACATACACACTCATATATATATATATATTATAAGTTTATATTAAAACATAGATTACTGCAACACAAGGGCCGTTGGGTTTCGGTACTATCTTATTAGCACCTCAGCAGTCAGTAAAATATTTTTCGGTTAGGAATCATTATATTTAGATATTTAAAAACAACACAATTTTTTTCCAAATCCAGACAATGAAAGTGGGAGTATTTTGGTGGGCTCTCTCTCTCTCTCTCTATATATATATATATATATATCCGCAGACAGATCTCTTTCACTGTATCACAGTTCATCAGTACGGTTAGACTCCGATTGCTTTTAACCCAGGATTGAAACCCGACTGAATTCGCGTCAGTCGGCTATTCTACCTCTGGGCTATGGGCGTTCGGTAGAAGAAGGCAGATTTTTAGCGTGTATATTGTCATTATACGTGCCCAAATAGCCAGAGTGCTCTAATCATTACTGAAGGAGCGATGCGTACATGCCAGAATAGCTACTGTTTTTCAAAGTCTTCCATTCTTCCAGAGTGCTCAATCAGGGTGTGAGAGCGTAAATAGTCATCCGCAGACAGATCTGTTTCGCTGTATTACAGCTCATCAGTACGGTTAGACTCCGATTGCTTTTAACCCAGGATTGAAACCCGACCGAATTGGCGTCAGTCGGCGATTCTACCTCTGGGCTATGGGCGTTCGGTAGAAGAAGGCATACTTTTTAGTGTGTATATTGTCATTATACCCGCCCAATAATAGAGAGAGAGAAAGAGAGAGAAAGAAAGTGAAATTGCGAATGGATTTATGAAGAATGAGTCTGCAGAAAAATAGTGAACTAATGTAATGTTTTAAGCGAATGTTTGTAGTTGGTAGTAATTCTAGCATTACTATCGTATATATACAGTACCGTGCAAAAGTATTAGGACAAGAACTATTTTATCTTTTATGAGGCATCAAAATAATTGCGACAATTTACCAATCGCACCTAGTATATATACAGTACCGTGCAAAAGTATTAGGTGAAGAACTATTTTATCTTTTATGAGGTATCAAAATAAAGTTTAAAATCTCCCCTGTCCTAACACTTTTTCACACTACCGGTCGTGTGCTAAAATATTAGGACAGGGGTGATTTTCCTAAAAACCTCACCGAAATTCAAATACAGCATGAAAAGCCAAGTAAATTACTAATTAATATTGATTATTTAAAACTCAGTGTAAAAGAAATGTATTTAAAAAAGCTATATTTAATTTTTCCCATTTTCTATTAAACAAGTTATTTCAAACCTACTCTATTGAACATCTATGCGGTATTTTGGATAAAAAATTGATAAATCAAATGTTACTTTGCAGGACACACTTTGGAAACAAATCGCCTGGTTCACACTCCGCCCAAGTCTTTTGAACAGCTGAAGAGGCTCATCCCTTGTTCCCTGTTTAGGATGTGGTTTCCGGCTTTCTTGTCTTTTTTTTTTCAATTGGAGTAGATAGACTAAACTATCGCCCGGTTCACACTCCACCCACGTCTATTGAACAGGTTAAGAGGCTCATCCCTTGTTCCCAGTTTAGGATGTAGTTTCCGGCTTTCTCTTTTCCAATCTTTTCACTTTACGTAGCCCCCTGCACATCAGTGGCGTTACCGCCTTGCTCGGGGTGATATGATAAAAAAACTACAAGCTGCTTGGCAAGAGATACCATTAGATACATTGAAGAAGAATAAAGGCTGTGATCAAAGCAAAAGGCTGTTATACTAAATATTAAATTTATTTTATAGCAAGTATTTTTTCTTGTTAAAGCATTTGTTGAGTAATTCAAATAAAATTACTTTGTTTATTTTCTGTCAATATGCCTCATAAATGATAAAATAGTTGTTGTCTTAAGACTTTTGCACATTACTGTATACATCTATATATATATATATATATATATATATATATACGATGGAAAAATTATCGGCACTCTTAACATTAATATATGCTAAAGCGAAACGTGCGTGTGTGTGTGTGTGTGTGTGTGTGTGTGTGTGTGTGTGTGTGTGTGTGTGTGTGCGTGTTTTGGACACGCATTGATTACGTCTTGTGTTATCAAATAAATCACTGGCAAAAAGTACGCTTGACACGTTGGACAGAGATATACAATTTTGCTAATTAAATGAACTAAGGTGGAAAATGACCATTTAATTGGGTGTGACCGCTCAGGACACAGGAGGGCGTATACCGTTATTTATCTTCGATCAATCTCGCCTCAAATATTTCGCTCTGGGACGAGTGTGGAATCAAAGCTGTAATTTATGATTCTGTCGTAGGATAGATTAGTTCAAGCCCGATCAAAATTGAAACAGTTTGCAAATGAGCAGCAACCCCCCCATCAGTCACACAATGAATGAACTCTATGTGCGATTGTAAAATATGAAATCAATACTTTAATTTTTTTTTCTGTCCGTGATTCTTCGGCCACGAGTTCAGTCTTCAGTCACATCTGCACCCTTTTTGTCTCCAGCCATAATAATCGCCAGAGATTTGTCCTAATCAAAGACGTAATGTTATAGTACACTCCTACGAGGAATGAATCCTTCCACTTGCTATATACCTGCGGGACTTTTAACGAGCAGTGAAGAGGAGGTACGAGCAGTAACAAGGCAGTCAAGGACAGCTACTAATCAGGCAGCGTAAAGATACATTCGGACTTATTTATTTCTGCATTACTAACATTTATTAACACTTCATTTTGATATCTTGTTTCGTGTTATACTAATATACTGTTTTGAACCTACCATCTTGTTCCTTGTCTTATTTCCGACAATTGGAGTAGATAGATTTATCTATCGCCCGGTTCACACTCCACCCACGTCTATTGAACAGGTTAAGAGGCTCGTCCCTTGTTCCCTGTTTAGGATGTGGTTTCCGGCTTTCTCTTTTCCAATCTTTTCACTATTACGTAGCCCCCTGCACATCAGTGGCGTTACCGCCTTGCTCGGAGTGATACGATTAAAAAAAAAAAAACAGTACAAATTTGTGGTGAAGATTCGTCACAGACTGCGCAACAAATTAGCGAGGAAGATTCACAACACATAATGTGACAAATTTATATAAATTAAAATCTTTCGTGTGATCCCTAATAGATTGAATTTGCGATCAAATTATTAGAAGCTATGTAAATACAATTTGATTAGACAAACTCTGATATAAGTTTTTATCTAAATTAATATAACAGCAATAACACAAAATATTCTGAATCAGTACTTCTTAAATTTAAACACATCCATTTTCACCTTTAATAAAATCTGGATGTGCTAAAAAGAGCTAGGGGACTACCATCTAAGACAAGCTATGACCAGTTAATACAAGCTATGACCAGTTAAGACAAGCTTACGACTCACAATTACAGGCAACCTCACCTGCCTCCCATAAGCATGGAACAAGTGATTCTCCCTGAGAGTAATGCACTACGCCTCCTCGGACTTACCCTATCCTCAGACCTCAAATGGAACCACTATATTGAATCCATAGCAAAATCTACTGCTAAGAAGATTGGGTCACTATGTCGATCCAGGATGTTTTTTTCACATGAATCCATCCTGCATATATACAAGTCAACCATCGGTCCGTGTATGGAGTACTGCTGCGATTTATGGTCAGGTGCCCCTGCCGTTCTCCTCAGTGTTCTTGACAAGCTCCAAAGGAGAGTCTGTAATGTGATAGGTACTGATCTGGCGACTCGTCTGCAGCCACTTTCCCATCGTCGAAATGTGGCCTCCCTTTGTCTGTTCTATAAATACTTTCATGGCTTCTGCTCGGATGAGCTTAAGTCACTGATGCCTCCTCAACAGGTGTTTACTCGTGCAACCAGACTGGCAACTGGGTCCCACCCATTCACAGTCAGGTTAGCCAAACGCAGACGACAATTCTACTCCTGCAGCTTCCTCTCTCGCACATCCCGCCTGTGGAACTCACTCCCGTATTCTTGCTTTCCTGACGGCTACGACCTCCAGAAATTTAAAAGCAAAGTTAATACTCATCTACTAACCACTGGACTCTAGCTCTCTCCCCTCCCCTGTATAATCTTCACTTTCTCTCCGCCCATGTATCTGTCATTGCACCTGCTTTCTCAGCTTTCTATTGTTCCTTTCTAACTAGTTTGTACTCCTCACTCTTTTCTAATTAATCTTTTTACACTTATGTAGCCCCCTGCACATCAGTGGCGTTTCTGCCTTGCTCGGGGTGAAATGATTAAAAAAAAAAAGTTATCGCATAATCGGGGGCTTGGTAATCTTTGATCAGTGGCCCGAGTGTCCGGGCTGAGGTTCCAACAATAAAAACTGGCCTTGTGTCAAAAATCGCCTCATTGGAGGAGTTTGGGTAAATAAGATCCATTAATAAAATAGACACCCAGCACCAGTTGGTGGGTGTGTAGGATAAGCTAGGGAACGACCAACTTTCACAATATATGGCCAGCTAAGACAAGCTTATTAACCAGTTACCGCATATGCGGGGCTTGGTTAAATTTTGACCAGTGGCTCAGATGTACGCGATGGGGTTCCTCACATTAAAAACCGACCTAGTGTCACCGCTCACCCTAGTCGAAGAGTATGGGTAAATGCAGGTTAAATTATAATTAGCTTAAGACTTAAAAAAATTCTTGTCAGTGACATATGTTAAAACATGGAGAAAAGGAAGGTTTTAAAAACTGCTGAACAGCAGAAAATATCAGAGTTATTGAGAGAGGGAATTTCCACAGAGCTTTACAGATATCATCGAACAATAAAGACGGATGATGAAAATTTAACTAAATTGAGAATTCGAAGCACAAGAATTCCTTATAATGAATGTATACTGAAGCGAGTTATAGCGAAACAAACAATTTGACTAGCGCTGAGATCTTTAAAAAGGCTGGAGTTTGAGAGAATCAAGAAGAACCAACGGTGCATTGTATTTGTCAGTTGGGATCTGTAAAGAAATCTAGGCAAGCTTTTCTCATTAAGACAAATATTTTAAAACCTGAAAATTGGGCCAAGAAATACATGAATTTGCCTAAATACAGTCACTTTCTCACAGGCTCATTGCGGCTTCCCTGTGTCTCTTCTGCAAATACTTTCACGGCTTCTGATCTGATGAACTTAGCTAACTGATGCCCCCTATATTTGAATTTACTTGAGCCACAAGATTATCAACTAGGTCCCAACCTTTTACTGTGAAACAAATAAAATGTAAAAGCAAATTCTACTCCATCAGCTTCTTTTCTCGCATTTCCCGCCTGTGGAATTCCCTTCTATTTACTTGCTTCCCCGACAGCTACAATCTCCAAGAATTTAATTGTTAAATCAATAGTCATCTCCTATCTTACTAACCTGCATCCTCTCTCTCATTCCCCTTTCTCTGTCCAATCCACTGTCACTAGTATTCTCATCCTTCTCTTATCCACTTCCTGACATCCCCTATAACCTGCCACTCATTCTCATAATTTTCCTCCTATGTAACCCGCTGCAAAGCAGTGACAGTAAAATGCCTTGCTTACGGCGATATGATTATAAAAAAAGATAGATAGATAGATAGATAGATAGATAGATAGATAGATAGATAGATAGATAGCTACAATCTCCAAGAATTTAAATGTAAAGTCAATAGTCATCTCCTATCTCACTAACCTGCATCCTTTTTCTCATGCTCCTTTCCCCGTCCACCCCACTCTCATCAATATTCTCATTCTTACCAACTTCCTGTCACTCTCTCTCGTAACATTTTCCCTATGTACCCCCCCTGCGTACTAGTGGAGTAAACCGCCTTGCTTGGGACGATATCACTAAAAAGTAATTAGATAAATTTTCACGGACAAATCAAGAGTGATATGTGATGAAGCTGATGGACGGGCCAAAGGATGGATCTTTCCAATTCAGACGTTTCAGTGGCAACAAGCTGAGGGTAGAGTTATGTTATGGATTGTAATTTTTTTTTTTTTTTTTAATCATTTCACCCCGAGCAAGACGGAAACGCCACTGAAGTGCAGGGGGTTACATAAAGGTAAAAAGATTAATTAGAAAAGAGTGAGGAGTACAAACTAGTTAGAAAGGAACAATACAAAGCTGAGAAAGCAGGTGCGATGACAGATACATAGGTGGAGAGAAAGGGAAGGTTATACAGGGGAGGGGAGAGAGCTAGAGGACAGTGGTTAGTAGATGAGTATTGACTTTGCATTTAAATTTCTGGAGGTCGTAGCCGTCAGGAAAGAAAGAATACGGGAGTGAGTTCCACAGGCGGGAAGTGCGAGAGAGGAAGCTGCAGGAGTAGAATTGTCGTCTGCATTTGGATAACCTGACTGTGAATGGGTGGGACCCAGTTGCCAGTCTGGTTGCACGGGTAAACACCTGTTGAGGAGGCATCAGTGACTTAAGCTCATTCGAGCAGAAGCCATTTGTCGACCATACTATTATTGAACCATTCAAGGTCGATGAAGGGGTGAAACTGAACCGTGCTAACTGTTCCGACTTTAGGAGCAAGATTTTCCTTGCATAGTACAAATCACAGTCTCGCGGTTTTAAAATGAAGTCTGGATTTATGTATGCACAACAATGCTTTTTTTTTCGTGTATCTAAGTTTACCAGTGAATTTTTTTAGTATAAAAGATTTACAAGAGAGAAGATAGTGGAAAGCCACCATCAAGACCTGATCTGCATCTGATAAAAAATCTATAATCAGTTTTTTTGTTGTTGTTGCTGTTTGTTTTTTTTTAATCGTTTCACCCCAAGCAAGGCGGTAATGCGAAAGAGAAAGATGAACCAGTTACAGTGGGTGTCAGAGAAAGGAGCAAGAAAAGAATAGCAATACAGATATGATGACAGTTGCGAAGGTAGAGAGAAAGGAAAAGATATACGGGGTGATGTAGAAAGAACTTGAGCCAAGTAATTAAGAGATTGGTATCGACATTGCATTTAAATTCCTGAAGGTTTTAGCTATCAGGAAAGCAAGAATATGGAAAAGAGTTCCACAGGCGGACAGTACGAGAAAAGAAGCTGATGCAGTAGAATTGTCGTCTGCATTTGGTTGATCTAACAGTGAATGGGTGGGACCCAGTTGCCAGTCTGGTTGCATGAGTAAACTCTTTTTTTTTTGTTACTGTTTTCATCTCTGCGTCTTTGTACTTCTTTTCAAAATCCTTAGCAGAGATTTTGTCAATTCTATGTCAAACGTTATAAATATTATTGTAACCTAAAAAGGTTACTGAATTGAAAATAACCAAAACAGGTTGGAAAATGGAATAGTAATTTTTATAAGATCAACAAAATACTCTATCCTCAGCAGCGTGAACTAGATAACCTTTGCTAATGCTGAACTACTAGACAACAATTTTGGTATTTTGCTGCCTCCCAAGTTGAAACAAAATATGACATAAGGCATTTTTAATGTGGGTAATATGATCCATATAGCTCGGACAAAAATTGAATGTTTACTTTTCCCTAGACGAGACTATACCCTTCGGTGGAACCTCGTCTGTGTTACTTATGAGGGTTGGGATAAATGTTCATAGGTAAGTATATAACAATTATTATTGTTATTGTTGTTTTTATTATTATTATATAATCGTGCTTGTCACCCAACTTTGTTAATTCGCATGACCATTATACTCTGCCGATACTTAATAAATAATGGTCTATTCCGTTTTGATCGCGTGGAAATAAAGACATATCAAAGATGCTACTTGATTTCAGTGGAACAAAAAGAAGAAATAAAGAAATATAGAAATGTTTAACATCTCCTCTTAATACTTCATTAATATTTGACTATTCCGTGAGAAGATAAAATGCATATCAAAGACGTTATATTCTTTAAGAAGTGTATTTTTATTCCACTAAACTGTCATATCTCGGAGAAGGTTTATTATTAATTGCTACATTATTTACAAATGTTCCAGAATTATTTTATATTATTTGCTTATGCTTCTGAGATGACGTAGTATTTACATTATTTACATTGTTCGGGCTGTTACCATGTTTACGACGTTTCTGCTGTTGTATGCTCCGGCCTTCTTCAGGTTCTAGGAAATTTGAACCAAAGCCTACATTTCGATTACTGGGGTATATTAATTTCATTCCATGTGCAATTTAATTTCGGTAGCCTAATAGTTATCTCCCTTTAACTCAACACTCTAAATTAACCGGGTACTTCACTCAAAACTCGTTGAGTCAAAACCCCGGAACTAACCAAGGCTTATATCCACTGGGCCCTGTGCCCTTGAGGAATGAGAATGATATACCCCAGTATAACAAGATAGTTTTAATGAATTGCAAATAGCTGTAATTGGTGGTTCTTAACTATTGTGGTGCACTGGTACTGAACGGTAGGAATTTTGTAATCTGACGGCGTTTTCATTATGAGATGAGATTTTGGTAGACAAGATAACCAGTGATGTCAAACTGACGAAAGTTTTTATCATTCAAAGAACAAACCTTTTTTAAATTGGTAAAGCTCAACAATGCGAGAATCTATAATGAAATAACGTTTGATTTCTCTGATTATTCTACGACATTGTGTCAAGAATGTTTAAATACCGATGTGTTATTCACCCTTCACGTGAAAATTGAAATCGAAAGTCTTTCTGATTGTATGTCTTCCTTTTGATTCAGATGCAAGCTTCATGAATCACAGAAAGGAATCAACATGAAATGCATATAAATATATTTAGTAAATGAATGCAAAGCAATTGATGTTTTCTTTTATATATATTTTTTTTTCTAGTGCAACAATTGGGTTGAATAGAATGTCACCGTTGTTGACATCCAGCGATTGGATGGACTAAATGAAGAGAGAAAACAGAGTAATCGAAAACAAAATGGCGGCCATTTTGAGGGCGAATAGAAACATCTTGTTTACACCTTCTTCACTTATGGATAAAATCAAAATAGAACCGGCATTGTCTTCATTTGCTCGGGAATATATTCAGATAGCGTTCCTCAACGCAGATTAAGAGGTTGACTATTTAACTATTCTGACTGCGTAATAGAGCAGGGGAAAAAACAAACCAAAGAATTTACCGCTTTTTTTTTTGTTTGATTCAACAGACATTTGTATTTCAATTTTGTCGATTGATTCGTATTGTTTCTGAATTAGCCTCTTCATTTGTCTCTCGTTCCCCTTTTTAATTTGTAGCCTTTATTTTTTTTTTCTCTTTTCATTATATATTTCCGATTACGATTCGCCTTCTGGACAAAAGTAGTTACGCTACATATTTACCATATGAATTAAATCAATATATATATTTTGCTATGTTACGGTTCCATTTTCATACTTACATACAAATCTGTATATTCATGCCTCTTATCAATATATGTATGTAAGTCATAGAATTTCTATTAAGTATACAGCCGCAGCTACAGATAAATCCACAGCCACACCACCCTAAGTGTTTTACTGTTTTCTATAGCAAGTAAATTCACACTGGTTGGAGTTGCTAACTCTACGACCAGTCGTCTCTGAATTCTACTGGTTACCAACTAAAGCTTAACAGTTCAGTCTTCCCCGAAATTAATCCCTACGATCTAAAAAAAATTCTTTTCGTAATGTGAGTACATATTGAAACAACAAGAAGACTCACTTGCGCTTTGACTGGGATTGTTTTTAAACCTTCTGGATATCTAGTTAGCATACTTACTAAAAAAAGCTCGGTAGAGGAACAGGATTGTATTTACCTGATGACTCGACCATTTTGAGTTACATTTTATCAGGAACACTGGTAGATAGATCTGCCATAAACTGGTACCATTTGTTAATATTTGATCTCCATATTTAATGGTCATAATAATCATTAACCACTTTCTTATAAGGAAACATTCGTCATTCATTGAACGAGCAGCCTATACTACACGACTGCAATTTATATATTTTTATTTTTGGTTTTTGTGTTTAAAATCGTCATGCCTCATTAATGTACGTACACACGCTTTGGTTGTAACTCACGACTCCAAATAAAACCTTCTCTGAAAACACAGGCTTTTATGCATTCCGGTAACCATCTTATTTGCATATGACGAACGGGATTTCACGTTACTTCGTGAGACCCGCCAGCATATAATCAGGTGCGGCCGCCGTATCGCTTTTCTTGTTAGCATGTAACAAGACCTTACAACCATCCGTCCGTGCATGGAGTACTGCTGCCATTTATGGTCAGGTGCCCCTGCCGTTCTCCTCAGTGTTCTTGACAAGCTCCAAAGGAGAGTCTGTAATGTGATAGGTACTGATCTGGCGACTCGTCTGCAGCCACTTTCCCATCGTCGAAATGTGGCCTCCCTCTGTCTCTTCTATAAATACTTTCATGGCTTCTGCTCGGATGAGCTTAAGTCACTGTTGCCTCCTCAACAGGTGTTTACCCGTTCAACCAGACTGGCAACTGGGTCCCACCCATTCACAGTCAGGTTAGCCAAACGCAGACGACAATTCTACTCCTGCAGCTTCCTCTCTCGCACTTCCCGCCTGTGGAACTCACTCCCGTATTCTTGCTTTCCTGACGGCTACGACCTCCAGAAATTTAAAAGCAAAGTTAATACTCACCTACTAACCACTGGCCTCTAGCTCTCTCCCCTCCCCTGTATAACCTTCCCTTTCTCTCCGCCCATGTACCTGTCATTGCACCTGCTTTCTCAGCTTTCTATTGTTCCTTTCTAACTAGCTTGTACTCCTCACTCTTTTGTAATTAATCTCTTTACATTTATGTAACCCCCTGCACATCAGTGGCGTTTCTGCCTTGCTCGGGGTGAAATGATTAAAAAAAAAAAAATAAAATAATAGGACCTTACATGCTACGTAATAGGACCTTACATGCTACGTAATAGGACCTTACATGCTACGTAATAGGACCTTACATGCTACGTAATAGGACCTTACATGCTACATCAACTCGTACAGATTGAGGTAAGTCCCTTCCGCACACTTATTACTCACCACAATTGGCGACAGGCATTTTATCACATATTTTTTCTCTTCGAATAACTCTTCAGGAAAATAGATTTCTCAGGTGTAGTAGCTTGTATTGCACGTTCTAGTATAGATAAAGGTTTCTTTCCTAACATTTTATTTCAACACGTATGGAATATCAGCACCTTGATAATGTCATTGTTTTCTCTCTGAGTTATATGTGATTCTGCTATTTGGTACAGTTCTTTATAAGTGATTCTATTGTAACATTTCACAAGGTTAAATAGAGTGTTGCTTTCCCCAAAATTAAAGGGCTTCATTCGCGCAAAACTAATTGATTTTAACGGTTAATTTGAATAAAAGAGTTGCATGCAGCAGCGATTTCTCATATTTCTGCATGGGTTCAGGCCATGAATGACATCCATATAAAAGTCCTTCCCTTCTTTGTTTTATAATTGTATCACTCAAGCAAGTCAGGATTGTCACTTGAGAGCAGTGGTTACAGGAGAGGAGAGCAAAAGAAAAAGGAGAACAAGTTAAAAAGGGCGTCGAGGAAGGATAAGAATATATTTACCCTACTCCCCTACTGGGGCGAGATGTGACACAAGGTCTTTTTAATGTGGGTTGCCCGACCAGGTACAAACGGGCCAAGGAATAAAAATTCCGCAGTCCCCTGAAATACCGGTTGAGCTGGCCCCGGTGACGAGCACCTGGTCCAGCCCTCTGGCGCAATAGGGTGGCGCGGCCGTGGGACACTGTTCCCCGGAATCAGGCATCTACTCAGTAATTTTTTTTTGTCAGATGCACCTCTGCCCTTGCGGACAGAGTTACAACTAAGCCGCACTCTGTCTTTGAAGACAATAACGCAACTGAGAGATGATTTTTGGTCCCCAACCGACACAAAATGTGCCAGGTGAGTATCTGAGAACATATACTACACTTGATATTTACCCTACTCTCCCAATGGAGCGAGTTGTGACACAAGGTCAATTTTTAACGTAGGGACCTGAGCGCTTACGCTCAGGCCATTGATCAAAGATTATCCAGGACTCGCTTATGCGTTAACTGGGTACAAAGAGGTCTTAGCTGGTCATGCTTGTGAAAGTTGGTCATTGCTTTTTAAAGCTGATCAAGAGCTAGTCTTAACTTGTCATTGCTTTCTTGCCGGTGATCAGGAAATGAGCATCTGAGAACAGATACTACACTTTGATCCGCCGGACCGTCCAGTATAAGAGAAAGATAAAAATAGTAGATAAAAAAATAACAATTGACGTTGCACTTAAACTCCTGGAGATTTTAGCTATCAGAGAAACAAGTATACGAAAGGGAGTTCCACAGGCAGGAAGTGCGAGAAAACTGATATAGTAAAAGTAGCGATTACTTTTTAATGTTTGACTGTAAAAAGGAAGGACCTAGTTGCAAATCTATTAGCTCAAGAATATTCCTGTAGACGTGGAATCAATGAGATAAGTTCGTCACGACAGAAGCTGTGAAAATATTTGTAGAAAGATAGAGAGAAGACACATCTAGTCGGTGAAGAACATTTCTCGAGTTATGTTTTGGATTTATACCAATTGGTGGTATTGTTGGAAACTATTCCAAGGGCAGCTTATTCAATGTTCATTTGGCGTATCTCGCGTGCGAAATTTGATATAACTGATCCATATACAGAAGTATTTGAAGAAATATGGTATTTACATTTCATATACTGGATGAAAACTGAAGCATGCTTCATTCGAGCATGAGTTGATTAAAATCGAAATTGCGTTGTGTAGATATATGACTGATCATTTCTTCACTAATTGTTGATTCGTCTATCCTCGTCTATCCGCTAAGATTAGAAAAGCCGTCGCAAAATGGGTTGCAAAAGGTAGCGTCTGAGTAGTACGTTTGCTGCACCTGAAAACGGTATTTTCTACTATTGTATGTAAACTTATAAATTTATAAATTGAACTTTGTCTGTATGTGTGTGTCTGTGTGTGTACCTGTGTGTGTGTGTCCGTTACCTATAGACTCCGAAAAGGCTGAACCGATTTTCTTGAAAATTTACACAGTTGTACTATAAGCGTCAGCGAGTGTTCTTAGCTAGGTATTGTGTCGAGGTACCCCCGATCAATATCGAAAATCGATAATCGAAAAATCGGGTTATAGAAAGAAGTGGTCCGATTTTAATCAAATTTGATACACTAATAGAAAAAGACGTAAGAAACGATATTCAGAAGTTTCAAGGTTGCAGTTCGTACAACAGTGCAGAAAATCGATAATATATATATATATATATATATATATATATATATAAGGCAAGATGTTTAGGTGTCTGTGTCTGTTTATCTGCCTGTATGTCTGTATTTTTTTTCAGCCCTTTTATTTTAGTTTTTGCTTCGGGTTTGGCTCTGAATAGGTATAATTGTAGATTTTAGTCTCAGCCATCATACCATTTACTCAGAAGACTTATTTAGCCTTCAAAATTCAGTTTACGACGAAAAAATCTTTTCTTTCAGTCTACGGTTTCGCTTTAACTGGAAACAACTATTGCTCTTTTGTCTTTTGTGCCAACGTCCAAAAAGTCTGAGCTCCAGGACCATGGATTAGTTTTAAAGCTTTCATGACACCCGAGCAACGACAGGCTATACTGCTAGTCATTAATACGTCTCTAATGTGACTACATCCGTTCTACACTCACCCTTTTGTTCCGGTGTTTTATTATTTACCAGAAATGGTGGATTGTCTATTACTGCATTATTAACCCATGTCTCTCATGCGCTTAAATTTATTTTTAACTCAACCTTTTTTTTTCATTGTTTCTTGACATTACTATTTACCAGAACTACGGTATCTTCTGATATTGTATTATTAACCAATGTCACTCATCTCATTAAATTTGTTTTTCATTCAGCCTTTTGTTCAAATGTTTTCTGACAGTTTTATTAATCAGAATTAGGTTATTCTTTATTACTGTTTTATTAACCTCCCATTAGCATGGACCAGGCTTGCCTCCCAGAGAGTAAAACACTACGCCTCTTTGGTCTCACACTTTCAGCGGACCTCAAATGGAATGACTATATCGAATCCATTGCTAAATCCGCTGCTATGAAAGTCGGTTCTCTGTGTAGGGCCCGGAAGTTTTTTTCCGTCTAAATCTATCCTGCACATTTACAAATCTACCATCCGCCCGTGCATTGAATACTGCTGCCATATCTGGTCGGGTGCCCCTGCTGTTCTCCTGGGCTTCTCGATAAGGTTCAGAGGAGGGTCTGTAATGTGATAGATACCGACTTGGCTGACCGCCTGCAGTCTCTCTCCCACCGGCGCGACGTGACTTCCCTGTGTCTCTTCTATAAATACTTTCACGGCTTCTGCTCCGATGAACTTAGATCACTGGTGCCCCCTAAATACGAATTTGCACGAGATAATAGATTAGCAACTTTTACAGTGAAACCGATAAAATGCTGCCGTAACTTCTACTCCAACAGTTTCTTTCCTCGCACTTCCTGGCTGTGGAATTCTCTTCCAAACGATTGCTTCCCCGACGGCTACAATCTCCAGGAGTTTAAATGTAAGGTCAATAGACACCTCCTAACACACTAACCCGCTCCCATTCTATCAAGCACTCTTTCCATCTGCCTAACCCTCATCCTCGCTATCCTTACTCATCTGTCACCTTCCTCCTGACATTCCCTATGTCTAACCACTCCTTCTCTTTACCTTCCCCTATGTAGCCCCATGCGCAATAGTGGCAGTGGAATGCCTTGCTTGGGTGAGATGATTAAAAAAAAATTAAGCCATGCGATTAAATATGGTTTTTATTAAACCTTTTGTTTCAGTGTTTTTTTTTTTCATTAATATTAACCAGAAATACGGTATTCTATAATACTGTTTTATTAATCCTTGTCACTCACGTGATTTAAATCTGTTTTTCCCTCAATCTTTTGTCCGGTGTTTTCTTATAGTATTATTAACCATAACTACGCTCTTCTCTATTACTGTTTTATTAACCCATAATTCTAATGAGATTTAATCTTTTGTTTTACTCAAGCTTTTGTTATAACGTTTCTTTACAGTTTTCTTAAATAGAACGACGGTGTTCTCTAATACTCTATCATTAACCTGACCGAGCAAAATGGATGGACCGGATGTTTGCTCTATACCGACCAAAAAGCAAATGAACAAAACTCGTCGTTGCGCATCCGAAAAATAAAAAAAAATTCAGATATCAAATTTCCATTTCGCGAGCCTACCGAATTTTATTTACCAGCCAGTGCGAAGCCCAGAATCAAATACAAGTGTGAAATCCCAAAAACGAGCTGCTTTTGATCCAAAAAGCAGATATAAAAAGCCGAGACAAAAATCACCCCGACAGACAGACCAGGCAGAGACCAAGGAGAAGAATTTAATTAATATCCCCTTGACTTAAGTCGAGCGGCTACTACATTCGCCTCCCTTCACCTCTCCTCGCTTCTCCACTGTCTCAAAAGTACTTACTGACCTCAGGAGCGACTACATCAAAGACATTCCTCACATACCTCCGCCCCCACATTCGTAAGCCTTTAATCTCTTTCAGCTCATTATTTGCCATGAACATTCTAACCTCCGTTTAACCTATATCCAAGTATTATTTTAATTGTAAAAACATGAATTGATATGTGTATATATAAATATGTTATTTTCAACTCAATTTGATTTTCTTGATTTTATAGTCATTTTATGATTTATAGTTGGCTATCTACCACAAGGCCAAATTTCGTTAACCTGCAACGATATACAACTACCATTCACTAGAACGGAATCCTACTATAACTAGAAAAAGAATAGATAAGCAACCCACTACAACCCACGTCTCTCATGTGATTAAATATGTTTTGCACTCAGCCTTTTGTTTCACTGTTTTATTACCGTATTATTAACCAGAACTACGATAGTTATACGAACTTTATAACAACCCGGGAATTTATTTTAAGGACAACAGCAGACTTTTGGACTCGTGGGAGTGTACGAACCTAACTCATTTTACTAACACAGTCCAGAAGCATTTCCTTACACATTCATAGATGTATGCCTGTATCTGTTTTATATATGATTAAACTAGTTTTATATAAATATAGATGTTGTAAATGACAATTTTCTTTTAACCTTTGTAGACTATTGACGCCATTAATGCTAGAGGAAATAATTTTTTGCTTTTAGCGATTCAGAAAATTTCAATTCTGTGTATTTTTTTTCTTTGGGGGTTTAAATGAATTATCTGATTTTGTCAAGTCGTCAATTCATTCCTTTTTCAACACGAACTTGACCTTTCGTATACAAATGTTTTTTCGGTTCATAAAAAAATAGGTTGTCCTGGGTAAGACGATAAACCACATCAGGCAGCAAAGAGGTTTAGAGGTTTCCAGTAGCATTAAACTGCATCTTAATAGCTGTTGTTCGCAGGTGTATTCTGATCCGTGGTGTTAACAGCTGTTAGGTTCCCAGCTATGGGCAAACAGCAAATTTCAAGCATAAATCCAAAGTACATTTTAATAATGAAATGACCAAAAATACATAACTGATCCAGTAGGTATATATCTAAAAAACATACATTTACCCGGAAAGTATAAAGTTACATACAAAATATTCTAAACTCAAAAGCATAAAATTGCATACAAAATATTTAGATTTTGTCATTAAATAACCCACGTAGGTTTTGATATGCCACTAAAAAATCAACCAACCAAACAACCAACATGAAAGAACTTTTAAAGATAGTAGTCCATATAATTCCCAACAATTTCATAAAAATATCAAACTGTGTTCCAAAATATAACATTAACAAAACTAAAACATAGATCACGCTTATGGGTCTTTTCATCGGATCTCTTCAACTTGTACAGCGAGAATATTTTGAGGACCCTAGAAGTTATGCCTGAATTAGTCATCGGCTGTCACAATTTAAACAACCTAAGGTATGCAGATGATACAGTGCTGATAACAGACACAGAAAAGAAACTACAAAACCTCTAACAGAAGGTAGCTGAAGAGAGTGACAAGAAAGGACTATAGATAAACGAATGCATGGTCATCGGTAAAAAGGGCAGCCCAATATGCTAAATGCAAGTTGGGGAAACTAAAATCAAGCAGGTACAAAAATTTAAATACCAGGGAAGTGTTCTAACAGAAGACGGAAAGTGCGACACAGAGATTCGAAGGTGAATTTGCATGGCGAAGGAAGCATTTCAAAAGTTGAGAAAGTAATATGAAATATTATATAATATTTCGCTCGAAACAAAGAAGAGAGTACTGGATTGCTATGTGTTGTCAGTTCTTCAATATGGCAGTGAATGCTGGACAATATCATCAAAGATGAAGGAAAAACTTGAAGCAACTGAAATGTGGTTATACAGAAGGAAGCTGCGAATCTCATGGATCGAGCATGTGAGCAATGATGAGGTCTTGGAAATGATGAAAACAAAAAGGAAATTAATACTGAGCATCAGGAAGAGACAGCTGAAGTTCTTGGGAAAAAAGAGGGCTTGGAGAATCTGATACTAACAGGCTAGATAGAGGGAAAAAGAGACAGGGGAAAGCAGCGTATAACATATTTGAAGGGCCTAATCAGGTGGGTGATGAAAGAGGGTTACCTGGTGTAACAGGAGAAGGCATGCTAAAAGCCACCAGATATCGAGAGACGTGAAAAGCCATGATCGCCTACGTCCTGAATGGACATGGTACGTAGAAGAAGAAGAAAAATCACAAAAATATGTAAATGCAAAAAACAATGAGCATCATCTGTCATTTATTAAATTTTGACAGAAGAATAACATATATCATATTTTTATTACTTCAAATCTCTCAAGAAAATTATATTTTGTCATTAACTGATCATTTTGAGTTGATACGTCGTTAAACAGACAAATCAAAACGCAGGTTATTGCATAGCTCTTTATCCAAAATCGCCGAGTCAATTTACTTTTGTGATTAAAACCTTAACACACTGTACAATATGTGAAATTATCCAGGGAGATTTAATTCTTCCCAATGTATTAAAAACGTTAGTGTCGTTTTGTGTATTTCTCAGTTTTACTTCTTTGTTAATGTTATTTACGATTTCATTTCATTTTCTTCTTTTAAGAATTCTTTTCTCATTTATAGACAAAATATGACACAAAAAAGGACGGCAGATGATTCAAAACATATACCAATGAGACGTGATAATTAGGTAGTATGGAACTCATGTAATTAATTACCAGAGGTGTAAATAGCACTTAATATCTAGACTTTTTCTAAGAGAAATTGATATTTGAACCACCATATATACTCAGTTCATCCTATGAGATAATCTTTACAGTCTGTCTCATCTTCTTCTTCTATGTGCCTTGTCCTTTCAGGATGTAAGAGATCATGGCTTTCCACGTCTCCCTATCCCCAGTGGCTCTTAGTTTTCTACTATTACACCACACAACCCCCGTTCTGTCACCCAGCTTATCAGGCTCTTCAAATATGTTATCCGCTGATTTCCAATGTCTCTTTTTCCCTTGATGTGGCCTGTTAGTATCAAGTTCTCCAAGCCCTTTTTCCTGGAACTTTAGCTGTCTTTTTCTGATGCTCAGTATTGCTCGATCCGTGATATCCGCAGCATCCTTCTGTAAAACCACATTTCAGCTGCTTTAATTTTTTCCTTCATCTGTGATGATATTGTCCAGCATTGACTGTCATATTGAAGAACTGACATCACATAGCAATCCAGTACTTTTTTCTTTGTTGCCAGCGAAATGTTCCTGTCTCTTTATACGTTACTCAGCTTTTCGAGTACATTCTTTGCTGTGTCGCTCTTTCCGTCTTCTGTTAGAACACTTCCCAGATATTTAAACTACTGTACCTGTCTGATTTTAGCATCCTACGCATGTATTTGGCATTTTGGGCTGCTCTTTTTTTCTGATGAACATGCGTTCGGTCTTCTTGCAGTTTATTATTACCAAAACCATTTCGGACCTAAAATTGAGTACTGTTGTCATTTTTAGACGGAAAAAGTGCTGTTCTCACTATCGGTCTCTATAGGCTGCAAAAAACGTCTCAGACTCTTTATAGATGATGAAATATTTTTCACTCTTCAAATTCTCTCCCGAAGCCAGGAGGTGGCAAGATCGTCAGTGCGCAATTACTACATCCATTGAAAGTGTACAGACGAACTGCATTCCTTGGTCCAGACAGTTAGAACTTTCAAAGGAAGAACCCTCTCTGCCACCCACATTCTGTCAAACCAGCCACATTTCCTCTGTATTTTTTTGTGAGAAATAATTCCACTCGAACAACTTATTCTTGCGAATCACTGCTGTGTGGAACCGACTCCCAAGGGGATATTTTCCCTATCACTACAATCATAACCTATTCTATGCTAGTGTCAACCGTTATCTATCCTTCTATCCAGCATAAACTCCCATTTACTGTTACCCTATACCTCATGTGGTTCTTGTAAAGGGTAAACATCCCTGTAAATTTAAAGAAAAACAAAAATGCTAAAAAAACTAACTTAGAAGGTTTCTTCATACCCACTCATTGCAGAATGACGTCTAAAATATGTCAGTGACAGAACTGTCATACAAACATGAAGTAAAATAAGTTTAAATTAAGATAAATCTAGAAAGGTGTCATGTTGGCATCACCCATTACAACGAACTAAACTCTTTTCACAACTACATATACTTCCCCTCACAAGAGCAGATGAAGAGGGAGAGTGAGAGATCCGCAGGAGATCAGCATAAGCAGATCAGCGTAGAGCGATAAGCAGAGATAGCCAAGACTGCTACCGTACGACTATTGCGAGTCCCAGTTATAGTATTACTTCTTAATCCGTATTTATTAGTTCCAAGTATTTTGCTGTGTTTAATATATATATATATATATATATATATATATATATATATATATCCTATTTCGTTGTTTGTAGTATTTTTTGTTGGACTCTTAACCGGGTCCACGACACGTAGCGACGAAGAATCAAACAAGTTCACGCGTAGAGGAAAAAAAAAAGAAAAATATTTTTTTCACGCCAGTCGCCCACGACGAGTGGCGAACAAATACACGCAGGGAGATAAAAAGAAAGAAGATACAGCGTCCCACAAAAAAGGGGGGGGTCACGTGAGACTCAAAAACTCCACGCGAAGTTACGAAAAAAAAAAAAAACATCGTCCCACGACAAGTGACGACGAAATATTCAAAGTATTACGCAGAGATAAAGGAATTTGTTCTACAACAGTTGCAAAGTCAAAAAGCGACGAAAAACTCAAAGAATTCACGTTTTTGAACTGCAGTCGTCATACGAAGTGGTGACAAGGTTAAAGAAAGTATCTCCCTGCAAAACTACGCAAAGAAAAATAAGTTTTTCCCCTCCTCACAGAAATACGTGAAAGAAATGGATTTCCAAGCAGTAATTGTAGAACTATTAAAAAATCAATTCGAATTCCAACAAAGATTGGAAGAGAAAGAAATAAAAATGCAGCAAAAAATAAAACCAGACACATGGAATTGCAGGAATTAATACTAAAAGTGATAAACAACAAAGAACAGAACAGCGTAAAAGAGTTTACATTTTCTCATAACGCAATATGGAATTCAATTAAAGATTTCAAATACTCTCCTGAAGAAGATAAAACCTTCGTGGACTACTTTAGGAGATACGAGGACTTAGAAAATTGACCGTGAGAAAGGTCAGACACAAAGAAATTTAGGTTGTTATTAAGAAAACTGGGAACGTCCGAACATAAAAAGTTCGCGGACTACATATTGCCCAAAAAGACTAACGAATTATCTTTTGAGGAAGCAGTGAAATGCTTAACAGAAGTGTTCAACTCGAAGATATCACTTTTCCATAAAAGGTGGGAGAGCTTCCACCTGATTAAAAAAGAAGACGAAGGCTACACCACATTCGCAACAATTGTAAATAAATACTGAGACGATCTTAAACAATGAGAGCTCTCGTCAGACAATTTCAAGTGTTTAATTTTTGTACAGGCACTAGTCTCAGCAAAAGACTCCGAAATGAGGGAAAGAATTCTGACAAAACTGCAAAACGAGCCAGAACTAACGTTGCAGAAACTAGCAGAGGATTGTCAAAAAAGACTCAAGGGACATAGAAGAATCGGACATCGCACATATACGAAAAGTAACAGTAAACCATATTTGCAACCCTCCCCAAAAAATCAGAATATAGAAAGGGAACATACGGAAGCAGAGAAATTAAGAGAAAAACTAAAATAAAAGTTCTCCAAAGTATTTTCACCAAGATTGGGTAGATGTAAAAAGGTAGCAGCAAAACTGGAATTGAAAAATAAGGCACTACCAATATTTCAAAAGAAAAGAAATGTTCCCTTTGCAACAATAGGAATTATTTATAAGGAACTGGATAGGCTTGAAGAAACAGGGATACTAACGACAATAGGATCGACCGTGTATGTTAAGAGAAAATCAGTCGAAATTTCAGTCGAATCCGTGTTTTCACGGATTTCGGTCTCAGAATGCAAAATGGAACTCAAGTGAAGATTTCAAATGCTCTCCTGACGAGGAGAATAATTAGTCTGACGTTAATGCTTTAATAATTTCTTTAAACGCTTCTTGAAATTATGTTGTCCAACTGCATTTTTGGAGTAATTTGCACGCAATTTATTCATATTTGCAATAAATTCCTGGTAATAATTTACCAATCCTAGAAAACTTTTAAGTTTCCGCAATATTTTCCGGTGCCGATTTATCCTTTATTGCTGCTGCTCTTGCAGAATCCGGCCTTTTTCCATTCTTTTTTATTATATGCACCAGAAGAAGGCCGGAGTGTACAACGGCCGAAACGTCGTACAAATGGCAACAAAGATGAGGACTTATACAAATAATGTAAATACTGTAAATACTACCTCATCTCAGAAATATAGACATGTTCTACTACAGTTTTCCCAAATTCTTTCTCTACCAAATTTTACTGACAAGACTTGCACCAACCTGAGGTTTTATTTCCAGGCAGTTTCAGAATGTAAGAAATTCTGGAATCGCATCTACATGCCATAATATCAAGAATTCACTATCCAGTCAAATCGACCATCATGGTAGGAAAGCAATGACAATACGTGCTAGATATATCCATACGATCTATCCTTTTTTAACTCAGAATTTTACCTTGTGAAACTATATTCCGAATTATTGATTTACTACCAAATATGATGTTTAAGAAAGTTTCCAACATAACATTTATCAAATAAAATTGATTTAAAGAAGATTACACAGTGCCAAATCTTTTGGTTTTAAGTGCTAAATAAGGTTGAAATATGGTAGGGTTTAGTTTTCATAGCAAAAATAGTGATGCTTATGAAACCTGTCTGTATAATTTATGTGCGAGAGTGAATATCCTTCCTGCATGATACCACTACTATCAGAGAAAAATATTGTATGACTAGGTGTACCTGGTATTCAACATCGTTTTGGTTGGTCTCATTTACTTCCACTTGAATATAATATCCTGATGTTTCACAGAATAATCAGTTTTCTGTTCTATCAGTGAAAAAATAAACTTTCCATTGCCTTGTTTTAGTTCCTTCATTTTGATATTTTAAATATCGCTTCCAAATCGTAGAGTTTTATCTGGCTCGATGGTCTTTGCATTCATAGAAGCTTTGGCGTTCAAGAAAATGTCGTCTAGAAGCATTAGTTAGTAAGTAGTTTCTGAAATAGAAAACTTTGATGGATTCTTTACTTCATTATCTTTAGAGTGAACCTGTAGCCATTCGTTCGACTCATACTTGCATGTAACACACCGCTCAGTCAGTTAAGTGCCATACGTAATACACGCTTTGTGCGAACATGTCTCGAAAGAGAGATGACTGACTTGGCAGAAGATTATCCCGTAGTAGGTTGACATTAATTTCTGGATCATACTGGTTGATAGCCAATGCTATAGAACCCAATCTGTTCTATTATTTAACCCATACCTAGACGGATTAATAACTTTCCCAAGGGTATTTGTGCGTAAATGAATGCAAGGAATTTAACTAGAATTCGAGCTCGAACGCACTGTTTACCTTTCTGAAAAAGATTTAACAGCCGGATGTAAATTTTCGCTTCGATGACAAGTTCCTATTTATATTCACACCACAAGTCGTAGCATGTCTGCATTGTCCAGACCACATCTTCTAACAATAAAATATGGATATTCGTCAAAATGACTGGATGTTATCATATCCGTAATTGCGGCATTCACCAAATCAAATCTATATTGTCAGTATCGTCTTATATATTTATACCGGAAACGATGAGTAAACGTTCGCCATTTTGTATTTTTCAATTTTCACATGCTCGTTCGTTTTTATTGTTTCTGTCGACTGCACATTATAATAGGGTTAGTTGATAAAATACGATATCAGTGTTATTTTCTTTAGGGCGTCATTTAGATGAGAATTTATTCATTTATCGGGGACGATGCGTAAACGTTAGTCATTTTATATTTTTAAATTTCCACATGCGCGATTATATTTTATTCTGCTGTATATTATAATAGAGCCAGTTGATAAAATGCGATATCAGTGTAATTTTCTTTAGGGCGTCATTTAGATGACAATTTATTCATCGCTGTATATGTCTGATTATAAAATGCGCTGTGTTTTTGATAGGGGCTGTCATTATTTAATGCTTAAATTATGTTAATAATAAGTGAAGAATAAGAGAAAAACATATTGTCTTCTTTCAGGCACATAGGTTTTGTTATTGTTTTATACTAATTTTAAAACAAAACAAATCTCGAGAACCACTTCATATAAAGTTTAGCTGTTAAAATGAATAAAGAGTTTGATATGAATAAAGCGGAGGTAACTAGAAGCGAATATTATTAGAATAATTAGGTTTGATAACGACTGACCTTTGGACTGATAAGATTAGCATAATATCAGGTCGGTGCAAAAGTTTTTGCCGATTTAAGACTTCATCTTGAAAATGAAAAACTGTGTTTTTGAAAATCTTTGTTTCTAACAGTAACAACCTTTGCTCTCTATAACTTGATTCCATTTGTAAACGAGCTTATAAATGCCTCGCTTGTAAAATTCTTGATGTGAAATATGAATCTAACTCATGTTCAATCTCCTCTCGTGATGTTAACCTAAGGCCATTTAAATGGTTTTGTAATCCTCGAAATAAATGATAATCCGAGGAAGCTAGGTCAGGAGAATAAGCAGGATGGGGCAAGATGGCATTTCTCATCACCTGTGACAAGCCTATCCAAAAATAGTGCCTGAAGATGTCGTGAAAGCAAAGATTCGCAACAAGAAACACGTTGCAGGTTCTGCGGAGAACATGGGTGAGATTATTGCAGAAAAATATGAATGATGCTTTAATAATCTGAAAGCAAAAGTTATAAATTAATCATGGTGATATGTTTAAATAATAACAATATGCATAAAATAAATTACAATGATTTAAAATGCCTCTTTTACAAACCGGCAACAACCTTCGCACCGACCTGATACATTTTCTCCCACAGTAGTTCATTTACTTGCAGATAACTGTTGTGTATCCATCGTACTACACGAGGGTGGGGCTTGGGCTCTTCCAGTTGAAGAAGCAGAAAGGATTCACGTGTTAGAAAACAAATATTTTAGAAATCCTCACTGAAGAGAGCACAAAACCAATACCTATACCTATACTTTTGCACCGACCTAATATTATAACCATTAAAATTAGCGAAAAACTTAGCAGAGAATTTTACAAAGGTTGGAAAAGAACTACTTTTGAATTTGAAAAATATTGGTTCCGTACTTGAGTTATTGAAGTTTCTGGGGTTAACATAATAATTTCAGACGAGCTGCAAGTGATAAGGAAGAAATGCAATGGAGTTCAACTGATCATTTACTTTATGGGAAAAAAGAAAAAAATATTTATATTATATTTCAGAGGCCTTAAACTAATATTATTTTAAATTGCATAATGGCTTCGGTCAAGCAAAATATTTCAAATCAGGTCGCTGTAAAAGTTTTTGCCGATTTAAAATTACATCTTGAAAATGAAAAACTGTATTTTTGAAAATTTTTATTCATAAAAATAACGACTTTTGCTCTCTATAACTTGATTCCATCTGCTGAACTTGATCTTTTTGGGATGGAGTTCTGCTCTCGGTTTCTGAAATGGTCTTTCTACTCGATTTATTCACGATTGCCGACGTTTAATGTTATGGTAGAGAATCCACTTCTTCATCAAGTGTTACAAGTCTACCCAAAAATGGTGTCTGAAATTGTTGGGAAAGCAAAGATTCGCAACAAGAAACACGTTGCATTTGCACTGGAACCTCCGTGAATCTCATAAAGTAGAGCATGCCTAATGTGTTCTTTCGATGAAAAGAACATGAGTGAGAACATTGCGGAAAAATATAAATGATGCTTTAATAATCTGAAAGCAAAAGTAATATACTAATCATGGTGATGTGTTTAAGTAATAACAATATGCATAAAATAAATTACGATGATTTAAAATGCCCCTTTTACAAACCGGCAAAAAATATTCAGGCAGGAGTCACTGTCTTGAAGAAGTAGTTATTTTTTCTATTTAGAAATGTTTTCATGCTAAATCCATTGATGTTAAACATATTGCCTGAAGAAAAAAATTAGAACTCGATAATACTTCAAAGCATGCATTTGAATTTGACATGGATAATTTTAGTTTCGAAAATCTATTCTGTAGATTCTGTTATAGAGAAATTAATTTTAGAATTTGAAAAATACATCATTTAGATTCCGTTAGGACACATCATCAATGATGTTACCCCGGTTCATTGACAATTTCGGTCCTTTACTAACATCATATCTTCTCCCGTCTAGTAATGATAAGGTATATATATATATATATATATATATATATATATATATATATATATATATATATGATTTTCCGTGATAATAATGTGAAAAATGAATGGTTAAAATAGATATTGGATGTGTAGCTAAAGGAACGAATAAAAAAAAGCTGTTTAAATATACTGAAATAAATACATAAATTAACACGATGTGGAAGATACCATTACATAGGGATCAGAAGACGAAGGGATACGCCTATTAACGAAATCGAATATAGTATCGCAAACGTTGATCGTCTGAGCTAAAAAGTGTTAAAATAGATATTGGAAGGGAAGATATGTGAATAAGTAGAAAAAAAAGTTAATTACATAAACAGTCTTGCACATTTCCTTAAGGAAATTAAAAATGAAAGATGTTTTTTCGGTTTGATAATGATAGAAAGTATGAGCAATAACTTTGAATGGAGCTACCATTTATCAAGATGAGATGTCTGTCTTCATCATTTTAATTTGGAAGGATTCGCGTGAAGATGGTTATATAAGTGGAATGATACTCGTAAAAAATAAATATCAGAAAAGTAATTACTAAACTCACTGTGATTTGCTTAGCCTTTTAAGAAGTGTTTTCAAAGAAATTGTTTGATATTTAGTCATTTGATTCTATTTTAGAAAAAATGAAACATCTGAATGAGCCCGACTGCTGTTAGGGCGCTCTCCACCTTTGAAGTATAATGAACTGTTTCAGGCACTATAAATGGTGGTAATGTCGGCAGTTCGGCAGATTACAAAGTTTACGAGTCAGTCGTGTATTTCCGGTTGTAAACCGGAAGTGATAATTGCACTCTACGATGTACAGATACGTACACATTAATACCTTGTTTTCCTCTATTATACTAACCACTTTTGTAAATACCATTTCTTCCTTAATACATTTTATTATTATTATATTTCTGTTGTTCGTTGTTATTACCTGCACAACTCAACAACTGCTTAGTACCTTATTGTTGTAACCATCACGCCCGATTGATAATAAAATGGCCAGTTAAGAAATTGATCGTCTTCCCATGCTTATACTCGAATAGGAAGACGATCCCAGCGTTCGGTAGTGTTCGGAAGCCGCCTGAAATTGTAAATCATATCAGGTAAACGAAACCTACCGTTATTTGGTTTTGCTACAACAAAGTCACCTGATCTTATTTGGTTGGCAATCTATCTAGAATTATTGCCTCGATAAAAATATCTCTGAACTGGCTGGCCAGTTTCAGGGATGCATCTGCCTAAAATATATCACAACGACAGAACATTTAAAAAAAAAGAAACGTCACGTGTTTTCGCAATCTGCACAAGGATAATCTCTGGTACTGTTGTGCGTTATTTTTGGCCACTCATTGTGCCAAAGAGATTCGGCAAAGTACGCCACAAAGACCTCTTAAAGGTGCTCAGCAACAGTGAAATATTTTGGAAGAACATTAAAATAATCAATAATCTACACTGACAGCAAACCGCCTGCATAGAGTCAGGAAATGTGTTGAGAAGATATACAAAAATAGAAAAAGGTGCATATAAAGGATGTGTATTCTCCCTGGGTTGATTCAATCTATAGAGTTCGACAATTCTGAGGGAACAATAAATAGTGACTTGATTTATTATTGGTGGCATCAATCATAAAAAATTAAGATATGCAGATGACACAATGCTTATAGCAGACGCAGAGAGAAATTACAAAACCTACAGAAAATGGAAAGCGAAATAAAAAAGACTAAACCTAAAGTACAAGAAGACAAAATGCAGAGTCATTAGCAAAAAGTCAGTCAGTTCAGTGCCATTCGTGATACACGCTTGGGCGATCATGTCTCGAAAGAGATATGACTGACTGAGTAGAAGATTATTTTGCAGTAGGTTGCCATTGCATTCTGCTGTAGACTGGTTGCCAGTCAAGGCTATAGAACCCAATCTGTCCTGTTATTTAACCCATAACTGGAAAGAATAGACGGATTAATACTTTCTATTTCTTTCCAGTTATGGGTCAAGGAGCCCAAAATCCAAATTAAAGATCGGAGATACGAAAATCAAACAGGCAGAGAAATCTAACTACCCGAGAAGTGTTCTAACAGAGGAAATAAAGTGTCACACTAATATTATAAGGGGTAAAGCGATAGCCAAAGGTGTATTCCAGAAGCTAAGCAGAGTATAGAGAGACAGGAAAATTTCGTTGAAAACAAAGAAAAAATGTAATGAACTGTTATGTGATATCTGTTCTCCTCTCTGACAACAAATGATAGACAATCTCTCTTAAAGATTAGGAGGTGACTGGAAGCAAAAGAAATATGGTTCTACAGAAGGATGCTGAGGATAGCATGGGTCGAACATGTGAGCAACGACAATGTTTTGGAAGGAACATAAACAAAAAATAATCGTATGCATAATATCGGAAAGAGAGAGTTGAAGTTTCTGGAACACGTCATAAGAAAAAAGGGCTTGGAGAAGCTGAGTCACGTAGAACATAGAGGAAAAGAGGAAGTGGGAGAAACAGTACAAGACATACTTGATAATCATGAGCAAGACAGGAAGATGTGGAGAGCCATTATTGCTTAGGTTTTGGAATGACACGTTTCATAAAGAAGAGAAAACTATTTACCTATCTATTATGCATATGTTTATATATATATATATATATATATATATATATATATATATGGGTGTGCGTCGAAAATAAATTTTGTAGGCCTCAGAAAAGAGCAAACATAAAAAAATGTAATGCATAAAGATACTTGCAATATGCTTTGTTAGTCAAAATAGTTGTTTTATATGCCAAGTCTGAAAAAATGATTCGGTCCTGGGTATGACGATAAACTGAATCCGGCAGCAAGGCTTCTGATTGGGAGGTTGTGAGGGGCAAGAAACCACCTGGTAATTGCTGTTGTTCTCAGGTCTACCCTGACCCGGTGTGGTAGCACATGTTAGGGTCTCAGCTATGGGCAAATATTTAACCCCTACAAACTGGGGCCAAAACACTACGAAAGTATAAAAATAGTATTTTATCGAAAAATATACATTTTTGAAGGAAAACTACCAACAATACATTTTTAAAGGAAAAAATTATTACCATAATACATTTTTGAAGGAAAAAATATTGCCATAATACCTTTTTGAAGAAAAACTAAAGAATCAGCAATACATTTTTGAACGCAAAATAAGAAAACATCTGCAGTTTTCTAAAACCAAAAAAAACTAAGAAAGTTTTCATCAAAATCTGACTCAACCTTCTCACTGTAAATGAACATTAAGAAAATACCTTAAAACCCTACCTTTTTGGCATTAAATAACCCAAAGTGGTTGATAAGCCGTTAAACAAAACTAAAAAAAATGATTAAATATCTAATATTTGACCAATTCTTTCTTGAGCAACGACC
Organism: Ascarosepion bandense; assembly: GCA_037127315.1. NCBI lineage: Eukaryota > Metazoa > Mollusca > Cephalopoda > Sepiida > Sepiidae > Ascarosepion > Ascarosepion bandense. The sequence goes on from JBBBDQ010000325.1 coordinate 2,392,353, forward strand.
ATCAAAGTGCAAATACGCTCTCCACGTGAGAACTTCTATGTTTGCAATGGTCTATGTTTCTGCAAATATGTAAAGTTAACCGTGTATTCTACGCCCACGAATTTATGTCAACTCGTTAGCATCTTTTCCAGCAATAAATCCGTGTCCTGGAATCTAGAAACGGATTAAGTCAAGGTAGATCAAAGTTGATTATTGTGAATATAAATCAATAATTCACAGTGAGTATCAATCACAGTTTCAAAGGACAACACCCACTGCGCTGTCCTTTAATACAATCAAGATTTTCCGTGACTGCTGCATTAAGAATTTAACCATGAACAAGTCGAAGAAGATCCATTGATTAAATCAAGAGGACACTGAGAGAAAATGGTGCCAGTAACAAGTGCAGCCTAATGGACAAAATAAAATATCGGCTTTTACTTGCATCAATTGTCAGTCAGTTATGTGCCATACGTGATATACGCTTTGGGCGATCATGTCTTCAAAGGTACATGACTGACTGGGCAAAAGATTATCCTGCAGTATGTTGCCATTACTTTTCTGGTTGCCAGCTAAGGCTATAGAACCGAATTTGTCCTGCTATTTAACTCATACCTGGAGGGAGACGATACATATGAGTCCTTTCTCAAATGTATTTGCGTGTAAGTGAGTGCAACAGATATAACTGGAATTTAACATCTTACTTAACCGAACTCCCTACAGCTTACAAATCTTATGCAGAATTATTATCATCAGAAGGTTAATTACTTTCGTCTACTTTTCTCTCTGGCAATGCTCGAGCTTGCTCAGTCATTTATTTTATTTGGGGTGGGGTGCAAAAGGTCATTTGGGAATTCACTCTCGGATGTGATTCTGGCCTTTCCATAAGACGATAAACAAACTTCACGATGGCTTGCAAAAAGTGTCCGTAAAAAGAATTTTTTTCTGATAGTTAAAGATTATTTGAATTTTGTTTTTTTTTTAGATGTTTCCTAGTTTTCTATTGGCCGAAAAACATTTCGCATCGAGGTGTGAAATTTCACGAGTTTTGTTTTGGATACACTTTTGCATGTGTGCTAAGCAAGTTTTTGTAAATTCAAGTAAATTTGTTTATTTCTAATGAAATCAATGAGTCAGGGATTAGCATTTGAATTTTTATCTAGAACTTGTTTTGTTCACTACATACTCAGAATTTATAGACAACATAAGCTTCTTAAACAAATGAAATAGGGAATTGGGAAATTTCACTCTGACAAGAGATATCGAGAGCAAGGGAGGTAAAGGAAGCATTAAAAGACGTTTTATCAGATAGCCAACTTGTGTAATTAGAGGGTAGAAGAGATAATGACAGTCATATCAAATGAAAATAGGCTGATAAGAGTCAGAACGGAAAGGGAGTTTGTGCGCGCCATGATCACATGCGTTCTCAAGGACTATGATTCAAAGAAGAAAAAGATCTTAATACTTATCGAATTTTCATTCCGAAGAAGCAATTCATTGCGTGAAGAAAAATCAAAAATGATATTGTATTTTCCTGATTAAACACGACAACAAAACTTTTAATGATTTCATTAAATCAATAGACACACATAGAAAATTGCAATCGAAAAAAGTTGTCAACATCCTCAAAGAGGCTATTTGACAAATTTAAAAGATTAAAAAAAAAAACAGGCACCCATCATTACTCTCATTTCGTTATTAACCGGAGCAATAAATAATTTGTAAAATTTATCTATATATATAAAGTCAATCTGTGTATCTGTGTGTGACCGTTCCCTATACACGCCTACATTTTTTAAGCTGCGACATTCAAACTTTCTAGGGACACATATCTACAGGGAAGACAGGTCGACACATAATTTTTGAGTTTAAGTTCAGCAATTTTCCCTTTCGCACTTTTTGGCCAATGGAGACGATTGTTTACATTTGCTCCGTAAAACATCTAAGATCTAAGATGGTTGCGGAAATACGTTACAATAATCGAATCACACGTGTCAAACGCAACTAAAATATTTTTTATTAAAGAAAATGAGCCTTTATATTTAATTTTTTTCCTCTAAAATTAAATGTCTACATTTTTAAATATTTTTCGAAAATTTCTGAACTGTGAGCGTAATAGTTTTTATATTTCTACATTTTTAAATATTCTTCGAAGATTTCTAAACTGAAAGCGTAATAGTTTTTATGTTTTAAATTTTCAAATATTCTTCGAAAATTTCTTAACTTAGAGCGTAATAGTATTTATAATTCTAATTTCAGTAAAACAATATAAATAATTTTTATTTTTATGTTAAATTCATTTAGTCAACAATAAATGTAATATTTTCACCCCCGTAATTTTGAAACAAAAACAAACGCGATGTTATTTACAATGCCACACAAAACATCAAATCACGTTTATGTAAAACAAAAGAAAATAGATTTTTTTAATGGATTTTTTTAACAATTTTTAAACAACAAATTTTTATATAATTATTTTTTTCTATAACCAATTTCTATTACTAATATGTTGCAAGGGCAACGCCTGGCTATGGTGCTAGTCATCTTCAAATAGAACTGATTTAATTTAATCACCATAGAGAAGCTTTACTGTCTGTCATCAGAATGGCTGAGGCAATGGTTTCGACTCACGTTTTCCACAGTAGTGCGGTTATAGACCGATCGTTGGTTCTAAAGCTACTAATGTTGGTTCACCTTACCGTTCATGTTGAACTAGCTAAATGCAACCAATTGTACTTTTCTAACAGTTCATATTCTCGCACATCTCGCTTGTGAAACTCCCGATTTCTTATTTCCTTGCCAAGTGCAATATAACAATCTGGCCCCACCCGAGGAAGTGATGCAAGCGATGGTGTTTCCCGTCGGTGGAGGGGTCGGCGAGCGGCAGGGCGGGTGTTTGTGAAATACATCCTGTCGAGGCCGGAGCGGATGTCGTTTGACCTTATTTCCGACAGCGGCGGAAATGACTACGGAGGCAAACAGAACAGGTGTCTCTGGGAATTACGTGGGCGTTGCGTGAGCGAGGCAAAACCGGAAGGAAAGTCCCGGTTCTAGAAGACTATATAAAGACCTCGACACACGGATTCGCCAGCAGAGAACGGCCAGTGGAAGCAGAGAAACACCACAGGCAAAACTACACTCCCGTCAACCCATTCTGTGTGCGCTCTCACTCTCCTGTTCTCTATTCCACACGGTTCGTCGTCATTAATAAAAATATAACCTTATATTTTTATATATGCGTGTTTGTTGTTTTGTCGTCGTACGGCGATATATAACACAACTACAATCTTCCAAAATTTTCATTCGACCCTAAAAGCCATATTTTGTCTTTCTTTTTTTTTATAATCATTTCCCTCAGGCAAGGCAGGGCCATCACTGGTGCACAGGGTGTTACAGTGAGAGAAAATACAATGTACAGGAGATGTTAAAGAAAAGATGGATGGGAATAAATACAGGGTGTCCATAAAGTTTGTGCGCACTTTTAAAAAAATTATAAATTTATTTGTATTTGGAATAGAAATAATTTGTAAAAAGAATTATGAAGAAGTAAAGGTTTTACTGAAATGTTATTTAAGTTTCCACATGTCCTCCATCATTAGCAATACAAAGGGTAATACGATTGTACAGTTCATATTTTTTACTTATCTAAAAATTGTAGCAAATTTCGTGGTAAAGAATTATTAGATAAATATACTTAAAACTGGGTAAAGTAAACTTTATAACATTTTTTACAGATTATTTCTATCACAAATACAAATAAATGTAATATAGCAATCTGGCCCCACCCGAGGAAGGTTGATGCAATCGATGGTGTTTCCCGTCGGTGAAGGGGTCGGCGAACGACAAGACAGGTGTTTGAGAAATACATCCTGTCGGGGCCTGGAGCGGATGTCGCAGGGTTATGAGTCGGGCTCGTTTGACCTTATTTCCGACAGCGGCGGAAATGACTACGGAGGCAAACAGAACAGGTGTCTCTTGGAATTACGTGGCGTTGCGTGGGCGAGGCAAAACCGGAAGGAAAAGTCCCGGTTCTAGAAGACTATAAAAAGACCTCGACACACGGATTCGCCAGCAGAGAACGGCCAGTGGAAGCAGAGAGACACCACAGGCAAGACTACACTCCCGTCGACCCATTCTATGTGCGCTCTCACTCTTCCATTCTCTGTTCCACACGGGTTCGTCGTCAAGAATAAAAATATAACCTTATATTTTTATATATGCGTGTTCTCGTTGTTTGTCGTCGTACGGCGATATATAACATAAAGTTATAATTTTTTTAAAGTGTACATGATCTTTATGGACATCCTGTATATAGAAGATATCAATTGACGTTGCATGGAGACTTTTGGAGATTGTAGCTATCAGAGAAGCAAGCAAATGAAAAGGGCGTTCTATAAATGGAAAGTGCAAAAAGAAAATATTACAGTACAAGAGACGATTACATTTAAGTATTTCGACGGCAAAAAGGTGGGGCCTTGATGCTAATCTATTAGCACGAGTAAATACATGCGATCTGGGGACCAGGGAAAAATTCTCTCTATTTTATTGTCTTTTTTTCCTCACTTCTATTCCTTAAAATCTTCGCTTTCTCTTCCAAGAACTCATTGCGTTCTATTTCCATTATCGCCTTTCTTGAGGTGAAATGATTAAAAAAAAAATAAAGTAAAAGGAAATCATTAATAAAAACAGTACAATTTCCAAAATTAATATACGTCTGTCATTTCGCATATTGAGAAACATACTAATATTTGGTCAAGTAATCTCAAATGTGCGTTGTGGTGCAGTAGATATCGGCTCGGAACGAGAAATCGGGGAGCCGAGTTCGAATCCCAGTTGAATTCATTGCATTTACTTACACGCAGATACACTTAGGAAATTTATTATTCCGTCTCTTCCTTCCAGTTATGGGTTAAATAACAGGACAGATTGTGTTCTACAGTCTTGGTTGGCAACCAGTCTACCGCAGAAAGCAATCGCAACCTACTGCGGGATAATTTTCTGCCCAGTCTGTCTTGTCTTGAAAGAGACATGATCACCCAAGCGTGTTTCACGTATAGCACTTAACTGACTGACTGAATGAATCTCAGATAATTTTAGGGAATAAAGAAATCAGAAAATATCAGGTAATTTTAGAGAAAATCCTTTTGCTTAACCGAAGGCAGATGGCGTGTAGAAATTAAAAGATATTAAAGAACCTTCATATTGTAAGACAACCGTGCAATATTTAGAATTGTGAATCAGTCGTTGCAAAAAGAAATGGTATTGACAGAGTGAATTATTAATCTGAATAATGGCTAATCGCTGAATCCAAAATATTCTAGTCATTTGTCAACGTTTTAGCCCGACGTTTTAAAAAACCTTCAAAATTCATCATGAATGTTATCCATTGTACTTAATAGTTTAATAGTTTCGTTCCGTTTTTCCGTTCTCATTTTTAGAACTGATTTTCGATTTATTTATTTATTTCGTGAATCATTTTTACTTCTTTGTTTCATATTCGTTATATATCACCTTTGCCAACTGAAACTTCTTTAATATTTTCGCAATGAATTTTAAAACCGAGGAAATTTTCTCCTTTCTTTCCAGCAATTTGTCTTTATTATAAACCATTCCATGGATAGTAAATTAATAAAAACACGCTATTATTTTTAGAAAATATCAAATTAACTCTAACCATACAAACCACCATCATATTTAACTGACAAATTCAGTTCAACTCTGCTCGTTGAACAAGGCAACCTTTAATTTCTCGGTTTTTGTCTTTTCGAGAAGTTTTTTTTAAGTTTTCTATTATGACATGCTTAAGTCTGCGAGAGAAAAGATTTATTGTGTGATAAAGTAAGGTAGCAATTCACAATATTATAATACTGTCTTAAATGGTAATATTGGATGTGCGTTATGGTACAGTGGATATTGGCTCGGAACTAGAAATTGGGGAGCCGTGTTCGAATTCTTGTTGAATTTCTTGCTTTCACTTAAAAAAAACCCTTGGAAATGTATTAATCCCTTTCTTCTCTCTAGTTATGGGTTAAATAACAGGACATATTGGGTTCTATAGCCTTGGTCGGCAACTATTCTACCGCAGAAAGTAATGTCAACCTACTGCAGGATAGCCTTCTGCCCAGCCAATCATGTCTCTTTCGAGACACGATCGCCCAAGTGTCTATCACATATGGCTCTTAACTGACTGAATTATTACAATTTGTACATTGTGAATTTTAGTGAAGGAATTAACGATAAAAATAATCTTAAAAGTTTATGAATGTTCGCATACAGAATGTTCCGGATATTATGAATCGATATATATAAAAGGCAAGACTTTGTGTGTCTGTCTGTATGTATGTCCTTCATACAAATCTACAATTTTTATCCGATTCTCCCCAAAATTCATAAATATTTTTTAGGCTTCCGGTCAGGTCATGGGCTACATATTTTTCTATCCCCCCACCCATATCGGAAATGGATACCCTGATATCCGATCAGGTCTGATCACGATCAGGATCTCAGCCCTTTATCGTGGTTCTTGCTGCAGAATTTGCTCTAACTTGGTAAAATTATATTTTTTTGTCTCAAACGTTAATGGATCTTCAGAGACGACTCATTTTTCCCGATATTGGAAATCGATACACCCGATATTCTGTCGAATCTGATCAAAAAACGATATTCAGCCATCAATATGGTTCATTTTCTCCAGTTTTACTCCCGATGGCTACGATAAGTTTTCATGGACTTACTTAGGTTAGTTTATACTTGGATGATTTATTTGACTCCGATATTGGATATCGATACCCCAATATCCTATCGAGTCTTATCAAAATCAATTTTCAGCCTTTTCATTTTGGTTTCTTCTTCGGCTTTTGCTCTAAGTAATTATAATTGTAGTTCTTAGTCTCAGCCATGATACCATTTACTCAGAGGACTTATTTCGCCTTCAAAATTCAGTTTGCGACGGAAAACTTATTTGACATCGATACCGGAAATCAAATTTGACTTACATCCATTCATTTTTCTTTCAATCTACGTTTTTGCTTTGACTCGAAACAACTATTAGTTTTTAGCTTTTCGTGCCAACGTCCAAAGAGTCTTAACCCCAGGACCATGGATTAGTTTTAAAGCTTTCATTACACCCGAGAAACACCGGGCTATACTGCTAGTATAAAATAAAGCGGACATTTACCTGTGCCAAAAGATTTCTTCTGTATCCTGCGTCCACTCATGACGTAGTCGACCATGGCTTTCCCCAACTAGATTGTCATGCATTTCTTTTCGTTATCATTATCCTCCGAATCAAAAGAAGACATTGTCTAACAATTCATCAGTGGTTTAATGGTTAGCAAGGTTGTCTTGCTAGATCTATTCCGACCGAGTAGTGATGTTAAATATTAGCTTCCTCATTGTTTGCATCCTCTCAAAACCTCATCGTTTTGGAGAGGATAAAAACTTATACTTAGCATCAGAAAAAAGACAGCTGAAGTTCCTGTAACTGTAATGAGGAAAGAGGGCTTGGAGAAACAGATATTCATAGGTGAGATAAGGGAAAGAAATGAGTAACATATTTGATGGGCTTGAGCAAATGGATGGCAGAGCGGGGTTTGGGTGGGGTAACAGGAAAAAGCGTGCTAAGAGTCATGATCGCCCACGTCCTGAAGAGATACGGCACATAGAGGAAGAAGAAGAAGAAAATAGTTCAAATATCAGTGGGCATCCAGTACTTTCTGCTTTGTGTCACATCTAGCCGCCGTTTACAAAATCATTCTGGCATATCGACGTAATAGTTAAGAAGCTTCTATCGCGAGAATAATTACGACTGGGTAGTAAATTTAATCCTCCTTGAGTGCCAAAATTTTTCGGACTTTTGTGAAAAGGAATGAAACATCTAGTTCGGCAAGGCTCCCTGGCCAATGTCGAAATCAATATGCATACGTCGATAGCGAAGCGAAAACTGAATGATGCCTGTCTTCCTGGTAGAATGCTTAGAGCAAAAAAAAAAACACACTACTTACGAAAAAAGTAATAACAAGAATGCCAAGCTAGAAACGTTCCGGCAAAAGGTTTAATGGTGGGATAAGACCAAACTTGAGCTTTTTGGGAGAGGAATTATAGGCTGCATATCTGGCCAGTTTCTAATACGACTTTGATGACAATACTTCGGGACCAACAGCTAAGCATATTATGATTTGGGGGTGATTTGTTGCATTTGGTAAAAGCAATAATGACGCCACAATAAACGCTGTAAGATGCCAAACAATTTTGAACGACAAATTTTCGCCCTTAATTCGAAGGTTAGTTTTAGACGCGGTTAGAACTTCCATTAGGAAAATGATCCGAAGCATCAAAACAAACACAAAAGAATGGGCTCAAAAAAAGAAATTTGAAGTTTTGGTATGGCCTAGTCAAAGTTCTAAAAAATTGAAAATCTGTGGTTTAGGTTAAAGAATGCAAAACTTAAAAATAGAATATCGAACAATTTTAAGACTTGCCAAAAAGAATATAATAGAAAGGATTAATCATGAAAGAACCCTGAAATATAACAATTCGTGGTAAAAAAGATATTTAAAATAAGCGCGCAAGATATTTAGCCAATGCGTAACCTTTGAACATAAAAAAAAGACTATAAAAAATTAATAAAATATCTTTTGTAAATTTAAAATTAAAAAAAAATATAAAAACAAATAAATAGATAAATAATTTTCATTTGGTTTATTATTTAAAACACATCGTCTTTCTGAATTGTTGCAAAAAACATCCTTTCATTCCGATCGTCCTCGTTTAATATTATTACTAAACAGTGCAATCGGAATGAAAGGAGATCTTTTGAAACTAAAACAGCTATTTATATGGACAATGGCGTAGACTAGATGTTCATGAGAATCAATAGAAATGTTAATTATCATTTTATTTTTATAACGAAAACATGGTCTACCGGCTGTATGATGCCCACAATGCTAGGTTGTGTGGCCTGCGTGGTGGCTTCAAAAAATAGTCATTTTTGTGCATATCAGATGAAATTCAGCAAATGGTTGCGTACGAAAAACTTAGTATTTTTAAAGCATGAGTTTATTCTATCAAAGTTCAATTAATACTGTATGTAAGTAATCCATAAATAATAAAATAATTTTATTCTCCTCTCCCTCTCTCTGTCTCTCTCTCCCTCTCTCTCTCTCTCTCTCTATATATATATATATATATATATATATGTGTGTTTTTATTTTACATATACACATCGGAAAGTGCGACACAAAGATTCGAAGGCTAATTGGCATAGCGAAGGAAGCATTCCAGAAGTTGAGTAAAATATTAAGAAACAGGACAATTTCGCTAGAAACAAAGAAGAGAGTACTAGCTTGCTATGTGATGTCAGTTTTTCAATATGGCAGTGAATTCTCGACAATATCTTCGAAGATGAAGGAAAACTTTTAAGCAACTGAAATGTGGCTGTAGAGAAGGGTGGTGCGAATATCATGAATCGAGCATGTGTGTAATGATGAGGTTTTGGAAAGGATGGAAACGAAAAGGCAATTAATACTGAGCATCAGGAAGAGACAGCTAAAATTCCTGGGACATGCAATGATGAAGGAGGGCTTGGAGAACCTGATACTAACAGGCCAGGTAGAGGGAAAAAAAGACAGGGGCAAGCAGCGGATAACATATTTGAAGGATCTGATCAGGTGGATGATTGAACGAGGGTTGCGCGGTGTAACAGGAGAAAGCCTGCTAAGAGCCACCATGGATAGGGAAACGTGGAGAGCCATGATCGCCTACATCATGAAAGGACAAGACGCATACTAGAAGATTTAATCTTGTGACCTGTGGTCTATTTTCTTCAAACAATTTTATTCTTTATATTGTTTATTTGCGAAGTCCTGAGAAGGAATACAGACTTTCGTTTAATGTGCAGTGACAATTGAAAAATAGTTTCCGGTAAGAAAAACAAACGAAGAAAATATGCGACAGATTTTAATTTTATAATTCATTTTTGTGAATTAATTAAGAGCACAGAATTCTAATGGACGGAACACAATAAGACTGACTGTGTAATCTTTAGAAAGATAAAACTCACACAATAGTGACCACTTTACGAAATAATGGTTATAGATCCGAATATAAAAGACTAGATTTTTACCTAAAATGTATATTCTAAACACAACAAATTTATAGATTTTGCCACTTGCTTGAAGAAGAAGAATGCTAACTCATAAACTCAAGTATAAAAAAAAACATTGTTAACATCTATACTCAAGTGTATTGCACCACTAATAATTACATTTGCCTCAAGTATAATTGAAACAAATGTTTCCAAATATTCAAGTGTAATCATGACCAAAGTTTGCCTATATACTTTTTTTTAATTGTTTCACCCCAACCAAGGCAGTAACGCCACTGATGTGCAGGGGGCTACATGAGAGAAAAATATTACATAGGAGGAAGGTAAAGAAAAAGACAAACCAGTTACAGCGGGTGTCAGAGAAAGGAGCAAGAGAAAGATGGGGTACAGGTGTGATGACAGTTGCAAAGGTAAAGATATACAGGCTGATGTAGAAAGAACTAGAGTCAAGTGGTAAAGAGATGGGTATTGACATTGTATTTAAATTCCTGGAGATTGTAGTTCTCAGAAAGCAAGAGGATGGAAGAGAGTTCCACAGGCGGGAAATGCGAGAAAAGAAGCTGATGGAATAGAATTATAGGCTGCATTTGGTTGATCTAACTTTGAATGGGTGGGACCCCGTTGCCAGTCTGGTTGCACGAGGAAATTCATGTAGCAGGGCCACCACTGACTTAAGTTCGTCGGAGCAGAAGCCATGGAAATAATTATAGAACAGACAGAGTAAGCCACATCCCGTGGTTGTTTTGCGTCCTTTCATTTCCAGAAATATGCAGAAAGGGATGTTTGGTTTCGGTATAAGTTGTTTTTGAATGAAGTGCATGTACCAGCGATGCTTAAAAGTGTGCTTAGTTACTCCGATATACACTTTATTTATAGTGGGTTTTTCAATTGATGTTATGTTGCATTGGTAGATTATTGAGTTTATTTGACATTTATTCTGTAGTGGGCAATTGTTGGGGTTTCTACAATTACGTAGGTTTTTACGATTGTCATTTTTACGATTTATTATTTTGGTAGTTAATTTTATTTTGATCTACGTGGTGATTTAGGATATATTTGTTATGGTTTATTATGATTTTTCTAGGTTGTTTGTGAAACTATGACTTAGTTTAAGATTATTTTTGTTAAAAGTTTTACTTTTTGGTGGGGAAGTAAATGCATGAAGAGCAGGTAAAAAAAACTACGATTTCATTAATTTTGTAACAATATTTATATATATATATATATATATATATATATCCGAGGATTATTATCAGTGCATGAATATATATATATATATATATATATATATATATATTCATGCACTGATAATAATCCTCGGATATATATATATATATATATATATATATATATATATATATATATATATATATATATATATATATGTATATATATATAATCCTCGGATATAGGATATATATATATATATATATATATATATATATATATATATAAAATCCTCGGATATATAATATCGAGATGCCGATCACAATCAGTGCATAAAAAATGCATGTACATTTAAGGGTGAGGCACGAATAAAAGAAAAATTACGGGAGATATCGCTGAGAGAAGACCAAGAATCAGTGAGAGTAAGAAAGGATACCCACAGATTCAATGCCAAAAGATCTCATCAGCTCGATTCTCTCAACACCGAATTCTTTCTCCTTTCAACCTAACTCTAATATTCCGCTATGACTCTATCAAAGATCGACGTATGGATCCTCGCCCGATCAGGAGACAGAGAAAAAAGCCAAGCAAACGACACGTATGAGCCACGTATCTTTTCGTTGGATTTTTCTTACCACCCGTCGCTGTCTGTCCTCTGGCACTATATCGATCGACCAGGCATCACCGCAATAATAACAGAGACAAGCAGTCAATCGTGGTAGATGAGTTGAATCAGAGTTTAGGGTGTTATTTTCGGAAAGTTCAAATGCATGCCACCACAGAAGTTGTGTGAGTTCTTGTGGAAAAGCTGTATTAATACGGAAATTGACAGGCAAACGTTCATACTAACAGTTCATCAAACGAACCAATTTCCTACGTCAAATCTAGGTCTCCACTAAGCTGATTGGATGATGGAAATCTGTGTGATAAAATTGAACTAGTGTTGGAAATGAAACTCAAATCCTACCTGTTATTTGTAAATGTTCAAGGAAGTTCAGAACGAAGAAAAACGTTCAGGAAAGGAAAAGAAAAGAAAAAAATTAGGAATGTAAATGTGTAAATTAGTGGGAATAGGTGAAAAATGAGAAAAGGGGAAAAAAAGGAAGTGAAAAAGATATTTAAGAGAAAAAGGTGCAGAAATAAAATGTTTGTAATGAAAAAAAATGAGTTTAGTGTCTAAGAGGCAAAGGCAAAAGATGAACATGAAAAAAAATATATAAAATTTGTAAAACGAAACAAATAAAAAAAAATACGGCCTGGTTTTCACAGTGAAAGACAAAACTAAACACCTAAAACAATAAAAATAAAATAAATCACAGCGGGATCTGTAAAAAAAAAGCGGGGGATGGAAAATGAATGTAAAAGGAATAGAGTTCTTAACAAAATAAACCTTTTATAAGCACTTCCAGGGAAAATCCAATGGATTGGAGATCAAAACGGACACCTTTTCTCGGACTTTTCCGCTTAAGCTCCCAGCCACTCAATCTACAATGGCCATTTTCATCCATCTCTGCCGATTGTCGAAACAAATCTACACTGCAGTTTTTTCAGGAGCGCCTGCAAAAATAGTGAACATTTTATATTGCCAATCCACCAATCCAACACTGAACCCCTCCTAAATTATCCATCCATCCATCCATTCGGTCGCCCTATGTACATAATCACTCTCAATGCATATATCTCTTTTTTCTCTCTCTTACTCTTTCTCTATCTCTGTTTTCTTGGCTTTAAATTTTCACATACAAGCTTCCCGGCTTGACGTAAACATTCTATCAGGTCACGTGTTTTTTCTCTCGCCCAATGAACATTCCGTTGTAATGGTCTGTGTCCCTGTAAAAGACATGGGCATTATTCAGGAGTGTGTTGGGTTAGAGGTCGACAAAAGATAAGAAGGTGAGCAGCCCAGTAGAAACGAAGTTGTCAGATCGAGTGTTTTCTGCCTGATGGACCTGACGACACAATGCCAGTTTATTTACTTCGATTTTGGTAGATTTGGTGCTGTTAAATCGACCAGGTAAAGTTAAATTGGAATTGCACGCATACTCGCATATTATAAATATCGAACCTGCGTACCCGCACTGCAGTAGGAATCGCTGTATTATTAGCTCGGCTAAGAGGACGCAGGTTCAAATCTTACCGGAAAGCATATTTTGTTTATTTTCTTGAGTACGTAAACCGGTAAATGAAATAAATACTTTTAAAAATATACTGAGTATCTACTCCGGATATCTAGGAGTATCTATTAGAAATAACGCTTAAAGAAATAAAAATGGAATTAAGAAATGTCTATGTATTTTTTCAAAATATACATATATGAAGTAATGAATATGCATACACTTTGGTTACCCCTCACAGTAATATGACTGGGTGGTGTCAGCCATAAATACAGACTAAAGCGGGGGCGTCTAGTACTACGCCTAATAGAACGCCTAGTGACTATGCCTATTGCATAAGCCTACGCCTAAGTATACTGCATATGACTACGACGAATACCGGTCTATTTGCTAGATTGTCCTACCCGGTTACAATAGCCAAAACCACTAAGCTACTTCAAATAATATAGATATCCCTTTCCGGGACAATAATCAATATATATATATATATATATATGTGTGTGTGTGTGTGTGTGTGTGTGTGTGTGTGTGTGTGTGTGTGTGTGTGTGTGTGTGTGTGTGTGTTTTTGCCTTCTATCCGTAAAACACTAAAAAAATAGCAATCTCAACACTAAGCATCATTACAACTCAACACTATATATATATATATATTCTGTAAATAAAATACACAAATTTTGGCTTCCTAGCAACTCCTAACCGAAACCTCTTTCGCCCCTAACCCCATATATCGGAGATGAAAATTGATGAATGCAATTTCACTAGCGTTACTGACCGAATGAAGTTAGTATTTGCTAATGGTCGCTTCTCTGCATGTTACATATCCTGAGGGCAAACAGAATATAATTGAACTGAAAAAAAAAAAATTCTTTCAAAGGTGAAAAAGAAAACACGCGATGATTTCTATCGAAACTACACAGCAGAAAAAAGAGTGTTGTGTATGAAATGCTGGTTTTCCAGGTCACGAACTATAAAACAATGGAATGCACTCTGTGACCACCACAATATATTCTACATTAAATAAATATTATTTCCGTCAGAGGCCGAAAAAACAATTACACAATAAGTTCAATCGAAACTGGAATGCAGGAAAGATGTTTATTGTATCAAAGACAGAATATAACTTATATTAAATTATTCAGTCAGAAGCGGCATAATGCAGAAGAAAAGTTCAAGGCCGGATATATAAACAATAAAGAAAGGAATGAATTAAAGTTTACTAAGCAGACAAAACTGTTTTTTTGCACCAGAAACAATGACAAATAAACAGGCGTTGCATCAGCGTGTCAAAGATGGAAAAAATAAACAATGGAAGACAGGAATTTGATGACGTCAAAAAACAAAACTGGCTAAAGGCAATAATGGATGTGCCTGCCAGGAGATGATGTAATTAATTGAAGCTCGAAAGACCTGAGTTATATAAGACCGGGTATCCGGTAGTGGAAAAGAAGACGACACTAGAGGACTCAAAGAGAACGCAAGGAAGACAACTCCAGCCCGTCTCTTCCTCGTATGTGTGCTTTCCTCTGACTATTCTTTACACACAACTGTATATATGTATTCTAACTTTGATGCATGGATTTGTCTAAGTATTAATGTATGTATGTAGGTGTGCATGTGGGTTTATGTACAAGCAGACATATTGACATTTTGTTTCACCTGCTAAAGTATTTGTGTATGTTTATATATGAACGTGTATAATATATATATCTTTTTTTATATGTCTTTGTATATGTCTTTTTTAGATATTTTCATATTTCTATGTGTATGTGTATTTTTGTGTAGA